>JANSMC010000027.1:0-221284 GCA_029299015.1 Ophiostoma montium | reverse complement strand
TCTACGGTGGTGTAGGTTACTATACAAATCTGAACTGATTTCACCTTTCTTGACCGTTTTACGGAATCTTTGTTGCAACATCTTCCTTGTGAACCGACACGTATCTTGATCAGTACGGAGTACTCCATACGAGTACGAATACATGCTACCACGTCCTGGCGGAGACGCCAGCAACCCCTGCTTCCTCTGGCGTTTCTTACAAACAGCTCGTCCGCACCGGGGCACGATGCACGGCCCTGATGTACCGTTGATTGTCTGCTGCCCCATCCGCTGAGTTGTCTTTGTTCTCTCTGCGTCTGGATCCCGCATCTTTGTCTTTTGTTTGCCCATCCATGTGCGACTACGTCTGGAACGTTCGCCTTTTTGTTTCTTCTTTTTTTTTATCATTATTTGTCTGCACATAGTCGGCACATAGTCAGTCTTCCTTTCGGCTTCAGCTTCACTTTCAGCAATCAACACGCATCATCTCATCGACCGTCTTTCATTCTCACCACACATCGCCTTCGCTCATCACCAACCAACATCAAAATCAAAAATTTCTCGAGCATCGCCACGTTCGACAGGCATCGACGGCACACAATAATGCCCATACGTGAACTGACTCTATTCAACACCTTCTTTGCATGAGTGCGCTCTCGCCATGCCTATGCCTATCCCCCGCCCAAGCACATCCGGTGGCAGGCGACTACAGGAGACAACCCTCGATCGCCGGAGGTCACGGGATGATCTGTTTCTGGGCGCGCAGTTGAAGAATACGGCAGCGTTTGACAAGAGGGTTTCTCGTGACGACATGTACTTGGGGAACCATTCGACAGACGCACGCAGTGCTGCGTTCCACGTCCCCTTACGCTCCCAGACAGTAACACTCGTCCAAGGACCCGACATGACGGAAACCGCACCGACACACCTGTCGCCTGTGCCTAGCGATGAACAAATCGGCATGGCTCTCGGGAGCCCTGTCCACTCTCCGATTCAGTCCTACGGTCAACGACAACCCCAACAGTCGCACTGGCCACAACCGTCCTCATTCCAAGCCTCGCGACAGACAGCGATCCCCGGCTCAGAGGGCCAGTGCACAACCACAATTACCAGCAACAACGGCACCGCTCGACCGGAAGGGTCGGCGCCCAACCCGACAATCCCGCCCAGCACGTCCATGCAGCGCTCAAAGTCCACCAGGCGCAAGCTGCTTGGCTTCTTTGGCAGCAAGCGACAAGCAGATGCCAAAGCGGTGCCAATGCCCATGCCCGTGCCACCACCTATGCCAGCTCCAATCACGGGTGCCGCAAACGTCTCCAAAACCTCCCTAAACGACGGTTCATCAGCCGCGATGGCAGCGGCCGTCGCGAGCCCCTCCATGTCGGCATCCCAGGCCTCTGTAACATCCCCCAAGACGCTGGAGCGGTCAACCACGCGTGGTAGAAACCACAAGCACCAGCCGATCGTTGTCCCTCTGGAGCCCGCGTCTCTCGCATCGATCAACACCAAGGCAAGCAACGCAGCGGTGGATTCTCCATTGGTAGATGCCCAGGCAGCCAGCGGCCTGAAATCGTCGCCCAGTTTCCGAGGCAAGCGGCCCTTTCTGCGGTCAAAAGCATCTGAGCCGGCCATCCGAAAGCGGCCGGAAGTTCCCGCCTTTGACCCCGGCCTGGTCGCACCCAGCAACTTAGCAAGCCCATACCTCAATGTTGAAATCCCTGAAGCGAGCATGGAACGGTACAGCGTCATGTTTGGATGTCTTTTGGATTGCAACTCATCGGCCTCGTCTCTCTTGGCTCGCCGGCAAGCTACAGTGAACCGACTCAAGACGATCAACCACGGGCCAAACGGTACAGCTGCAGACGGCCTGTTGCAGGTCGGCGGGCTGCAGCGGCGGGCAACATCGCCATCCATCACCAAGTCTCCGTCGCACTCACAATTCCCGGCTCAGTCGTCTGGCATCTCTCGCCACCAGCACACCCTGAGCGTCAACGCAGGCCCACCGCCTCCCCGGATACGGTCAAACACATCGCCCGCTGTCGCCCAGTCGCCAATGCAGCCCGAGTTCGACATGCACCGGCGACCAGCCCAGCCTCCGCCGCAGCTGAATCCCAGACACGCACCCCCTCTGAGTGATAACCCGTGTGGCGTGGCTCGCAAAGTGATGCCTACGGAACGCCCTGCTGCGTCTTTTGACACGGACCGGGCAAGCATGATCCTCGAATCACCGACGGAAATGACGTCGCCGGTGGACAACTGCGTGGGGACGGCGCAGGACTATGCTGCTTTTAGACCGGTGATCCGGGAGCCGCAGTGGCAGATGGTTTCACCACCAAGCACGAGCAGCAGCCACGGCAGCGGAACTAGCAAGCTGGCCAAGGACTCGGCCACAACGTCGCCTGCGTCCGAGATATCGGTGGATCTGCAGGTGGACGAGCCGGACTCGGCCCTCAAATCGGCTGTGGAAATCTCTATTGCGCGGCAGATTAGCATTTCGCGGCAGCAGCGCGACATGCTGCGGCCTCTCAAGGCGGGCAACACCAGGGGAGGTGCGTCGTCGACGCCGGGACTGGCACGGGCGGCGACCCTCAAGCTGGGCCGCAACGAGTGGCTGCAGGAGACACGGGCGGCGACACCGACGCTTGTGCTTGCGGAGCCGGAAGCCAGCTACAGCTACGGCAGCGGCAGCAATGCGCCGTCGCAGCCAGGGCGAGACCAGAACGAGCAGAACCTGCACAACCTCTCGCCGCGGTCCAACGCAAACGGCGCCGGCAGCCTGCATGCGTACCAAATGGCACAGAACCGCAAGAGTGAGCAGGTGATTTTGGAGGCAGCATAGCTGTCGTGATGGCTGAGCCACTTTAGTATATTTCGTTCCTCTGCCTCGGGGCTGGTGACCTCGAGGCGAGGCTTTTTTGGAGCTGTTTGGGGGGTTCTTTTCGTGTCATTCGTTTACCATCTTTCTGGTTACCGCTTTTTCTTTGTTCCGGTTACCACCTTTCTTCTTGGATACCTTAGTCGAGTCTCCCGGAGCTCGTCGGCATTGTTTCTTTTGTTACCCATTGTGCGCATCTCTCCTGTCAAGTCTGGCACTTGTTTGTCATTCAATGTGGACTCGTTTAGTGTCTCATTCTATCTATTCCTCAGTCCTGTGCAGTAACGTCCAAGTGACGCAAGGTGTGAGATGTGGCATGTGTAAATACGATAACAAAAACACGTAAAAAGCAGGCAATGAGACAGCATCGTCGTAGCTGTGCATGGATGCGATATAGAAGAAGAAAAAACAACATGACAAGGTAGTCTGCACAAAGATAGTGGCAAACGCCGTACCACGATCAAAAAAGTAATGGTATCCCAGAAATCAAAATGTAAAGACGACGACGGCTGACCCAGCGTCGTTGCCAGCGGTGCGTGCCGCCTACATGAGCGTGCAGCACGAGTTTGTCTTCTTTGCCTGTTCTGCAGGTTGTTAGCCGGTGTACAGTATAGTAGGCACATAACCACACGAAAACATACCGTAGAACCGTTTGCTGTTGGCGCTGAGGTCGCCCGACTTCTCCACCAGGTCATCGAGCTTCTCGCCGCGCTTCAGCATGCTCTCAATGGTGTTGTGCAGGACAATCTTGGTCTCGTCGAGCTGCTTCTGGATCTTCATGATGCTGTCGGCCTGCTGGGGGTCCTGGTACTTGTTGAGGTACTCTTTGATCTCGGGAAAGGCGACGTTTGGTTGGTCGCCCGTGGCCCACGCCGACCGCGGCGACGCCGTCAGGAACTCGTCCATGATTTTGCCGAGCAGTTGATGAGCAACGAGGCTGCCAGTCAGCTTTTAGTGGACAGAGGAGTGGGAGGGAGAGACTTACGCAGGATACTCGTGATCCGAAATGATGACGCCGCAGACGCCCTCGCTGCGGGCATAGGCGTGAAAGGTGTAGCCCTGCTCCTCGGCGTCCTGGCGCGAGCCCGGCTTTGTGCGCTCGGCGACAATCTTGGCAAAGGTGGACATGAACTCGCCGACGTTGCTGCGCGTGAAGCGCGAGAAGCTCGACAGGTCCTTTTCGGCGGCGAGCTCGACGCTCTTGCCAATGTCGCCGTTGCGGATAACCTAAGGTGGAGGGTTCGCGTCAGCCGGGGGGGGTTGTCTTTGTGTGTGTGTGTGTGTGTGCGTGTGTGTCTTTGCCGCGGGGTACTGCATACACCAATGTAGTAGAGCTTCATTGTGGCACGGTATGAAGCTGTCTTGATCGAAGTTGGAAAGGAGGGTAGACGGTAAAGTGCTGTCGAGGACGACCGAGTCTCGGCGGTAGTGGCAGAGCGGGAGAGGGGCGGTGACCGTTGGTGGCGGTGCTTTAACGCAGGTCGAGGAGAGGATGGGCCGTCAAGACAGCAGAAATTGCGTATGCGTCAGGTCGTAGTGGTCCGGTGCGGCGTCGTAGCAGTTCGGACAGATGATGACGATGGTGGTGCAGCAGACAGCCAGGAGAAGGGGAAGCCAGAAGGAGCGGAGAGAGATATCCAACTCGTAACAGCAAAGGCCCGGCCGGTGTGCGTGGGGAATTAGCGCCGCAACGGAGTCGTTACAGCGTGCTCGGTAGCCTGAAGCGATATAGGGAGGTGGGGTGGGCGTTGCGGTCACGTGTGGCTAATCAACAGCTGTTCGAAGCGTGGAAGGCGGTGTAGGCGCCAAGCTAGTGAAGCAACTACAGTGGAGATGATTCGTACTAAAGGCTATTTTATCTCGCCGTTGACAGACAAAAACTTTTCTCATTCTTTCCAGTCATCATTTTGAAGAGCAACAGCACCACCATTGCGCCATGATGCGCACGACCGCGCCGACAGAAGCAGGCTCACGCCGACAGAGGCAGGCACTTGTCTATAGCGACCAGTCATGGATCTGACTCGACCGGCCTCCTGTCCGTCAACGAGTAATCAGCATCGACTCGAGACGACGGACACGAGACCGGTGCATGGCCTGCATGGCCTGCCTTCTCGCCACTGCGGTCTTTTGACGGCTGCCTACGTAGACCCAAGGCAGCTAGCTGCTCGCTACCCAATACTCAACTGCCGCGACGACCTGGCTTTTCTGCCATGGTGACTGAGGACTCACACAATGAGTCCTCGGTGGTCTGTCGACGAAGGGAGGACGAAAGTCTTTTTTTCCTTTGGATGGCAGAGAACAGCCGCATTCAGCCAGTGATCACGATTAAGCCGGAGCGCCATAGCTTGTCTCTCTGTCCGCTGAAAGGCGGCGGGTGTATAGTTGGGGCTTGACTTTGTTGGTCGTACATTATTTTTTCTTTTTTTTCTTTTTTTTCTTTTTTCTTCTTTTTTTTCTTTATTCTTAATAATTAATTGAATTAAATACATGTATCCCCCCCAAACGCCTCGCCGAAAAGACTGCCCTACTTCAACACCGTGTGCGCGTTGCGCATCTCCAGGTACTGCTCGGCCACGCCCTGCTGAAAGCCGCGGATGACGCCAAACACCTCGCTGTTGTGGTAGCGCAGCCGCGTCTTGGGGTCCGTGTAGGGCCCCGACAGGCCCGTAATGTCGCAGTACCGCCGCTGCGGCGCCAGGCTCGGTGCGCTCTCAATGTTAGTGTACGTCACCGCCGGCGCGCCGCTGCCAAACACGGGCGTGCCGCTGGCCGTCAGGGGCTGTTGGGGCTGTGTCTTGTTGTGGTTCTTATCCAGCACCAGCTTGGACAGGCTCTGGCTCGCCTGGGCCAGGTTGGGTGGCAGTCCGCTGCTGTTGCTGTTGCTGTTGTTGTTGCTGTTGCTGGCGGCAGCGGCAGCGGCAGCGGCCGGGGTCGATGCGCCGCTCGTCGACAGGTCGTCGTCATTGCCGCCGCCGCCGCCGCCGCCGCGCGAGCTCATGCCGCTGTTGTTCTCCTGCGGCGTAGCCAGGGCCGACGCCTCGCGCCGCGACGCCTCGCCGAGGATGGTCTTGACGTTCTTGTTGCGCCGGTTGTTGGGCTTCCACGCGGGGTTGCGAAACGTCTTGTGGATCGAGTGGATGTCGCGCTCTTCCACGAGCGCCTGGTGGGCGGCCTGTGCGGCCTGCTGCTCGGGAGTGGCCATTGCGGAAGGTCGTGAAGGTGGTGGTGATGCATCGACAAGAGTATCGTAGGTCCTACTGAGTAGATCATTGGGAGCTGCTCTGTAGTGTAGCGTTCTGCCGAATGATACCGCCTTCCACTTAGAGTAGTTAGGACCCATTGTTATCATCAACTACGCGCATCGAGCCGCGTTCATCACGAGTGTCAACATCTCGTTGATGCCAACGACGCCTTTATCACAGACGCAATGGTAGGTTTCTGTGATATCTTGCTTGCGCACAACTAGAATAATCACACGGCTAACCCCGCACAGGAGAGCCCACACGAGCACCAGCAGAACCTGCTGCTGTCGCGCATCATCACAAACGTGGTAAGTGATGTTGGAAGAGGCGGCGAGCTACGGGATTTACGGGATTTACGGGAGCTACAGTACCTCATGGGCTGAACTGACGTGGACAGGAAAAACTGAACGAGGCCGTCATGGTCATGAACCGGTCGCTGCAAGTGCGTCTGGTCGGATACGGCTCAACAGCCGACCGTTAGATGCCGACTAGATGGCATCGACTGAACGACCGTACTAACGCCTCAGGAAATCAACATTCAGAACATGGACGTCGAGCTCGTTGCCCAGATGTTCAAAAACTACCGCTCCAACGTGCTCTTCCACCTGGAAGGTAAGTCTGCGCCCATGCGTGTACCTGCTGTCATACGACGAGCAGCGAGAGAGACACAGTGTTCGCGTGAGTGAGAGAAAGAGATTGCTAACGAACCAGCGACGGACAAGCTGTCTGAGCCGGCATAGGCGACGGGGCTGTAGGCAACCAAGATATCATGGACATGTCTGGTGTGGGCTTGCTATGCGCGAGGTATGACGTCGTTGCGCTGGAGGCTCACGTACGAGTACAATGGGCGGCGATCTGATCGTTCTTGTTGGTTTTCTCTGATTTTCTCTGGCTGTCTCAATCTACTCATTTTATGAAAATCCAATACCTGTCTCACACGAATTGCACCAGTCCAAATATCAAATATACGCAACCTCCAGGCATTCGATGCTGGACAGTTCGCTGGTGTCGCCTAGCCCCACTAAAAAGAGTCTCCCCAGCTTGTAAAAGTCAAGCATCGCCAACATCACCACCCAGTGTCACCACCACCACCACCACCACACACACACACACACACACACACAAAATGGCCGCCCCAGCCGCGCTCCCGTCCTACCGGCGGTCCGTCTTCCCGCCGATCCCGGCCCCGCTGCAGCGCCTCTTTGACCTTGTCCCGCTCGTCGTCTACCCCGCCAATGCGCTTCCCGGCGAGGACGACGTCGACGATAGCAACGTCGACTCCTCCTCCGCCGCCTCCCCCTCCATACCCTCCCTCTACGTCTTCATCGACCCGTCCGACGCCCGCTGCGGCCGCGCCAGCTTCAACCCCACATGCCTCAAGTGGCAGGCCTTTTTGCGCTTTGCGCGCGTGCCCGTGCGCCTCGTCGCGTCGACGAACCACGCGTCGCCGTCGGGCGCCCTGCCGTTTTTGCAGCCGCCAAGGCTGGCAGCAGGGACAGACGATATTCCCCATAACAGCACGCGGCGAACCCGCCTGCCGCCGCCGCCGCCCAAGCCGATTCCGACAAGTGGGTTTGCCTCTTTTGTGCGGAAGCAGAAGCAACAGCAGAAGCAGCCGGCATCCGACTCGCCCCTCGACTCCCTGATGGCCCTCGACACCCGCGCGCCCGCCTACCAGGCCCTGCTCGACAACTACCTGCGCCGCGCATGGCTGCATGCTGTGTACTTGGATGGGGGTCCTGACAATACCACCATCGCTGCCCGGCTCTACGCCGACGCCGCGTCGTCGTCGGCCGTCGTGCGCGCGTCCCTGGCGGCCCAGCTGCAGACGGCGGCCGCCGCGCAGGTCTGGGGTGCAGCCACGGCGACGGCGACGACGCCCACGGCGACGGCAACGGCGCACATTTACCGCGACGCCCAAGTTGCCCTGTCGGCCCTCGACACGCTGCTGGGTGAGAATGACGATGACGAAGACACAATCTTCTTCTTTAACAGCACAACACCCACCCTCTTTGACGCGGCCGTCTTTGCCTACACACATTTGCTGCTCGAGGACGACGACGACCTTGTCGACGGCACCGCACGGCGCTTCTGCTGGCACAACACAACGCTGCCCGACATGGTCAAGGCACACGCACGGCTCGTGCGGCATCGGAATCACATTGCCACGCAGTACTGGAGTTAGCAGGGTAGACTTGCATTGTGTACACATTTCACTTTCAATCATGAGCCCACTTCATCATAAGCCCGCTTCGAGGCCGTGCCGCAATAAAGAGATTGAGAATAAATCTCTCGACAGCGATAGCAGTGAGCATAAATACAGACACGAGAGACCAGCAGCAAAAGACAAAGATAGTTGTTATAGACCACGGCGAAGAGCAACCACAACGCCTGAAAACACCGGGGATATGGGAGCGAAAGCAAACGCACAACAGCCCGGCACGTGATTACAGCAGCAAGAGACCAAACAGCTCTAACCTGACAAGACGAAGAAAACATACTCAAGCCGTAGATACTAGGGACTGTGCACCTTGGTTACGTCGTCCAGGACCGAGTTGACCGTGATAAAGCACCCCGGGCCGCCCGATGGCCGCAGGTCCTCCAGCAGCACCGTCGTCTGGGCATAGACGTTTTCAATCGCAGACCGCGACGACTTGCCGAGAGACTCTATACCACACATTAGTAAGACGAAAGCGTCAATAACAACTGGTCCAGCAGACACAACGTACCAAGAATGGCCGAGTTCAGCTCCTCGGCAACAGCAACACGTCCCCGCTGGTCGAGCAGATGCGCCACCTCGCGTCGTCGCAGCGGGTTGTCGTAGGCAAAGAGCGAAAAGATCTCAATCAGCGTGTCACGGATCTGGGGGTTCGTGCTGTCGGCGTATTCGGCCTGCAGCGACTTGCCATAGTCAATCGCAGCAGTGGCCAGCGCACGCGAGTCGTCCGAGCTGTCTGCGCCGTCCGCGCCGTCCACGCCGTCCGTGCCGTCTTCCACCATGTCAATGTCGTCGAGATCCATACTCTGCTGCTGGCTGCCGTGGCGCCCGTGGCCGTTAGTGTGCCGTGCGCCGTCGACACGCGCATTGCTGCCCGAAACAAGCTTGAGCTCGGCTTCGCGCCGGATAATCTCGATAAACTTGCGGCATCGGAGCCGGAACAGCACCATCTTGTAGTCGCTCAGCACACTGGGGTATTCCGCATTGGTCAGGTTGAGGGCACGGTCAATGTCGCCTTCCAGGACCGCTTGGCGAATGCCTATCAAAACGTCAGTCAGCAACGGCTTTGTGCCTTGTTCACAGGGAGGGGGGGGGGAGGGGGGACAAACGCTGCCGCTTGTTGGCATCTTCGTCGTCGGCAATGTTAATGCCCTCGACTGCCTTGCTAAGGTCAAGATTCAGGGCCTGCTTCTCAGCCTGGATCTCCTGGGCAAACGCCCGCGCCGTGTCGACATAGCCGTCGTGCTGCAAGAACTGCAACACAAGCTGCTGCACAAGCTCCGTCTCGCTGAGTGACGGCGCAAGCGACCGCGTGCTGAATGCCTGGATTTGCATCTGGAGCGTGTCTCGCTCATCCTGTTGGCAAGCGTTAGTGTATCATGACTGGTAAATAATCAAAACTGTAGCGGTTCGGAACGACTAGGAAAGCTCATGCAGAGGCATGCCCACATTATACCCTCGCGTCGGACTGCTCTGCCCGTAGGCCGTCTCGGCCAATGGGGATGCCATTTCAGGCGAGGCTGGGCCGAGAAGCGAGCCTGTGGCAAGACATGCACGCTTCTTCTCCGCTGCCCCCGTCCACACCACAGCCAGACGCAAAACACAGACAACGGCAACAAAGCAGATGAGCGGCATGCACAGGACAAACGGGCTAGGTGCCACGACCGTGCAGTGCACAATGAGGAGACACGTCGGAAGATGGGATAGGGGAATCCGTCGAGAACGAATGGCATCCATTGGCACAGGACTGATGCTATGCGAGCGTCGGACGTCGAGGTTTGGGATTTGGGAAGCAGGAACAAGGGCAGAGGGGGAAAATCAACAGGAAGAGATAGTGCGTACCTTCATCAAGCCGTCAATGTCAAAGCTAAACGGCACCTGTCCAAAGTTGGCACGGATATGGTCGCCTGTCCTCTTAAGCCCAATCGTGGGAAAGAGCTTTTGGCTGACCATCTTGGTGTCGCGGAAGGCGGTGCCTGCATAAAACAACAGACAACAATCAGCAATCAGCAAGCAGTAAAATGGGCACCCAAGCCGTTGGGTCATGTTGGGTGACACATACCGAGATGCTTGCCGTTCAAGGTGAAAAAGGCCGAGCCGTTTCGAAAGTTGACACCGCAGCCAACAACGTCGTAAGAGCCAAACGTCGGACCGTACGTCTTTCCGCTGCTCGCGTTCTGCTCCGAAAACACACAGCCGTCGGTGCTGTGGTAGCCCCACGACCCAGGCTCCCAGCCGGGGTGCCGCGTCAACGGCGACTTGGATCCCGAGAAGCCAATGCCAATGTTCGGCCCGTCTTTCTTGGACAGGATCGTCACCTCAAAGTAGTAGATGCCACACTGTGGCGGCATGTAGCTGTCGGCCCGGATCGAGCCCACCTCCTGCTCGCGTTCGGGCGTCGTCTTGGTCGCCGTGAACTTGGCCTCGAGGCCGTCCGACATGACGTCCACGTACAGCGACCGCTCCGTGTTGGACCAGCCAGCGGGCAACGGCACCAGCGGCTCCTCGTCGTCTGCGAAGCCGTTGGCCCCCGACTTTTCCGTCACGTCGTATGCAATGCCACGGTGCGACTCCGGGCCAATCTTGCTGCCGGGGCCGCCGGTGCCGGGGCCGGCAACGCCGCCGATGCTAAACGCTCCAAACCCAGTGCCGCTCGTGCCGACGTCCAGGTCGCTCAGGCAGTTGCCCACCGAGCCGCCGGCGGCCGCCGCCGCTGACGCCGCAGCCAGCGCGGACACGTTGGGCCCGGTGCTTGGCTGGCTGCTATCGAGCTGCTGCAGCTGCTGCTGCGCGTCGCGGGCCGCCTGCATCCGGGCCTTGTACTGCTCGTGCAGCCGCTGCACGTAGACCGAGTCGCGCAGGTACGAGGGCGTGAAAAAGCCTCGGTGGTTGGCGGCGGGGCCAAAGCCGTCCAGGATCGGCGTCTGCACCAAGGGCTCAAAGGCACGCGAGTGCGTCGGCAGCGGTGGGTTGTTATACCAGTGTGCGAAGCTTTCTGCGCGCGACCGCAGGTTTTCTTGCGACGTCCATACGTTGGTGTCAATGTATCGTGGGCCGCCGCCGTTGCCGCCATCGGTGTTGTCGGGGTTGCTGGTCGTGTTGAGCAGCTGCTGGAAGGTGGCGCCAGACCGGTTGAAGCCAGAGGTGCCCGACGCGGCCGAGGCATACGACGGCCGCCGGAAAGGAAAGCCAGGGATGCTCGACGGTATGTTCACCGACGGGTCATCCTGGTAGTCGGCCGGGGAGTTGAGATATGGGTTCGACATGGTGGGCGAATCGACCGAGCTGAGGGAACGAGGGGGGCGAGTCCGGCTCCGCGTGATGGACACGGCTGTCGTTTTTGTTATCGGATGCTCGAGGGCGCCGACGGTGTACGAGTACAAGTAGAAATCTAGCGAATCGAAAAGCAGGCGAGACTCGGGTCGATCGAGGTCGGCACGCGTTTGGGCTGCGACGAGAGAATGAGTGCTCGGTACCAGACGAGGCCACGAAAGATAATGGTAGTGTGCGAGTAGGAACGACAAGGGCAAGGCAGTCACAAGGTTCAGCCGAAGACAGCAAGCAGACGCGCAGGGTGATAAAGGTGGAGCGATCTTGGGTGATGCGAAGCTGTCTTGGGGACGCTAACACGCTGTGGGGAGGCGCGGAAGATGGCGGGCAGGCAGCGGTCTGGGTGCCTCGACGTCACTGACTGCGATCTCGCTGTGAGGGGCACTTGAGATGTGATGGCCAGAAGAGGAAGAAATTCGACAAAGAAACAAGATAGATTTAGAATGAGACAGCGACAACGACAACGAAGCGGGTGAGCAATTGCGCTCTGACAACGAGATTGGCGGAGATGGCGTCAGAGATAAGGGGTGTGGCGGGCACAGTGAAGCTTGATTTGCCAAGATAAAATGCACGAGATGATGATGAACGGCAATGGCGATGGCAATGGCGATGGGATGCAAAGGACAACTTCTCAAAAATGGAGACTGATGGCCATGGAAAAAGGAACGGTGGCTAGAAAGAGCAATGTAATGAGAAAGGCAGGAGCATTCGCTTGCGGCTGCCACTTTGGCCATCATGATCGGGAAGGCGCAATGATTTAGTGCGATGCAGGGCACGCAGGGCGCTAAACGGGCAGGTGCGGCCAGTAATTTACAGAGCATGCGTGCGGTGGAGTCGGGGCGGCGTGACGAATGGCAGCAGGCAAGAGCGAGAGCGAGTCACGAGCTGGCAGGAGTGGCATAACTGAGTTCGAACAGACAAGTATGAGCGATGCAATGATGTCGCTGACTATGATAGCAAAAAAGAAGAAATATAAAACTACGTAGCAGATACACGAGACCAATCCCAGGCCAGTGAACCGAGATCCCAAAACGCCCCAGCGCAAGTGCGCAACGCTCAGCCAAAAGAGATAGAATACACGAGGTGAAAGAAGAGGAAAGAGTGAAAAGAGGGAAAAGAAAAAAGAGAAAAGAGAGAGAGAGAGAGAGAGAGCGAGAGCGAGAAAAAACAACAGTCTTAGGCCGCCCCCGGCGTGGCCGCTGCCGTGGCCGGCTCTGCAGACGGCGTCGGTGCATTGGACATCTCGACATCGTCCACGCCGTCGCTGGCCTTGCTGCTCTTGGCCTTGTTGTCGGCCAGCGCGGCCAACAGCTGATTTCCGCCCGGCAGCAGCTCCTCGGCCTGCTTGGACGGCGCCTTCCAGCGCGGCACGGCCCACGTGACGCCCGTAAACGTCTTGATCTGGAACCCGCGCTTGACCCAGCGCCGGCACGGCTTGCCCGACCGGTCCAGCGCCCGCAGCCCGGCGTTGATAGCTCCCATGCTTGCTTTTGGGCCCAGCTTGTGTGCACCGCCGGCACCGCTTCTGATTTCCACCATGCTGTCGTCCCTGAAGAAATGTTAGTCGGCGATACAAAAAGACAGTCATGTTCACGTTTCGTCAAAGCCTACAGTTTTGCCTTCTTCTTAGGCCCGGGCTTGCTTCTAACACGCGGTGCCGGTGCGGGCGTGTCCCCGTTGACACTGCCCGGCCCGGCACTGCCGACGCCATCGACACCCGCGACGGCCGCAGACCGCTTCACGCCCTTTTTCTTAAGAGGACTGTCGCCCGCCATCGGCGGCGCCATGGGGGTTCCACCAGGCGTGTCCATGGCGAGGGCGCCGTGGTAGCCGCTCGGGGTCGAAGGCATCGAGTCGTCGACGACGGACGCGACGTTGTTCAGAATCTTGTTGTCGGGCGACGACGGCGCGGTCACGTTGATGTCGGCAAACGGAGTCGGCGTCGACGCGGTGCTCTTGTGCTTGTTGGTGGCGCCCGTGGACTGGAGAATGGCGCGAAGCTTCTCGGGCGGAACAGTCAATTTGACGATATTCGAGGATAATTTGTCAGACTTGCGTCGCTCTTTGGAAGACATAATGCCGCGGAGCGTGCTGGAGGGGGGGGGGGGGGAGGAAGCGAAAGTGTGTGGCGACAAGGCGAGACGCGGCCGTAAAAGGGGTGGGTGGTGTAAAACGAAGGGAGTCGATTGCACGAGCACAGTGCTCGCGGGTGCTGGTGAGAGAGAGAGAGAGAGACAGATCGTCAAAGGCCAAGAATGGCCGCCGTAAACGCAGTAGTGTTCCAGCGATAGGGGGATGCTGGCAAAGCTTCAACGATGGTGATGTTGCAAATCGAGATGGTGAATCATGGTGATGAAAAAAGGTTGTTCGTGTGAGTGGCAAGGCATCCTGGGACGGAAGGACTGGAGTAGGAGATCTGGATTTGGGGTCGGCCTTGCTCGCTCTGGCCCATTATCGCAATCAGGCGCCGGGCGTGGCAGCTGGAACAGGAAGGGCAGACTTTGTCTCGGGCCTGGCGCGTTGAAGCGTGACGACCGAGGAGACGTGCGTAGAGTGGTAGTACACTGTGTTTACACTGTCCTTCTGTATATATTATGTAAGAAATATTAATCAGCTTGACGCTACCCAATTAGGCAATTATGGTGTTAGTGTAGCATCTCAGTCTTTCGACATATCGTGTCATGACGACAGCTTCCTTGTGTGCGTACTTCATAGATAGAAAACTCGTGTTCAGCTGGCCTATATCTACTACTCGTAGGATAGCCTCAAGCAGACACTCTGCGTTTGGTCTTGCAGCTATGGAAACTCGCATCTGCCGCGATCACGCATAATGCCACACGGAGAACAAGCCAAAAGACAAGCTCGGGCTGACAAGGACAATAATAACTCAATTCTCGTATCAAAAATCATCTTGTACCCAATGCTTGTGCGATCGATTTAGATCGCGACAGGGAGAGAGGTGCGCCTGCGCGCTAAAGGCGAGGCTGCCCAGGCGCACAATACAGCCGCGGTGCCTCAGCTGGGCCCCATACTTTGGTCGCTTCGCCTTATCCCCGGCCAGCTGGGGTCCCACTAATGAGCAGCAACAGGGCTGTTTTCTGTACGGAGTACGAGTATCAGCATCCACGTTCCACTACATCTGATCGATCGCGATGCCCGTAGAAAATGCAGCCAGATGCTTTTTTTGAAAAGCTTTTTATTATTTTTTTAGTTTCTGTATTCTGGCTTGATGTACAATAGAGAGCATGATCCTTGTCAGAGTTTTGTATTTTTGGAAAGTTCTATCTAATCTATACAATCTATACATGGCAGCTTCTTGTGCCTTTGCTCGATCCAGCCGAGGACAAAAACCGAACCGAACAACAAATAGAACACAAATAGACAGGTAAGTGAGTTGAGATCAGCTAACTGGTAGCTCTCCCCGGTAAAGTTGCCGGAACCTTGCCGAGAGAGAGAAGATGTGAGTCTGGTGATGCCGTCTGTTGTCTAGTCCATAACAACGAGCGACTGACAATAGGTTTTGCTTCTCAACGACCTGAGGGTAGCAAGAGATAGGCCGAGAGGTGAGTCGGCCGGCGACCACTAGGTCTAGCCTTCTTGTGTCCCTTCCAGCATTTCTGCAAAGCACCATGCCAGTCCGCCGTATCATGAGACGCAAAAGAAAGAAGCAGAAAAAGTGCAAAAAACAGAAGAAGGAAAAGTCTAAATGCTGACAAGGTACCAGACCTAAACAAAACAAAAAGGCTGTTTCCAGAACAGCATACTAGAATACAGAAGAAATGCAAGAAGAAAGCAAGATTCTAACGCGATAAGAAGAACAAATGCAATAAACGCAATAAAAGCAACAAAACAATATAGTACATGAAAGACGGGAAAGGCAGCCGAAGTACGGAAGCAAATACAAAAGAGACAAATCTAAGAACTGTAAGAAGACATGGTGAAAGTGAACGGTTCAGGATCTGCACCGTGAAAAGAAGAGAATAGAAAACGAGATGACAATGACAGTAAGAAAAAGAAATGGAGAAAAAGGAGCAGAAAAAAACCAAAATCAAATCAAAACAGGGAAATAAGAAACCCAAAGTGTTGTGGTTTTCAACGCCTTATGTTTGTCCTCTATCATCCAATGCCAAAGACGTAAACCCACATAGGAAAGAAAGCACAAAAGTCAAAAAGCGTAACCAACCAATGCGACTAACAAGTAGTCGAAAGACCATGAAAAGTGGTAGTGACAACCCGAAGTAGTGACCTGGAGTCCGGACGAGTGAATGCGAAAGCAGAATGCGTGCTTCCGTGCCGAAAGTCCAAGAAAACGAGAGAATTGAAGCCGAAAGGATGTGTATAGAAGCCAGGTGAAAAAGATAGTGAAAAGGGTACCAAGAAGAAATCAACCAAAAAATGTCGAAGTTGTGAGCGTATGTCCAAAAATTCGTAAACCGGTCATCTGTCTGATTCCCTTGGTGTCGTGTCGTAATGTCTTCGGCAGCGGTCGTGAGGTTCGTGAATTGCCAAGCGGACCAATGATGTTAAAAGGCAAAAGAGAAAGAGAGGAGAAGGCGGAGTGTGGCCATGATCTGGTGTCTGTTGTGGTGATTGGTGTAAACAGCCACGACAAACCCCAGTCATGTAGGGGCAGAGCTTGCTTTGAGACGGTCATGGCCAACAAAGAGATAGGAAATCTGGGAGGGCGAACGCATGTCGGACGGCGACCTCTGGCGGAACGAGTAGAGGTAGCGCACCCAGGCCCAGAAATCATACAATGTCAAGGCCAGTCGGTTCCATGAGCAACACCCCACTACCAAAGACAAGACGTTTCAGCGGTTGTGGGAGCCCTGGTTTGACTGGACGCTGTAGTAGCCAGAGTCCGAGTAGGTATGAGCGCCGGTGCTGTACGAGCCGTGTTGGGGTGCCGAGTGGTTGGTGCAGGCGTAACCGACGGGGATGGTTCTATTCTGGATTTTGTGGCCGGGCTGGTTGTAGGCAGCACAGCGGTCCACGGCGTGCTTGTAGTAGACGCAGCCGCAGACGGCGTAGCACTCGACGAGTTGGTAGCACATATTGATGTTGCGACCTTGGGTGTTGTTGATGAGGGATGCGGGATGAGCTTTTGAGAAGTGACGGAAAGAGAGTCGTCTTACGTATCCGGATGGGCGAGCTTTTGGATTATAACACTTCTTTGACAAGTGTTTGTTGACTTGATGCTTGTGAGAAGAAAGGTATGAAGAGGTAGAGAAATAGAGTAGATGAAACTGGATCAGATGAAGATGGAGCAGATGAATATAGAGCAGATGATGTGGAAAAGGAAAAAGTAGAAAGATGTAGAAAGAAGGGAGAGTGAAGAATATATATACTCGAGGCTGCAAGATGAACGTTGACGTACAGTGAACCGAAAACCGATGTACGAGTAGATATGTAAGCAACGGACGGCCAGCAGTCAAGAGGTTAATGTGACGGCAACACGAGTCATGGACGAAGAGGCTAGGGAAAGACAAAAGAATGGAGGAATATAAAAAAAGATCTGTCTTGGGAAAAAGAAAGCTGGAGGAGGCAGATCGGCGCCAGGTCTAGGCGAACCAAGGGGGCTAAGTTCTACGAGTAGAGTCCTGGCCAGGGGATGGTGAAAACCGGCTTACAAACGCCTGTAAAAGAGAACGCAGACAGAAGCAGTAGGGAAGATGCTGTGGAGAGGAAGAAGGAAGAAGGAAGAAGAAAGAAGAAAGAGCTAAATAAATGATAATTTAGATAATCAAAAGGGGCTTGGGTAAGAAAGCTGCAAGAAGCAAAGGTGACAATGATATGACTGTTCGGAAAGAATGGTAGAACGAATGAGGATGAAGAAGATGTGACTGAAGATGTAAGAAAATCATACGGAAATGACGTGAGGGTGTCCGGCAGCCTTATACTCGCCGGTAGCCTAGCCGGCAGCTCATCATGGGAGCCATCATGCCGGTGTTCGTGACTGATGAGGACTGCGTAAGCGCATGCAACTGCACAAATGGAACCATAAAGGAACGTTGGCCAAGGCCCCGAGTACAAGGCGATCTGACTTGCTCTGCTGCTTGGTATCGAGGGCCGGTGCTTGCGGCATGGTGTAGTCGACACTGGGAAAGGCGCAGCGCAGAGCGGGGGTGGACCTTGTGGTTGTGAGTGGTGTGTGGATAGTGTGTGGATAGAGCAGTTAGTGACTGTGCGTAGAGCGTCAGCAAGGGCCAGAAGACGGAATCCAAGGCTCACCAGGGTTGTATGGAGGAAACGAGAGATAACGAAGGGAAGGGGAAAAGTAAAAAGAGAGAGAAAAAAACATGTATTAAAGCGTAAAAAGGTTAAAAGGTTAGAAACTCATCTGTAAAAACAGGTTAATCCGCGTATCGTGTAGGCAATCAGATTAATGTCGGCTGAATCGAATCGGCCGGGCCTTGACCCGTCCGGCCTGGGACCTGCATGCGTCTGCATTCGCAAGAGGCTCTGTACTCGTGGCCAAGTCCTTCTGCAGGCTGAAGGTAGGGTGCCATCAGATGCACCACAGTCCTTCCACTGCAGTCCTTCCATTGTTCTGCACAACAGCCCCCAAAATACCACCTCCGGCACTTGTAGCACGAGGGTAGCTTTTTTTCGCGTAAGCCATTGACATTCACCCACGAGCATGTCACATCCTTCAGAGGACAGGACGGGTCGGTAGACGACCAATGCCCATTTTCCATCTCGATGCTCGACTCTCTGGATACTGAGTAGCTGTCTGGAAAGCTTGGCTGTCTGCCGGCCTCTGCAATATGCAAGTAAGACTGGGCTGGGTCCAGGGCGTGAGGGACGATCTGGGCCAAGAATAGGCCAGGTTCCGACATGTCGCCGGTTTTTTTTTTTTCGCTCGCTCACGTGTTCCGCTCATCAGAGTTCACAGGCACAGCCAGCTTGCCGTAAGCCGTCCGCGGATCGTCGTGTTCCGTATTGTTCTGTTCTTGTTCTGTTCTTGTTCTGTTCTTGTTCTGTTTTTGTTCTGTTGCAGTCAAATCAGTCAGCGGATTGGGCCGTCCCTTCACTGCCCCCACAGAGTGGCAATACACCGTTGACTATGTTAACGCTCGCGTCTGACAGTTGCGCCTGGCGTCAGCGCTGCCACGCCACTTGATTCGATCTCCAAGCGCAGCTCCGGCAAGCAGTGACCTTCTTTACGGAGTATTGTGGCCTCCCATCACTCTCACCATCACCCTCTGCCGGATTGTATGAGCCCATGTTGGACGGTTGTCGACCGTGCCGTGTAAGTGCTCCCGTCCTATTCGGTGTACGGTGGTGGCTGAGGGGGTTGTTTTCTACGAGTCGCATCGCGCATAAGAGATTTCCAGAGACAGGAGAAGCAACACAAATCGCAACGGCCGAGGATGGCATGCCCCGAATAGTCGCGCCTTCCTTGCTTGTGCACTGTGAATTGCATCGCTCCTGCTGTTTCTCTCTAGATTCATTTTACACTTGTGTCCCGTTACGAGGGAAGGTGCGCCCCGAGGTAGCGCCCGCATCTCTGACTACCCGTCCGCAGTCAACCTCGCAGTGGGGTGGCTTGACCTACTGAGTATTAGACAAGAGTGTCTGTTTTGGGACGTTTCCCCCCCCCCCAGCCCCGCTCACTCTATTGTACCTTAATTTGGCATACTCTTGTGCAGTCCCATCTGTACAACACACTGCTATTCTTGTCAACATGGCTGACCTAATAATCTCATCTGAAGTTGTAATTCCAAATGCAGCTGCTGTGCCATTGGACTTTCGGTGTCGGTGCCTCTCTCCATGACCGACGTCTTCTTTTTTCCCAGGCATCAACCTCGCACAAACCCTCGAGGACGACCGTGCCTTGTTTTTTGCTGGCTTGCGGCTTGCGTATGGCCATGACGCACACCGACACACCGAACACAGGATGCAGAAATCAAATCAGCAGTTCAAGGCGACGAGGTAGCCCGTCTCGGCCACGGGCATGTTTTGTTACAAAAACAAGGCTGCAGTGCAACAACGAGCATTCCAAAAAAGAAGAAGTCAAACGCTTTGTCTGGATCATTTTTTGCAACTTTGCAACTGCTGCCTGGGGCACTTTGTTTTTATTTGTTTTTAATGACCTGCAGCACCTGCAGCCCTGTCATAATGCCGGGCGTATCTTCGCAGGCCTGGTGACCCTAGATGCAAGTACGCTCTCGATCAGGCATAGCTTGATGGCTCGCCTGTCAGATTGTACGAGCAGTACGAGCAGTACTAGCAGTACTAGCAGTACGAGCAGTACGAGCAGTACGAGCCGTACGAGACCAGTCAACGACTCCCCGTGCCAATGGGCCCTCGCAATTCGGCCAATCGCACACATCCTCAGCCTGGTGTGGCTGCGACCCGTTTGGCTGGGACGATGTCGCGTGAGAAGTTGTATTCGCCAAATGAAAATGACTAAATGACTAAGCCATACATAGCCATTGCCCCAACTGCGCCTCGCCACCGATGACAGCAACAGCAACATGATGCTCCCCGTCGGCGAATATACTCGTATTGTCGTGCTCTCGTAATATGGCACTGCAACGGTAGACCGTTTACCAGCCAGCCAGACAGACCCGGTCAAGCGGAACGGCAATGCCCCCCCCCTCCTCCCCCCCCCCCCAAAAAAAGAGTCAGTCAGAGCTACGGCGTCACCGGCAGATGCACCTAGTAAAAGGATGACAGTAACAGGGGGCATTGCATCATAAACCGGGGCTAGATGATCATTCTCCGTATTTGAACGAACGACGTCGTCAACGGCGGCTAACGCGGAGGGGTGTGGATGGCACCACAGGGCCCTCCCCCGGCTGTCATGGCTCATGGCACCGCTGCATCTCACGGCCTGACTCGTCCGGCTACCAGGCAGGGCCATTGGCTGCACGGGATTGGCTGCATCGAGTCTCGGCACCGATATGCCCTGTATCAGAAGCATGCTCAAACATATATATATATTCAAACAGGCACCAACATAGGAAATAACGAGCTGGCCTCAAAGGCTGGTGCCTGGCCTCAAGAAACAGAAAAGCAGGGCACGAGAGCAGATAATATGCAGCAAAGTGGAAACAACAACTGCAGTCTGAAATATTCATGTAGCAAAAAGGTGTAATACAAGAAAGCAGGGAAGCCGGACAATTTTTCGTGAGAAAGCCTCGCCCGTGTATTCGTGGGCACTAGGAAGACGAGACGAAAAGAAAGCCTTGCGAATCGGCGCTGCGAATCGGAGCGTTGAACTGCTCTGTGGGGTCCATCCCGCGTATCAAGATTATTAATCCTGATTGATCCTTTTCCAACGCCAGAGATGGGATGCATACGATACCGTATACGAGTACTCGTACATGATCACCACACGAAAGGAAGTATCCGACAGTGACGCCGTAAAAATGCATGGAGAGGTAGCTGCACTCCTGCATACTGGTCCTATCTCGTGTTGATCCTTTGAAACGGCCATGCCCCTCTTTGCTTCATCTACGCCCCAGACGTACATGTACTGGCAAATCTTACAATATCCTATCATAACAGAGAATTGCCTCTGCCTTTTCTGTGCACCTTACAGGCGGCCTCATTCTCGTCTATTCCACTCCTTCCATAGAGTGCCAATGGAAAAGGCAGTAAGCATACAAAAGAATAAACTGAACGTACGACGAACTCGTATCAAGCTTCCTGCCCTATATGTGGAGCCTGTTCATGCTCCGTACTTGAAGTCCTATGAAATCGTCACCAAAATGGAATAGAACTCATAGTCCTATTGGGCATATCATGTAACTAGAAGAAAGTCATCGTTCTGGGAATATCACGAAATAGAGCAAGCATAGTGATGATTAGATGCCACTTCCTCTCGGCTGTTGGCTATGTATTAGATGTTTCTCGTCATGTTCATGAAGTTCATGATTCGTTTGACAAAATATGATAAAGAAAGATACCAGAGATTTTGCACACTTCGCCCTGATTCTGCTGCATCCTACCAATCTTTTCTCTCACCCCCCCAAAAAAATAGACCCCTCAAGTCCAGCATACTCTAGCCCCGCCGGGTCATTGCCGCTGCTGCCCCTGCTGTCGCCATTTCAGGCTTGGACATGTTGCCGCCGAGATTGCCGCCACTAGCAACCCGTCCGGCAGCCCGTGGCAGACCACTTGCGGGTGCAGAGCTGCCATTGCCGCTCTGGCTCGCCCCCGTTCCGGTAGTCGCAATGGTAGTGCGCCTGGCCAAGCTCGATGCCGTTGCCGACGTCACTGCCGACTGGCGGCGGTATGGCCCCCCTGTGCCGTTGGTCGACTTGCCGGAGCTCGCACCGAGCGACTCGCGAGACCCATCGCCACGGAGGACCGGCACGGCGCCAAGCTTGCCGGCGTCTCTAGCAGGAGGATCGGGAAGAGGCCGCGGCATGCCGGTGCCAGCCATTGCTGGGTTCTGCCGGCGCACGGGAGAGCCCTCGCGCATGCCACGCGACATGAGCGGCGGAGGCGGCGCCTTCTGTCCAGTGATGAAATGGTGGCGGATGGCCTCCTCGGGCTTCAGGCGACGGTCGGGGTCCCAGCGCAGACAACGGGCCAGAAAGTCGAGGAAGGCCTCGTCGTCGCACTTGATGACCTGCTGCAAGGTCTTGGACGATGGCCGGCGACGGCGGCCCTTAGACGACACCGTAAGCCGCGGCTTGCCCATGCTGTCAAAGAACAGCTTCTTGCGCGTGCTCTTCTCAATCAGATGCTTCTCGGGCGGCCCAAACACCTCCATGATGCACGCCAGTTGCTCCTGCTCATTCTCGCCAGGGAAGATGGGGACACCCGTGTACAGCTCGGCCAGAATGCATCCCAAACTCCACATGTCAATCGGCATGCCATACGTCATGCCCAGAATGACCTCGGGCGACCGGTAGAAACGGGACTGAATGTATGTGTACACCCGCTCGTTCTCAAAGCAGCTTGACCCAAAATCAATGACCTTGATCTCGCTGTGCAGCGGGTGCCGAAGCAGGACGTTCTCAGGTTTCAGGTCACAGTGGATCACCTTATGCTGTTTCAAGAGCATAAGGGAGCTGAGCATCTGCTTTGTGAACCGCCGGATGAGCTTGAGCGAAAAGCCACGGAAGGCATTGGCCTTGATAAATTCGTACAGGTTGGCGTCGAGCAGCTCCGTCGAGATACAAAGGTGGCCACGGAAGTAGAAGCTGTGCGTAAAGTTGACCATGCTGTGCTTGTTCTTCGGGTCCCACTCCCGCAGCTTCTGCAGGATGTTGACCTCCACAAGAGCTTGCTGATGGAACCGCTTCTTGTTGCGGATGATTTTGACGGCAACAAGCACGCCCGTCTTGTGGTCAATGCAACGCACCACCTGGCCAAAGCTGCCCTTGCCCAGGAGGTCAATGATCTCGTACCGGTAAGCGAGGTGGTCGCCGGCCACAATCGTGTAGTCACCGCGCTCATCGTCGTAGCCAAAGTTGGGCAGCTTGTCTGGAGTGACACTGCCAACCACTTTGGCGGCATTCTGAGTGCCACAAAAGTACACGTCCTCGTAATCCACAATCTCGCCGCGCTCGTAAATGTTCAGCATGGCGATCCGAGCCGCCTCTTGCGCGCTGACACGTTCCTTGGGGGTGGCTCTCTTGCGCAACGCATCCAGCGTGCGAGCCGCAATCGCTGTTTCCTTGCGGCGCGATCCCAGCTTCCGGACTTCTTCCTCGGCATGCATGTCGTCGGCATCCAACTCTGTCGACCAAACATCGTGGTGGGGATGATGGGGGTGGTGAGGGTGGTGGTGGCGCATCGTGGCAGCCGGCGGCTTCGAGTTTGGCGTCTTCTGCACGGTGGAGGGCGCGTGCGTTGGAGCCTTGGATGCGCTAACCGTCGATGCAGGCAAAGCCTCTTTTCTTTGATGGCGCTCGCTTGGTGTCCAGTTCGTGGTCGTGACTTTCTCGTTTGTGATGATCGAGTTCAAGCTAGAGGCAGAGCTCTTCCGCCGCCGGGACTCAAGGTACGACGCCGTCACCTTTGACGGCGTGGTAGAAATGGTAGTCGGGGTCGGGCTCTTCTTCATCGACGAAATGTTGCTCAAGGTGGCCGACTTGGGAATCCGCGGGGGCGGCGGCATACCATCGTACTTGTCGGTGCTCGACGCGTGACGACTATGAGTCTGGTACTTGTTGTCCGTGCGTTTCTTGCTCTCTGATGCTGGGGGCTCCGACGGCTTTTCAGGAACCGGGCCACCCGGCGTGCTGATGCTCGACTTTGAGTTGTTCTTCTTCCATGACAGGCTCAGCTTGCGTCTCAACGATGACCCAATCGATGACGGCGTCGCCGGCTCCTCCGGGCTCGAAACCGGCGGTGGTGACTTGGGCGGTTCTGTGGGAGCTTTCAGTGGTGGCATAGGATCCATCAGGAACAAAGTCTCGCCATAACCAATGATTGTGCTCGCAGACTCAATGGAAGCAAACGCCCTCGAAGGCGTGGGGGCCGGCGCACGTGGTCCAGAGGGCTTGCGCGCAGTGGAAACCGGTGGAACTGAAGTGGGAGGTTGTGCCGGCGTGGTAAACAACGGTGTGGTGTATCCCTTGTCGCCGTCGTCCACGGGTGTTCTCGGCGTCTTCAAATAGGACGGCTCCACAGAGAGGTAAGGAGACGTTGATGGTTTCTGGAAGGATGATTTGGTCGACATCGCGGAGGCGGAGAACATTTCAGATGAGCTGGTGTCGTCGGCGTCGTTGCCACTGTCCGTTCGTGTGTGGAGATAAACAGACGACTGGCTGCGCATAGCAAGAGAGTGCTGGGAAGTGTCCTCGTTTCGCAGACTCGAAAAGAAAGACCCCTTGGATGCTGTCATGGGCGTCGTTGGTGTTTTCGCAATGTTCCGGGACGGGGGCGGGCTCAGATTCCGGTCAGGCGTGGCCGTGACACGGTCTTGCCGAGCAGCAATCTTTGCAGCAGTCGGCTTGCTCAGCGGCTGGACGTTCATGGGCGGCAAACGCAGAGGCTGAAGACTCTTCTTGCTGTTATGAGTCAGCGGGACGCCCGTCGTCGTGTTGTTCGTCTTCTCATAATCAGCCTCCGCGTGCAAGCTCGATTTGCGTGGCGTCTGTGTCGGCAGGTCGAGCCAACCCGGGTGGCTGCCCGAGAGGCTAGTCGTTGACGAGCTGTGGATGCTGCTAGAATCGAGTGCCAGATTGGACTTTCGCTTCTCGAGAAACGACAACTCAGCCGGGGAACCCTTGGGCGACTCGTAGCCTTTGGGAATGGCGGGAACCGGAGGAACGTATTCATCGTCGTCTGCATTGGATGCTGGGCCGAGCATGGTCAGGGCCTTGGGAGCGGGCAAGCGGGAGCTTGTAGTGGCCATACCAGAGCTCGACGAGGCGGCACCTTGCGGCAGGCGAGGCTGCATGGAGCCGGTTGACGTTCTGGCAGTGCTGAAGCTTATAGAAGACCCCGAGGAAACACCCGACCCATACGACTTGTGGTTGGGATCGGGCGTTGTCGTCGACGACGAGGGTGGAGATGCCTTCCTAGGAAGCATAGAGGGCGAGCGTGACGAGGCACGAGCGTCACTGGGCGGCGGGAGAGGCACAGCCTGTGTAATGTCGCGGCTGCTCGTCTTGCTGCTGCTGCCGGCACCATTGGGTGTTGGAGGCATGACCGACATGCGTTTCAACCTTCTCGCATCGGTCGGGCTGACAGTCCTTGCGCCGAGACCTGTGGCGTGAGACGCATGGAGAACCGGGGCCAGCGACATGCGTCTTGATACAGTCGGGTTCCTGGACAAAGATGGCTTTGCATTGCCGTTGTTGGATGACGCAGACGGGGAGAAGTTGCCCGTGCTGTTGCTGTGGCTCACAGTTTTAGGCGTGCGCGACAAGCCGGCAGCACCGGCCTTGATCGAGCTCGCGTCGGCAGGCAAAGACGCTCTCGATGACGTAGTGTTCTGGTGGAAAGACCTTGCCTTTGCGGCCCGGGAGCTGTTGGGATTCTTCGACGTGTCATTGCCACTGGATCCGAGCCGGCCACCGTCTTCCATAGCCAAGCGGGCAGCCTCTGTCACGGCACGATCCGAATTCGATGCCAAACTAGGCCGTCTTCGTGATGCGATGCCAGATACACCTGAATTGTACTCGGGCTCAAACGCACCCGGTCCAGCCGATTTCCGGGGAGGCTTGGCATTGCCATGTGTGTTGGAGACCGGAGGATAGTGACTCTGGCGGCGTTGACGTGACGATGCAGGAGCGGATGTGCTGTCGAGGGTTGTGGTTGATGAGGTCGAATTGGTAAAGCTCTGGCGGGTACTGATGCTTGGTCGCCGTAGTATTGAGCCAGACTTGGCAATGCGAGCCGAACTGCCCACGGACGGCGTCGTCGCGGATTGGGGAAGAGAAATGCGTGAATTTGCGTTTGCCGAAGCACTCGCCACGGCTGCGGCTGCAGCTACAGCAGCCGGACTTGCCATCGGGATATCATCGTCGGTGACGTTGCACGACACGGCAGAGGCCTGCTCAACCATCTTATCGACGATGCCTTCGGGGCTCAAGATGTTGCCTCGACCAGAAGGCGACGGAAACTGGGCAAGCTTGAAGCCGGTGGATGCAGATTCGAGGCTGCTTTGAAGGTCGTCAAAGCTCACGGAAGGGAGGAAGTCGAGACCCGCAGTGCGATCGGCACTGGAATCTTCGCTGGCGAGGTATATTTCGTTGTTGTCGTCGTCGTCGTCTCCAGCGTGGATCACCGGGGGGGGCATAGCATTTGTGGACTCTGTAGCATTGGTGCCATTGCTCCGACCAAAGGAGAAAATGGCGTGGTTGGAGGATGAAGCGTTCAGCATTGGATCAGACTAGTCGGGAAAAACGCCCCGAGACGGCGACAATGATGCTGATCTGGACCGGTGCCTCTTCAGCGTAGGCCAGGGCGCGAGAAAGCAAGGGAGGAGAGGCGTATAGAGGGCAGTAGTCGCGTCGCGGAGTCGAATAGGGGAAGGACTGGTTGCCTAAGGATCGAGCAAATAGCAAGGACGCGCCTCGAAGGACGACGAAAGGACGAAGAAAAAGGCGATACGTCAAACGGAAGCTGCTTGGTGATCAGTAACAAAAAAGCAAGGCTGCCAGACGAGGCATGACAAGGCCACAACGGGTTGCATTGTGGCAATAGGCGGTGGAGATTGGGAAAGAAAGACCGACGTCGGGAGGCCCAAAGCACAAAGGGATACGAACCAGTAGTAGTACAGACGGCCGGCAGTCAAAAGACACCCAGTCCGACAAAGGACCTGAGAATGGGCAAAGGCTACCGCATTCCGTAGACTGTCCAGGATGTAGAATTTGGTGATGTAAATTCGAGGGGTGGTGGAAGACGGTAGCAAGGGCAGCAAGGGAAAAGGGGCGGGCTTTCGAGGAGAGTGGGACAATGGGTCGTGCAGCAGTGAGAGATTCGTCAAAGGCAACTGTTGCTACCCTTTTTTTTTTCTCGAGTTGTTGGTCGTGTTGGTCTTCTCTATGTGATTATCCGGGTGCCGAGACCGCAGCGGTTGCGTTAGGGAAGCAAGCTGGCTGAAACAAAACAAGCGATAGGCGGGCAAAAACAAACAATACAACAAAAAAAGAGCGACGATGGTGGCTGGGTGCGAGACGCGGTGAGGGCGTGCGCGGTGAGGGCGGGTGATGCGGTCGAGAGGTGGTAGAAGAAGTGAAGCAGGAACGGGACTACAGAAGGAAGAAAGCCGAGAAAGAGATTGATGTGATTTGTTGTTTGCATATTTTAGGACTAGGGCGACCCTTTTGGAAGGCACCCATTAGGGGGGTATCTTATCGCAACGGTTATGGGAGGCGCGATGGCCAGGAAGCACCGACAGAAGGAACGACCTGCGCCACAGAAAGCTCCTGCCGAATAGCTAATATGCAAGACAGGACTTAAACAAGGGACCCCGTGGCTGTTCGTACTCAAACAAAATACGGCATAATGAAGGCCGCTATAAAATTTG
Source organism: Ophiostoma montium (assembly GCA_029299015.1). Lineage (NCBI taxonomy): Eukaryota > Fungi > Ascomycota > Sordariomycetes > Ophiostomatales > Ophiostomataceae > Ophiostoma > Ophiostoma montium. The sequence continues at coordinate 193,694 of JANSMC010000027.1, read as the reverse complement.
TCTTATCACATTGTTCAGGGCTCATGGTCTCCGTTATTCGAGGGGACTGACATGGCCACCTGATGCTGGAAGCTACGAGTACTCGTACACGACATCATTCAGGAAGGTGCAACTGAAAAGGTATCTGGCAGGAGAGAGTCACCAATGAGCAACGAGGCTCATGAGCAACAGAGGCCACATGTGGACAAGTCACCAGCAGCGTGGCAGTCGCTCTTTCCCTGCAAGAAGCTTGGCCTTCCCCTTTTCAGAGTTTACATCGTCACCGACAATTACCACATGACGATAGCCCGGCACACAAAATGGATGGACCCACTTGGAAGATTGCCCGAAGCAAAAGGTTGTTTATGATTTCTGTTTTACATTGACCCATTGAAGGACCTTGTTTTATCCCCGTTGGCTCTTTCAATTGGGGGGGGCTCTTCCTCAACCCCTGGGTCTGTTCACTCTAATTGATCTAATTTATCTACTCAGTAGTTGCTCCACCCGTCAAGCTGAAGGACTGGTTCTCGTATTTTCGATTCGTGTTGGTTTGTTCTGTACGAGTATCGTATGGCATGCATCTTCAAGGGGAGAGAGTTGACCGTTCGAGATCGGCACGAGCACGAGCTATCCGTAGGATAGTGTGCGGAAGATAGTTTGTTATGCCTGTGATGTACGCGTAGCGCTGGCTGTCACGTCACACTGTTCCACTGCTACGGCCAAGCAACGCGAGCAACCGGCAGACAGCGGAATCTAGAAATTGTTGAGATTGAGATAAACGAAGCAAGAGCAGTTGTTAGCATGGACGGTTGCTGGGGCTCTAGCTGGTTGGCAACCTTTGACATAGCCCGAGGGCGAAAGGGGTTGTCATAAGCTCATAGAAGGTGGCGAATGAGAGACGAAAGACACGTAGGCAAGGACCGTCTACCCAGTACGTGTACGAGCACGAGCACGAGCAGTTGTACTCTGCGACGACGAGATGAAGGGGCCAGGCGGCCGGCGATCTTGCAGCTAGGAATTTCCTGGGACCTGGCTGCGGATATGACTGGCTGACGCCGTGGCTTTGACGGGGGACCTAGCCGAGATTATTCTTCGTATCTACTCGTACTGCGTACTGAGTATCGTACTCTTTGGTTTTGCAACATGCTGTCGAGGGCTTGCATTGCATAGAGCATATGTACGAATATGTACGAGTACTCGCACTGCCATACTGTGAGCTACACTGCTCAGCGTCGCGGCGCCCCTGCCGATCCTCGTCGTACAGCACGGCGCCGGAACATGACGCCGAGTGACGGCATGGATGGGACAAACTGGCCTGGTCTCGCAACAGGTACCACAGGAACGCGGTACCAGGCACCTGGTGATTTCTTTGTGTGCCACAGCTTCCGGGCTGCCACGCAGTAAATATGCAACAGATGCCACTTAGATAAGACACTTCAGCGAGTACAGTGCAGCTGCAGCGAGGAACGCCATGGCCTCGACAAAAACATGCAGGAGCTGGACATGACAATATGCATAATACTTGCTGTGTTGGCAAACCCGTGCTGTTTCGAGCTTTTGCTCAATGAGATGCTAAAATTTGGAGACTACGAAGAATTAACAATTTGGTGATCTGTCAAAGTATGCTTCAACACTCGTTAGTTTAAAGTACAAGAATGGTGAATAGTAGTTGATTTTACTGACATATTCAGAATCGAAAAGAATAAACACAGAAACAGGTGATTTTTCTTTTTAAAAAAATAGAAAGAAACTAAAACCACGAACAATCACCAGAACGACTTCTTCAAAAAAGCACAACTAAAGACTTCCCCGCATTAGCTCTCGGCAGGCTGTTGCAGCTAAAAGACCAGTAGGACCGCACGTGCTAGCGCTCCCTGGCAGCGCCCACTGACGTCGATAGCTCTTTCCGCCGAAACGGGCATGTGACCCCAGCACTGGCACCATCTTTTTGCCATTTTCGTCAACATTTGACCACCTGGACTCTGCATCATCGCCGTCCACCGACAGGCACACGACCATTTGCACCCCATATCCACTCGCGCCGCTATCGGCAACCGGACGCGCCATGGACGAAATTGCCTACATGTTCCTCGGCGCGGCCGACGATGAGGAGGAGGAGCAGCATCAGGCGCAGCAGCCACCCCCGACACCGACGCCAGCACCCAGCGTCCCAAAAATCACCGTGGACACAAGCACCATGGGCTACAAGAGCCACCCGAAGCTCGACATGACCGCCGAAGCCCATGCGCAAGCGGCGTCGCCGCCCCTGTCACCCACGCCGACAACGCCGAAGCGGCGCCTTGGGTTCCGAGACCTGCTCAGCAAGACCAACATTCAAGACCAGCTACTTAACAAGTGTGTATTGAGATATGAGGCGATATATATATACGATATGGTGACTAGATCAAGCTAACAAATAAGACTCTTCCAGCAAGTCATCCCGATCGACAGCAGCTACACCGACGACGATGCAGACATCAACTACGGGGATCCGTCGTTTGGAGCACCACCGAATCCCGGCGATGGACCGGAGGGCACAGGGAGCAGCACCGGTGGAGCTGGGTACGACGCCGACGTGGGCGACGGGCCGCCCAAAAAGGAGCGGCCGGGCTTCAGCGTGGCCATCATGTCCAACAACTTCCGGCGTTTCAATGCGCGCATCGGCGTCATGTTCCGCTTTCAGAAGAAGATGGAGCGACTGCTGGCGTGGCGACGACCATCACACACGGTGGCGTTCCTGGGGACGTTTACTATTGTGTGCCTGGACCCGTACCTGTTGACGCTTGCGCCGGCGGCCGTGCTGCTCCTGTCGGTGCTGATCCCTGGCTTCATTGCGCGCCACCCCGGCACGTCGACGACCAACACGCCGACGCTTGTGCTGCCGTCCGAGTACTATGCGCGAGGACCGCCGCTGGCACCGCCGCGCACGGTCAAGCCGGTCAAGGAGCTGAGCCGGGATTTTTTCCGCAACATGGGAGACCTGCAGAACATCATGGAGGACTTTAGTGTCGCGCACGACCAGATTGTGAATGCCGTCGTGCCGGCGACCAACTTTGCCGACGAGGCGTTTTCGTCGGCGCTGTTTGTGCTGCTCTGCGGCGTGTCGCTGTTTTTGTCCGTGGCAGCGCATCTGCTGCCGTACCGCCTCATCTTTCTCGTGGGCGGCTGGGCCGTGGTGTGCAGCCAGCACCCAGCGGTCGCGCGGCTGATTCGCATCGGCACGCGGTCGCTCAACGAGACGATGGCCGCTGAGGCCGAGGCTTCGGCTTCGGCTTCCGAGAAGGCGGCGGGCGGCGAGGCCAACGCTGCCGAGCGCGCGTCGCATGCGTCGCCGACCAGCGCGGTGGCGTCGATGTGGAACGCGTGGGTGGCGAGCGACATTATCCTGGACGAGGCGCCCGAGACGCGCGAGGTGGAGATCTTTGAGCTGCAGCACCGGTCGTCGCCGGATGCGGCCGAGTGGGAGCCGTGGGTGTTTAGCGCCAGCCCGTTTGACCCGCTGTCGCAGTCGCGGCTCAACGCCAACGCCATGACACCGGGGACGTCGGCGGGCGGCTATGGCAACGGGCGGCCGACGGGCGCGCGGTTCTTTGAGGATGTGCTGCCGCCGCACGGATGGGAGTGGAGCGAGAAGAAGTGGGCGCTGGACCTCTGGAGCCGGGACTGGGTGGAGGAGCGCATCATTACGGGCGTCGAGGTCGAGACGGAGGGCGAGCGCTGGGTGTACGATATGCTCAACGAGCACGAGCAGCAGCAGGCGGCGGCGGCGGCGTCGGCAGCGTCGGCATCGGCGTCCAACAACGGCGCGTACGAATACGGCGACAGCGACTACTACGCGGACAACAGCACGGGTCTGCACCCGCCGCCGACGTCGTTCCGGCCGCAGCGGCGACCCCTGGGCCCGAGCTGGGAAGAGGGCGAGGAGGGCATGGGCCGGCGCGGCGAGTGGCGTCGTCGGCGGTGGGTGCGCATGGTGAAGCGGAAGAAGATTACGTCTGTAGCATAGTCGGGGTTAAGAGTATTTTATAGGAGAATTATTCAGATTTGCCCGAGCCAAAGTATGTATTGAAAGTAGATGGAAAAATACAAGACGTGCAGCTGCGTGAAGAGGGATATCCGACTGCCAATCCAGCACGACGCACAAGAATCAATAAAACAAGAGATAGAAACTGACAAAATACACAGGACTGAATATACACAGAGAAATCATTTAATGACCAGCATGTCGAGAATGGCATGGATGGCCCGGCTGCGGCCCTTGCCTTGGTCGAGGGCATCGGCGAGGTTGCGGGCTCGCACCGTCAAAATGTGCAGGACCTCGCGGGTGTAGGCAAAGGAGCCGGTGTGCTCCATGTGGGCTACGGCGTAGCGTTTAACCTCCTCGTCGGCCGTCTTCTGCTTGAGAATGTGCAGCAGCTGCAGGCTGGAGGGACTGGTGCGGATGCTGTGGATGACGGGGAAGCTAAACTTGCCCTCGGTCAGGTCCTCGCACATGCCCTTGTTCTGGCTGTACTCGCTGGCCATGAGGTTGCGGTAGTCGTCCTGGATCTGGAAGAGCAGGCCCAGCAGGTTGACGAGCGGCACGCAGTCGACGGGCGACGCCGACTCGGCCTGCATCAGCTTGATGCCGAGGCGGAACAGGCCGCCCGTCTTGTGGCCGACCATTTCGAGGTAGTCGTCCTCGGTCGGGCAGGTGAGCGTGTCGCGCCAAAACAGGTCCATGCCCTGGCCGCGGTGCAGGTTGCACAGCTCCTCGGCAAAGATGACGAGGGCGCGCGGGTTGTTGAGCGTCTGCAGCTCCTGTAAGGCCAGGAAATAAATGTAGTTGGCGCTGTTGATGGTCTGGGGCACGCCAAAGATATTGTGCGCGACCGGCAGGCCCCGGCGCAGGCTGCTCGAGTCCTCGACGTCGTCGACCAGCAGCGACGCCGTGTGCAGCATGCCGACGACGCGCGTGATGACGGCCAGCGACGCCTCGGGCACCTCGAGCCACCCATTGAACGCACTGATCAGCTGCGTGCGGAACTCCTTGCCCCGCGTGCCGTTGAGGTAGTCGTACGGCCCGCACACGACGCGCTCCTTTTCGTCGGTCCACGTGCGCTTTGCACTAAAGTTGAAATCCTCGGTGGCATAGCGCGACGGGTCGGGCGGCGGCACGGCTTGCAGCGTGGCGGCGGCCAGCACGGAGTCGGACGGCGAGGCCGCAAACTGGCTGTGATAGAGCTGCTGCTGCTGCTGCTGCTGCTGGCGCTGCAGCACGTGCGGCGGTGGTAGAGGCAGTGCCGTCGTCGGTGGCGGTGGAAGTGGCAGTTCTGCACCCGCCGTGTCGCCTGTACTCAACGCTTCCATGGTGAAGGACGGTTTCCGTGGCCGACGGGCGGCGGCGGCGGTGGCAGGAGGAGGACTGGTGGTGTTGGTCGTTGTCGAGTTGCTGCTGCTCTCGGGCACGGCTCGTAGGTTCTGTGCTGCCGTCTTGTGATGGCCGGCTGATGCTGAGGATGAGGAGTGACGATGCCGCTGCTGTCGGGGAGCCGAGGCAGATGTGGAGGGAGCTGTGTTGGCAGAAGGGGACACGGACGAGGACGAGGTCGGGGCCGATGCCTGGGAGTCGAGCTGGTGCTGGTAGTGCTGGTACTGGTGCTGCTGGCTGGTGGAGGATCGCCGTGGAGGGATCGCGGTAGGCAGATGCATAGACAACGGCGTCGATGTGAAGGAGGACGTCGCGGTCGCTGTGATCGCAACTGCTGGCTCCTTCCCTTTCTGCTTGTTGGACGACATGGTAGGACTGGGTGGCTGATGTGCGCCGAGTGCTCGTACTCAGTAAGTAGCTCTTGCCCAACGAGGTGGGACGGGTGGGTTGAAGGGTTTAATAGGCGGAGCCCGTTTGCGCTGAGAGCGTCACCAAAATAGAAAGTGGAGAGGGTCAGATCTCCTTGGCTTGGTTGGGAATAGGACTTGATCAACTGCGGGCGAGCAATGGGGTAAGGAGAGCTGTCATTCGAGTTTTGGGTACTTTAGTACGATTGTGAGATTGAGGCAGGCGCGCCTTCTGCATGTGACGAGAGCTTGTGGATTAGGAAGGAGAGACTGCGAAAACAGGAAAGACGGGATATGTGCATAGGCGGCAGCAGCAGGTCATCGAAGCACGCAGTAGCTGATGAGACAGAGGTTGTCTCCTGATCGACCAGCGATTGTTTCAATCATTGTTCCGAGCAGAAATGACGCCAAAGAATTTGATAGACTCGATCAGTCTGTGACGACTTCAGCTTGTACGAGTACTTCGCATGCGTCCGGATAAGCATTCCAGGTGGTAGCGTGGATCGCTCCTGCCGTTGCTGTGCCAGTTATCGCCCTATCCGAGACAACCAAACATTGGCTCCACCAGAGCTATCATTGTGACATCAACCTTTTATCTGTCTGTTTGTCTGTCTTGACGATACTGTATTTCAATAACACTAAAGAAGCAGACCAGTTTATCTTCTCCTCGTGTTATCATCAACAGCCTGACGGTATCGCTCTATACGCCACTCGTCAACACCTCCTCACACACACACACAATGGAAGCCCTACTGTCACTGGCTTTCGACAATCTGTCGTCGTACGACGGCCCCAAGATCAGAAAAGGCCTGAAGCAGGTCGAGGGACTGCTGGCGCCCATGTGCCTGGCGTCGGCCAAGCAAAAGAAGAAGCTGGCGTCGCTCGACGAGGAGCAGCAGCCGCCGCAGCAGCGCCAGAAGCCGACCATCAAGACGCTGCAGGAGCTGACGGACGACCTGGCGTTTTTCGAGTTCTTCAAGCTGCAGGAGGGCTTTGAGTGGAACATTGCGCAGCGGCTGCTGGACACGCTGGACCGGCTGCTGTCGCGCGGCAGCGACGGCCAGAACGACCTGCTGATCCTGAGCACGCTGGACCTGACGCAGGGCGTGCTGCTGCTGCACCCGCCCAGCAAGGTCCTGTTTGCGCGGGAAAAGTACATGAATGTGAGAGCAGTCGTCTCCTCGTCGTTGACCTGACCAAAGACTAATGATAAACCAGCTCCTTCTCGACCTCCTCGAGCCGGTCAACTGCCCGGCGATCCAGTCGGCAACGCTGCTGACGCTCGTCGTCGCGCTCATTGACACGCCGCAGAACACGCGGTCGTTTGAGTCGCTCGACGGCCTGCTGACGGTGACGTCCATCTTCAAGTCACGGTCGACGTCGCGCGAGGTCAAGCTCAAGCTGGTCGAGTTCCTGTACTTTTACCTGATGCCGGAGACGCCGACGATCCCGCGGGCCGACGCACGCGACCCGCTGCAGCGCAGCCCGAGCAAGCTGGCCAAGGCGTTTGGCGGCGGCGGCGGCGGCAACGCACCCAACGGCGGCCGCAAGCCGCGGACCAGCGACAGCGAGATCGACTTTACGCTGTCGAGCGAGGAGAAGCAGGCGCTGCTGGGGCGGTACCTGCACAATGTGGACGACCTGGTGCGCGACCTGACAGCGCACACGCCCTTTGGCGGTGTTGTGTGTTAGGCATTTGTTGGCGATGTTTTTCTTTTTAATTACGACTCTCCGGATACCATCGACGGCGTTTGTGTTTGCTTTTTGTCAGGCTTTAATCTGGTTGTACTATGGTTTGCGATATGCGGTACTTTTGTTTCTATCTACTTTCAGCTCGATGAAGACGTTAATTAATAAGCTTTAAAATTCAACAGTATTATAACGAGGGCTTTAAAACAGCAACGCAACAGCTACAAGACTAACGCACACTACTCGGCTGGCCGTGGTGTTGCCGTCGGAACAGTGGGCGAGTCAGCCGTGTCTGTTGATGACACGTTGGCCTCGGCTGGCCGTAGTGTCGCCATTGGGACTGTGGGCGAGTCGACCACTTCTGTTGTCGCCACCGGGACTGTGGGCGAGTCACAGACCAGTTCTGTCGACGGCTCATGGACTACAGGCGTGGCTGGATCCGGTGCCGTCCCGACGGGCGACACGACGGGCACCTCGGAGCCGTACAGCTCAAAGTGCTGCTGCGGCTGCGGCAGCTCAGACGGCGGCGGCGGTGGCGGTGGCGGTGGCGGTGGCGGCGGCGCGAGGGCATGCTTCTCGTCATTGGGGTCGCTAGGGTTGCCAGTATCCGCGTCCATTATCCCCCGGTCGTGCGAGTCAATCTCGACGGGCGCCACAATGTCGCGGGGTCCATCTGGTTGGACGGGCACACCGGCCGCACCACCGACACCGACACCAGCCGGCGACACCCCTCCTTCTTCTTCTTCTGCCTCGGTAAAGGGGCCCGGCACGGCGACGGGGCCAAAGTAGTCTTGCGTGGCGCCACCACCGCGGTCCGAAGACGCCGTCGCCATGGCTGTCGTCGTGGTCTGCATGTTGTTGGGGCTGGCCGTCATGGCGCTGGTGGCCGTGTTGCGCCGGAAGACGACGGGGTGGCGCCACGAGCGCGCGCCGGGCGAGGATGCGGTAACGGGGGACAGGATGGCGTCGACTAGACTAGTCCCCTGGCGTTGCGGCGCGCGCCGCGGGTTCTGCTGGAGGTGATGGTCGTCGTCGTCGTCGTCGTCGTCGTCGCGCGTGGCCATGGTGGAGGGCGGTGGTGGTTGCTGCTGCTGCATCGCCAAAGTGCGGCGCAAGCTGCCATCACCGTCGCCCTCGCCGATGTCGCCACCGCCGGCACTGCTGCTGAGCCGACGCCGACGGATGCAGAGCCAGGCGGCGATGCCGACGAGACTGCCGGCACCGGCAATGACGCCAATGGCGATGCCGGCCTTGGCGCCGCCCGACAGGCTACTGGCATGGCTGGGCTTGTCGTCACCGTCGCCGATGGTGGTGGTGTTGGTGACACCCGTGGCGGTGGCACAGTAGACCTGGTCGGCGACAACGGTGCAGGTGTGGCCGACGGCGCAGCAGCCGCCGCCGAGGCTGCTAGCACAAGCAATCTGGCTCGTGGTGCAGGTGGTGGGCAGGGCCGGGACGAGGCCGTTGGTGTTGCCGGCGGTCGCGGTCCCAAGTGATGATGCATCATTCGTGCTCGTCCAGAAGCACTGGCTGGCGGAGCCGCAGCGCTGGCCGTAGGCGCAGCAGCCGCCGCCAAAGGAGCTGGCGCAGAGGAACGCGCTGGTGGCGGGGCAGCGGCGCGCGCAGCAGGCGAGGTAGACGGAGGTGGTGGTGACGGTGGTGGTGACGGTGGTGGTGATGGTGGCGGTGACGGTGGGGAGGTTGGCCGTCTTTGCGACAGTCGTCTGCGTCCGCACCAACGTGCTCGTCGCATTGCACTCGTACTGGGTCTCGTTGCAGGGCGAGTCGCAGGTCAGGCCAATGGAGCAGCAAGACGCCTCCGACGTGGCCAGGTCGATCATGCAGTAGCGGTCGTTGGGGCAGCACAGGGTCGAGTTGATGTCGAGGCACGAGTGGTAGCCGGCGCGGCAGTCGGCGGCGCTGTCGCGGCGCGCCAGGGGGGGCATGCCGGCGAGGGCGTAGCGCGGCGACAGGCCGGGGAAGAGCTGGTGGTAGTCGTCGGCTGCGTCGGTGTCATATTGTGCTGCCGTGGTGCTGGCTGGAAGCAGCAGCAGCATGGTTAGCATGGCCAGCATGGCCTGCATGGCCTGCATGGCCAGCATGACCAGCTTGGCTGGCAGTAATGCGCCCATGGTGGGAGACGTGTGTGTGAGAGATTAGGTTGGGTGGCTTGACTTGACAATGACCACGGCGTGATGCAAGAGGAGGGAGACACGGACAACAATTCAGAAAATGACAATGTGGCCTGGCCTTTTACTTTCTTTCTTTCTTCGTCTCCTCTTAATCTTACAATCTCACGCTCCTCGTCCCATGCTAATACTGTCGACGCTCGGTGCCCAAATAGCCGGAAAGAGTGTTAGGGCCGGAGAGATGTCGATAGAACCCAACGGCATGCGTTGGTGCAGACAAAGAAGAAGGGAAATGAAAAAAGAAAGAAAAAAGAAAGAGCGAACAGGGATGCGATCACGCGTGTTATTAGGTGCAGGTAGGGCCTGTCAATTTGCGCAAGAGAAGAAGAGGCTCTCAAGCGTGAGACGGTCAACGAATGCGGTCCGAGGTCATTATCTGGTTGTTCCCTCTTCTCAATACATTGAATTCAAAAGACGAGACTGCGCGGGGACTCAGACGAAGACATGGATGCGACGGAAGAGGAGAGGGGATCTAGCCATCTTTGCACGCACAACCAACAGGCACAAAAAAAAAAAAAGAGATAAGCACTGCAACTGTGCGCAGCTGACAGTGGCGGCGGCGGCTCTGGGTGGTGTGTGTTGCATTGGTGAATCCTTTACGGGCTGCGGTGCATATGACCGCCTCGGATATACGAGTTTTGTGCAGCAGGGGAACAGGAAAAGTTAAGTGACCTGATCTCAGCCGCAGGAGCCGTGACAAGGTAAATTGTTTGCAATGCAGAGGGTAGCCACTCAGAACTTTATATGTCACAGAAGATCAAAGAAGATGAAATGAGCAAAGTGAGGTCGTCAAGTGAGGTCAGTGACTACAGTGTATTTAGCAGTTCTTTCTCCACAATAAATACCTACTCGTAACAACACAGCTCCATAAAGTACCAGGGTACCGCCCCGTCACGTGCTACGCCTGCAGGGCCGTGTCCTCGCGTGCGCCGCCCGTGCCCTTGCGCCAGCCCAGCTGCGGATCGGCCGTCGTCGACACGGCCCGCGGCGTGCCCACCGGCCCCCAGCCGCCACCACCCGGCGTGCACACAATGATGCGGTCGCCGGCCTGCATGGGCGCGCTGTTCTTGGCTCCGAGGTTGATCTGCCGCTCTTCAAACTTGACGGCCTTCTTTTCCTCCTCCTCCTCCTTCTTTTTTTCCTTCTTCTCTTTCTCATCGCCCTCCCGGTTGGCCTCCGCGACACGCCGCACCCACACGTTGAGCCCACACTGCGCCGGCTCGCCACCCGCCATGCCGTATGGCCGGTGCACGCGGCGCTCGCTCAAGATGGACACCTGCAGCGGCATGCGGAACTCAATGTCGCGGACCACGCCGTCGCCGCCCCGGTGCTGGCCGTTGCCGCCGGACCCCTTTCGCAGGGAGAACTCGCGCAGCAGAACAGGGTAGCGCCGCTCAAACACCTCCGAGTCGGTGATGCGCGTGTTGGTCATGTGCGTGTGCACGCCGCTGGTGCCGTCCCAGTCCGGTCCGGCCCCGCTGCCGCCGGCAATGGTCTCGTAGTAGCCGAAACCCCGGATGGCACTGCTGCCGGCCACGTTGCCGCCAAAACCAAAGGTCAGGTTGTTGCAGTCGCCCTGGCTGGCAGCGCACGCCTCAAACGCCTTGAAGATGACGTCGGTGACACGCTGGCTCGTCAGCACGTTGCCGCCGACCACGGCCGCTCCGTCCGACGGCGACAGCAGCGACTGCGGCGGGATCTTGACCGTCACGGGACGCAGACAGCCCTGGTTGAGCGGGATGTCCTCGGAGATGAGACAGCGCAGGCAGTAGATGATGGCACTGTACGTGATGGCCTGTGGTGCATTAATGTTGCCATAGACCTCGGGGCCGGTGCCGGTAAAGTCAAACAGTGCCTCCCCCCGCGATCCGTCAATCTCGACGCCAAGACAGATCGGGCTGCCGTCGTCCATGTAGTCGACAGCGGCCAGCGGCTTACCCGCAAAACGCCGGCTGACGTCCTTGAGCAGGTTGCGCACACACAGCGCCGCATTGTCCTGGATGGCCCGCATGTACCGGTCGACCGTGGCCTCGCCGTACTCGTCAAACAGCGTCTCGATCAGCGAGATACCCTTTTGGTTGGCCGACACCTGCGCCTTGAGGTCGTTGAGGTTGTCGGCCAGACACCGCGTGCCGCTGCACCCGGGAAAGGTGGCCGGCTGCCGGTAGAAGAGGTCGACGACAAGCTCCTCGTCGAAGCGACCCCCCGTCACGAGCTTGGCCGTCTTGATCGCCGCACCCTCCTGGAACAGCTCGCGCGAGTGCGGCGGCATGCTGCCGGCCGTGATGCCGCCAATGTCGGCGTGGTGTGCTCGCGACGCTGCATAGAACAGAATGTTCTCGCCCTTGCGGTCAAACGCCGGCATGATCAGCGTGACGTCGGGCAGATGCGTCCCGCCATACGACGGGTGGTTCGACATGATGACGTCGCCCTTTTGCAGCCGGCCACGCCAGATCTCGGCCTGCCGCCGCACGCACGTCGACATGCTGCCCAGGTGCACCGGCAGATGCGGTGCGTTGGCCACGAGTGCGCCGTCGGCGTCGAAAATCGCACACGAAAAGTCCAGCCGCTCCTTGACGTTGGTGCTGACGCTTGTTTTCTGCAGGGCGCGGCCCATTTGCTCGGCAATGGCCATGAAGCGGTGGCCAAACACGCTGAGCATGACGGGGTCGACGGCCTGTTTCTCGGCACACCCGGCACCTTCGCTTCCACCACTCTCCTCGGCCTTCTTCGCCCGCTCGTCAATGTCAATCACCACATGCGTGTGCAGCTTCGTCGCCGACGTGCCCGGCGCCACCACAATCGTCTGCGTGCCGTCCGCCAGCATCGCCGGCCCGGCCACCCGGTCGCCCACGGCCAGGTCCTCGAGTTTGTACACGGGCGTGTCGACCCGGCCGCCGTCAAAGTAGACCTGTGTACGCGAGTGTCGCTTTTTGTCGTCGTCGCCGGCGAGGCTGTGCACCGTGACCTCGGCCAGCTGCTCGTCCACCGTCTTCTCGTCGTACCGGAAGCTGCGTCCAATGCCGCGCACGCGCACGTCGTCGACAATAATGTCGCGGTCGTCCAGCGTAAAGCCAAACTCGTAGCGGTGGTGCCGCACAAACGCCTGCCCATACGCCCAGCGGTTGCCGCCATACAGCGTCTCGGCCTCGTCCGCCGTCGGCTGCACAATCATCAGCGCCGACTCCGTGCCGCGGTACCGCATGTTGAGGTACTCTTCAAACACCATCTCGTCGTCGCCAAAGCCCTGTTCGCGCAGTGCCGTCCGCGACCGCTCCCGCAGCTTGGCCATCTTGTCGGCGAGCTCGGCCACCACTGTGCTGCTGTTGACGTCGCCCTCGCTGCTGCCGCCGGTGACTTCTCTGCCCCACACCTTGCTCTCGGGCTCCTGCTGCTCGTCCACCACGTCCGCCAGCGCCATGCCGTACGCCGACAGCACCGACGAGTACCGGTGCACCAGGATCTGCCGGATCCCCAGCGACTGCGCAATCGCCACCGCGTGCTGTCCACCGGCTCCGCCAAACGTCGCCAGCCGGTGCTTGGACGGGTCGTGGCCCTTGGCCTCGGTAATCGACCGGATCGGCCGCGTCATGCTCTCGTTGGCCACTGTCAAAAACCCGAAGGCTACCTCGTCCACGCTCATCGTCTTGCCCGTCTCGCGGTTGACCTGCTCGGCCAGTGCCTGCAGGGCCTTGGCACTCGCCTCCACGTCCAGGCCCTGGTCCTCGTTCTTGCCGAAAATCTTGGGGAAGAACTCGGGCAGCAGCCGGCCCAGATACAGATTGGCATCCGTCACCGTCGCCGGGCCGTCCTTGCGGTAGCATGCTGGACCGGGGTGTGCGCCCGCCGACTCGGGCCCGACCACAAACAGCCCGTTGCGGAAGAAGAGCATCGACCCGCCGCCTGCCGCCACCGTGTTAATGTCCAGCTGCGGCGACTGGATCGTCACGCCTGCCGTCGTCGTCTCAAACGTGTGGTCGTACCGGCCCTCGCCGTACCGCGACACGTCTGTCGACGTGCCGCCCATGTCGAAGCCCAGCACGTTGATCTTGGTCTTGGGGTCGTACGACGTCGTCGCGTAGCCCACCACGCCACCGGCCGGGCCCGACAGGATTGCCTTCAAGCCCGTAAACTTGTCCACGTCGACCAGACCGCCGTCGCTCTGCATAAACTCGCAGCGTGCACCCCGTGCGCTGCTGCTTCCGCCGCTGCCGTCGCTCTTCTGCACGCTCTTGCTGCCGAGACCGCCCGCAAAGCCTGCCTGGAAGCCCGCAATGTATTTCTTGATGGCCGGCGTCAGGTACGCGTCCGCACACACCGACGTTGCGCGCGACACCAGCTTGATCATGGGCATCAGCTCCGAGCTCAGCGAGATGTGGCTGAACCCAATGTCGGCCGCCACGCGCCCAATCAGCGCCTCGTGATCGGGAAATGTGTACGCGTGCATCAGGCACACAGCGATGCTGCGGATGCCGCTGTCGTAGACCGCCTGCAGCTTGCCGCGGATCGCCGCCACGCTCGGCCGCTGCAGGATCCGCACCGCCTCGCCCGACACGCCCATGACGAGTTCCGTGTCGGGCAAGGCAGCCGCCAGCGTCGATGCTTTTTTCTTCACCTCCGTCGTGTGCCGCTCCGGGTCCTCGGCATAGTCCTCGAGCGTCACGCGCTCGTCAATCTCCACCACCTGCTCGTACAGCACGTCGGGCTTGCGGATCGCCAGGTCAAAGATGCGCGGCCGCGACTGGTTGCCAATGGCCAGGCAGTCGCCGAACCCGCGCGTCACCACCAGCGCAATCGGCTCGCCCTTGCGCTCCAGCAGCGCATTCGTCGCCACCGTCGTCCCCATGCGGATCGAGTCGATCATGGTCGTGTCCAGCGCCTCGCCGCGCGGGATGTCGCGCTTCGTAAAGTGCGCCATGATGCGCCGGATGCCCTCGAGCGGTGCATCCTGGTAGTTGGCCGGGTCTTCCGACAGCAGCTTGATCACAATGTGCTCGCCGTCGCAGCTGCCAAAGCAGTCGGTAAACGTGCCGCCGCGGTAAATGGCAATCGACACCTTGCCCTTGCGGGCCGAAGCAGAAGCCATGGGGGGAGAATAAGAGGATGGTGGCACGGTCACTTGGATACAACTGACTTGACATGAATGTGGAAGAGTTTATCACCATCCGACTTCCGGGGGGGAGGATATCCGTCATCACGTCCGGCAGTTGCCCCGCAAGATCCGTCACAAGTACCTCTCCACACAAATCGTGCGACGAGGTACATCAATGACACGCCTAGTCCCTGCTGATCGGCCCTGCTCGCCGGAGCTCTTATCGGGCTTATCCGACTGCCCCTCAACGTCGATAGACCAGCGACATCGCGTCATCACGTGGACATGACATGCCTTGGCTTGCTTGGCTGTTATCGCGGCACCTTCCTATTCTGTCTTTTGAAATATCACAGCCTGACTCATTTTAGGTTCTCCTTTTCGTGTTCTCGTTGTCCTTCTCCTTCTCCTTCTCACTCGTGATTCTACTCCCACTCCTGCCACCCATCTGCCATCGCCTACGCTACGCATTCCCAGTCTGCCCAGCATGGGCTTCACGGAAGAGGAATGGGAGGTGGTAACCCAAGAGATGCCGGCTGTCGAAGACGCTGCCATTCAAAAGTACATTAATGGACGGGCAAAGCTCATTGCCGAGGAGAAGAAGAAGCGCAGTGGTGAGTTATCTTCTCCTCTCTTTTCGTGGTCTAGGACTCACAATCAGACTATGCCTTCAGCCAGGCACTGTCGCCCATTGCGCGCAAAGCATGCAACATCGTCGACCGCATCCGAAACGAGGAACGAAGCACCGTCTGGACAAAGGGTCTCGAGGAGGAGATTGCCACTGGTGAGGCCGGGCCCGACACAGGACGCGACAACGGTGCCGGCATGACGCTGTATCCCGGACAGGTCTTTACCCATGCCAAGGGCATTATGGAGCGCACCACGCTGTACCAGATCGTCCGCCGCATGCCCAAGGGCTCCCTCCTGCACGCCCACTGCGACGCCATTGTCAACTTTGACTATCTCTTTGGCGTGCTGCTCGACACCCCCGGAATGCACATTGCCGGCACCGAGGGGCCCCTGGCCACGCCCGAGCAGCGTGCCAGCAACCTCTGCAGCTTTCCCTACTGCAAGCAGGCCCACCACCTGGTGACCGAGGACGAGAGCAAGGCCAGCGGCGGCGTCAAAAAGGCCAACCCGGTGCCGTGGGACCCCAGCTACGTCAAGGGCACGCCCGTGCTGCTGGCCGAGGCTGCCGATGCGTTCCCCGACGGCGGCCGCGACGGCTTCGTGGCCTGGCTCAAGTCGCGCTGCACCATTTCGCAGCGCGACTCAATTGAGCAGCACCACGGCGTCGACCACATCTGGACCAAGTTCTCTGGCTGTTTTCGCATGCTGGGGGCCATGATCCACTACGAGCCCATCTGGCGCAAGTTTTTGCGCCAGCTCATGCGCCAAATGTACGACGACGGCGTCCTGTGGGTCGAGGTGCGCATCAAGTGGTTCCTCGACTACCGCCGCGAGGGCCACGAGGAGCCCGAGACCGACTACCTGCACATGTACGGCGTGGCCGACGAGGAAATCAAGCGGTTCCGCGCCGAGACCGACAACAAGTTTTGGGGCCTGCGCTTCATCTGGACCGAGCTGCGCAGCTGCCCTGCGCGGCCCATCATCGAGGCCATGGACCACTGCATCACGACCAAGCTGGCCTACCCGCACCTGATTGCCGGCTTTGACCTCGTGGGCCAGGAGGACGCCGGCCGCCCGCTCAAAGACCTGCTGCCCGAGCTTTTCTGGTTCCGCCAGCAGTGCGCTGCCGAGGGCGTCAACATCCCCTTTTTCTTTCATGCCGGCGAGTGCCTGGGCGACGGCGACGACACCGACAACAACGTCTTTGACGCCGTGCTGCTGGGCACGCGCCGCATCGGCCACGGCTTCAGCCTGTACAAGCACCCCTTAGTCATCGACATGGTCAAGGATAAAAAAATCCTCATCGAGTCGTGCCCCATCAGCAACGAGGTGCTGCGCCTCTGCGGCAGCATCCTGTCGCACCCGCTGCCCGCCCTCATTGCGCGCGGCGTCGCCTGCGGCCTCAACAACGATGACCCGGCCATTCTCGGCCAGGACACCGAGGGCCTGACGCACGACTTTTGGCAGGCCCTGCAGGGCTGGGAGAACCTGGGCCTGGCCGGCCTGGGCTCGCTGGCCGAGAACGCCGTGCGCTGGTCCGCCTTTGAGGACGAGACCAACGACGAGTGGATTCAGCACATCAAAGAGGCCTCGCTCGGCACCAGCATCAAGGCGCAGCACCTCAAGGAGTGGAGCATCCAGTGGGAGCAGTTCTGCCTCTGGATCGTGACCGAGTACGGCGACAAGTATGGTGATGACGAGTGATTATGATTTTGATTTTTCAGTCTTGGGTTTTTTTTGTATTTGTTTGTTTGTTTGTCGGGACTTTTCAACACGGGGATATACTTCAACACAAGTGTAATTCAACATCAGCATCAGGGCGGTTTTCAGGGTATTCAACAAGCGTCAGGATATGTTCTTAGTTAGCACTAACAGTTTATATTTCTCGCAGTGCAATTTTGGTATTAGCTAGTATAAAAATATCGTGTGCCATTTAGACAAATGCTTCTAGCAAACGGCATTACTCCTTTGACTCCTGTGCCGCAGCCTGCTTCTGAATGTCGTGCTCGGCGCCGCGCTGCTGCGTCTTGCCCGCGTCGTGCTGCTTCTGGTACTCGGTCTCGGCCTGCGGGTTGCCCGTCAGGTTGGCAAGGCCGCTGCCGACGGCGCCCTTGACGCGCTCCGAGGCGCCCGTCACGAAATCGCTGACCTGGCCGCGGGCCTCCTGCTCCTGGCCCGCCAGGTTCTGCTCGCGCCCGCTCTGCTTCAGCGACTCGGACCCGACGAGCCCGCCGACGGCATTCTTGGCACTGCCGACCGTCTGGTTCCACTGGCCCGCGGAGCGGTTGGGGTCGTCGCTGGTCACGGCGCCCGACGACGAGGCTGCAAAACCAGGGCCCTTGAGCGTGGCGTGCGAGGCGTCGTACTCGGTCTGGGCGTCGGCCTTCTTGGCCTCGCCGCTGGTCTCGTGGGCTGTGCTGCCCGTCAGGCTGCCGATAGCGCTCTGGACGGTGCCAATGGCCGAGTCAATGTAGGACTGGGCCGTCGAGGGCTGGCTGGTGGTGGTGGTGGTGGTGTTGGTGTTGTCGGAAGACATGATGATTGAGTTGGTTGAGTTGGTTGATTTGGTCGAGTGTGAAATTGATTTGGTTGAGTATGTGTGAAAGTGTGTGTGATTGATTGATGGGCTTTGTTTACTTTGAGGCTTGAATGGAATTGTTTCTCTAGACTATGGCGATAGCAGCTGCTACTTATAGTCATCGAGGCTTGCCAAACGCTCTTTCCTGTCCTGCTCTGTCATGCTGTTTCTTGATTCGAAGCTCATGGAATCAAGCAGTCGAGGTCCGCAGCACATTCGTTCTTTCCCCTTCCGTGAACAGCTTGTACGCGTACTGGGACGTAAAGACAGCATCGCCATGCGATGTCTCATTGGTGTTGCCGAAAGAGGAAGTACCATACACGGGTCCATGACGTCATTGCTACTGGTTGCGTCCCTTGCTGCCTGCGGCTGGAATGATGTCACAGCGAAAGTACGTACGTACCTTTGTATTTTTGTTCGCAACCGCTGCACCATGACGGTTGGAATGTGGCGTAGTCTACAATACCTGATTTACTGTGCGAGTGCAAAAACGTGCTAGATTATCTTGCGTACCGTTACATACCGCGTCATGGAGAATTGCACAGGATCAGGGTCCCAAGTCGTGTTCGTCACTCTAAATCAGTATCAGGACAAGATGTTGCCATATCGTATCTACCAATCTGAGGCCGGTGAAAACTATAGAATAGAGACAAAACCAAAACCGGCAGTGTCAAACAAGGCATAAAAAATGGATTCAAACACCAAACATAGACCGATTCGCAAGAACCAACCCCAAAGCTCCCGGGTCCCCCATTCTACTATTGCTATACCATGTTGATATCGTATTTCGTGCTCGTTTCATTATCTTTTTTGATTCGTTGCGCAATTATCGTCGCGACTAGTGAGGCGTCCACTGGATGGAGTTGAGGTCGATGCCCTCCTGCACCATCTCCCAGAGCGGGCTCAGCTCGCGCAAGAAACTGACACGCTCTTTCACGGCCTGCAGCACGTAATCAATCTCCTCCTCCGTCGTGAAGCGGCCAATGCCAAAGCGGATGCTCGAGTGGGCGCTCTCGTCGCTGTTGCCGAGGGCGCGCAGGACGTAGCTGGGCTCGAGCGACGCCGATGTGCAGGCACTGCCCGACGACAGCGCAATGTCCTTGAGGGCCATGAGCAGCGACTCGCCCTCGACATAGGCAAACGACACGTTGACGCAGCCGGGGTAAAAGTGGTCGCGGTCGCCGTTCTGCACCGTGTGCTCCATGGACAGCAGGCCATTCAGCAGACGGTCCGAGAGGAACTTGATGCGCTTCGAGTCGTACTACAAGGTTAGTGGTGTGTACTCAAAAAAAAAAAAAGAGAGGGTACATACTGGAAGCTCCTGGTAGGCGAGGCGGCAGGCCTCGCCGAAACCAACAACCAGCGGGGGCGCCAGCGTGCCACTGCGCAGACCACGCTCTTGGCCACCACCGGTGATGATGGGGTCGAGCCGCACACGCGGCCGGCGACGGACGTAGCAGGCACCAATGCCCATGGGGCCGTAGATCTTGTGCGACGAGATGGACATGAGGTCAATGTTCATGGCGTTGACGTCCAGCGGGATCTTGCCGACGGCCTGTGCGCCGTCCGAATGGAAGAACACCTTGTTCTTGCGGCACAGCTTGCCAATCTCGGCCAGCGGCTGGATGACGCCAATTTCGTTGTTGACGGCCATGATGCTGACCAGGGCCGTGTCGGGGCGGATGGCGGCCTCGAGCGCGGCCATGTCGACGAGACCCGTCGACAGCACGGGCAGGTAGGTGACGTCAAAGCCCTCGTCCTGCAGATGGCGGCAGCTGTCGAGCACGCACTTGTGCTCGGTCTGCGTCGTGATAATGTGCTTCTTCTTGCCCGAGCGGCCAAAGAAGCGCGCCACGCCCTTGATGCTCATGTTGTTGCTCTCGGTGGCGCCGCTCGTGAAAATGATCTCCTTGGGGTCGGCGCCGATCAGCCGGGCAACGTGCGCGCGGGCCGTGTCGACGGCCTGCTCGCTCTCCCAGCCGTACGAGTGGGTGCGCGAGTGCGGGTTGCCGTAGATGCCGACGTAGTAGGGCAGCATGGCGTCGAGGACACGCGGGTCGACGGGCGTCGTGGCCTGCATGTCCAGGTAGATGGGGCGCTGGCCCTCTTCGAGGATGGTCGCCTGCTTGAGCACATCTAAAAGTCAGTGAGTGCACACCTGAAGACAACACATAAAGTACACACCTGCCATGGGGCTGACCGACACCGAAGCACCCTGCTCGCTCAATGCATTCTTAAAGTCATTCTTGTCGAGGTGGATGGCGGTCTCAATCTTGGGCGCGTCGGCGACCTGGGCGTTGTCGCGCTTAGACTCGGACACATACGTCCTCCGCTGGACGTGTTGCCACGAGGCCGACGACGGCGATGCTGAAGAAGAAGAAGAGGACGAGGGCGAGGACGAGGGCGAGGCGGAAGAAGTGGACGAGGCTATCCGCGACGTCCGGCCGCTGTGCAACCGACGCAGGGCAGCCGCAGACGCAGCCGGGGTCGACGGCTGCGCGGCATAGCGCGAGGCCTGCCTTAACAGCAGCGCATTGCGAGAGATGGATGCCATGGTCGTTCTCGATGGAAAGGCCGTTGGCGAGGGTGGGTGGTGAGGGGAGGGAGGGAAAAGGGACAAAGAGAGGGAGGAGAGGAGACGAGACAAGGGAAGGGGAAACAGCCAAGAAGTAAAAAAAGAGGAGGCGAAAAAGGCCCAAATTGGCCGTCGCTAAAATCGACCGTGGATTTGTCAACCGGCTCGGATGCAGCTGGCAGTGACCCCGTTATCTCGGTTGTAATGGCCGGATTTTAGCCAAGTCGTTTATCAACGGGATTCCAGTCGGCGTCGTCGCTGATGCGGATTTGGCCTGGGGGCAGCAGAAATCCCATCTGCGAGGTGAAAATTCGGTGTTAACATCGGAGCAATAGCGATGTCCGATGGCTGACTAAGCATGACCTACTCGTACAGGGTATTTCGTATTTGCAGCAGATCTTCCGCTTTTCTGATGGATAAGCCAGCACACACCACTTTGTTGATCTGCCTGCTTGCCAGGTGAATGCCGGTGATAACTGACGCGAGATATTGCATTCTTGGCCGTTTTTAGATGCAAAGGAATGCAAATGATGCTTCGCGACGCTGTACTCGTACTCGTAGATAGGCGTGCTGACTCAGCTCGCGCGCAGTGGAAGAACGCCCACAGGAGGGGCTGGGCTTTGGGCGGTGGTCGCTCATTCCCGCCCCGCGCCACCCTGCGCCACGCTCACCTGGTAACAGTCCGGGCTGCGTATTCGTAGTGCAGGTCCCCACAAGTTTGGCCCTCGCCTGAAAAGCGAGAGAAACGTCATCAGCCCAGGTGCCGCCAGGAAGGGCCATTCTCGCGCCTCCTAAAAAAACACACCGGCACCGTCCGCAGGCAGCGACATCTCCCAGCATTATACATAACCCGCCTCGGTCGCTTTCCTGGACGCATTGTGAGGTCCGCATCTGCTTAGAATCAGCTTTACATTGCTCCATTACCGCCGTCCGGCTTATTCCTGCTTCGCCGGGCATCCCGATCCTCCGACGAACCCTCCCGGATTTCGACCTTCGAACCTCGAACCTCGACTCTCGACGTCTCTGCGACATTTTGTTTTTGGTGACGCGACTGCGCGCTTTTCTCACCACCGCCCACGATGAGCTTCAAGGGTTTCCAGAAGACGGTGGCTCGGGTATGTAGTAGTCCGTATCGCATGGTGGTTGTTTGTTGCATTGTTGCAAATGTGCTCACACCCAAAATATAGGCTCCCCAGCAGTTCCGTCAAAAATTCAACATTGGCGAGCAGACAAAGGACCCCGTGTACATTGATGCGGAGCGGCGGTTCCAGGACCTGGAGCTGCAGACCAAGAAGCTGCACGAGGAGAGCAAGCGGTATGCCGACTCGATCAATGGCATGCTCAACCACCAGATTGAGTTTTCCAAGGCGATGACGGAGATTTACAAGCCCATCAGCGGCAGCGTATCGGACCCGGACTCGTTCCGGGCCGAGGGTAATGTCGAGGGCATCCGGGCGTGCGAGGAGTACGAGGCGGTGGTGCACGACCTGCAAGAAACGCTGGCGCCGGAGCTCGAGATGATAGAGACACGCATTGTGCTGCCGGCGGAGGAGCTGCTGAGCGTGATCCAGGCGATCCGGAAATGCGCAGTGAAGCGCGAGCACAAGAAGCTGGACTACGACCGGCACCGGACGGCGCTCAAGAAGCTGCAGGACAAGAAGGAGAAGACGCTCAAGGACGAAAAGGCCATGTACAAGGCGGAGAGCGACCTGGAACAGTCGACGCAGGACTTTGAGTACTTCAACGA
Organism: Ophiostoma montium; assembly: GCA_029299015.1. Taxonomy (NCBI): domain Eukaryota; kingdom Fungi; phylum Ascomycota; class Sordariomycetes; order Ophiostomatales; family Ophiostomataceae; genus Ophiostoma; species Ophiostoma montium. Next base: position 171,401 of record JANSMC010000027.1, on the reverse strand, counting down.
CCTGCTCAAGGACGAGCTGCCCAAGCTGTTTGCGCTGGAGCGGGCGTTTATCCAGCCGCTGTTCCAGTCGTTTTACTACATGCAGCTCAATGTGTTTTACACGCTGCACGACAAGATGCAGCAGTGCGACATTGGCTACTTTAACCTGACGCTGGACGTGGAGGAGGCCTTTCACGAGAAGCGCGGCGACATCCAGGAGCAGGCGGAGAAGCTGACGATTGTCAAGTTCAAGACGACGGGCGGCCGGCGGCCAGGTGCGCCGTCCAAGTATGGCAACCGGCCGGCGCTCGAGGGCCGCAAGCCGCCCCTGGCCATTACAGCGGGCCCGTCGTCGTTGTCGTCGTCGTCGGCAGCGGCGGGGGCGGGGGCATCGTCGGGTTCGCCGTCCGCGACGGGCAGCACATCGCCGAAAGCATCGTATGCATCGGCATACCACCAGCGGCATCAAAGCACGGACGACGGCGACCACCCGCCGCCACCATATAGTCCCGAGGGCGGAGCTGGCAGCGGCAGCACCAGCGCCGGCGGCATGATCGGCGGCTTCCGGTCCAAGTTTGAGACCAAGTTTGCACGGCCGGCGACGAGCAGCGGAAGCGGCGTCGGCAGCGGTGTCAGCAGTGGCGGTGCGTCGCTGGCGGCGGCGGTGGCAGCCAAGTCGAAGCCGCCACCGCCCAAGCCGAAGCCGAAGCCGAGCCAGTTCAGCGCGGCGCCGCAGGTCGAGACGGTGACGGCACTATACGACTATGCAGCGGCGCAGGACGGCGACCTGAGCTTCTCGGCAGGCGACCGGATCGAGGTGGTCAGCCGCACAGACAACCCCAACGAGTGGTGGACGGGCAAGCTGAACGGGCGGACAGGGCAGTTTCCAGGTGAGTACGCGTACAGGGCCGGCAAGGTTTTTTTTTATTGTTTTTGATTATTCTCAATTATTCCCCGAGCGAGTGAGCTAACACCACAGGCAACTATGTGCAATTAAACGGCTAGCCGGTGTCGGCTTTGCTTTTTCAGCCTTGGGTGGCACGCCGCCATGGACCTGTCCCATCACCTTATACCAGCGCGTTGTATTTGCTCTTTTTGTCCGTGTTCGCTTTGGTTTCTTATCTTATTCGTCCGTTGTCCGTGTCGGCGTGAGTCGGTTGGCATGGATGGATCACACGATAGCATTGTAAAACAGCACAAATGTTGCCACGCGGGTTTAATAGTGCTCATGTGATTGCTTATCGACACGTTGGCCAGGGAGGGGGCATCCTTACGGCAGGCCGAGTGTAAGTTCGAAGGATTCGGTGCTTATTCTTGCATCTCCTCGGCCGTCACAGTAAGCTTGGCCTCCCGGAGTGTGACGGGCACGTTACTGTATGGCTCTTCTGACTGGACTAAAATCCTTCGGTGTGACGGAAGCCTACGGATGCGCGTCAGCAATTTTGATCATATGTCGCACATCCTGAGAGTAGACCGGCACGTTTTTGTGTGTAGGAGCGTGTCTCTGGCTTTGGCCGCCTGGGTCGTCGGCTCCGGCATGCTGTAGGAGTCTACTGAGGCTGAGTGACTCAAGCTGATGCTCTAACTGAGCTGCCGGGACGACAACGTGGGTCAGAGTAGTAACTACAATAGGCTGAACTGAGGTGTTGATATCCGCTCCAATCACTTTTGAATCGCCAACTGACAATGTGCAGAAACGGATGCGAAGGGGGGTACGGCGAAAAAAAAAACAAGGCTGACCAGAAGTTAAGTTTTAAGTGCTTTATTTGCTTTTTTTGGCTTTCAGTGGCTTTTCATCAAACTCTCAATACATGATAAATCTCAATACATGATAAATAGAACAGATACTCTGGGGGTTACTATCCCGTCTTATGATAGGAAAAATCATACCCATTATTAATGCCAACGTAGGCTGGTTCGGTGAGAGAGACCCAGCGCGGCGTTGAGGCGTTGCTGTCGGCCAATTCTCGTATCGGTGCTGGAGGTGCTGGAGGTGCTGCCTGGGCCTCTTGGGGCTGACTCTGCTGCTGCTGCTGGTTGCGCTGGCCCCAGGCCTTGAGCCCCGGCAGGCACAGCGTTGGGTCGAAGCTGACGACGACAATGGCGTGGAGTGGCTTGAGCTTGCTGGCCGCTTCTGCAGACTCGTTGGGTCGGCCTGCGCTGGGAGTGGTCGCCTTGGTTGCGTAGACGAGCACGCGGTCGTCCCATGCAGCTGTGACCCCCCCGTTGCATCCTTCGGGGTTGACCAAGGCGTCCAGCAAGGCCTTGTCGGCGGGGCTGTCGCCGGGCATGGTGCGTGGCCACGTGTGCACGTCGTTGGCGCTGTAGGTGCGGTTGATTTGCTTGATGGGATAAAAGGCGTTGTCAATGTCTGCCTCGTCGTTTGCAGCAGCTGTGGGATCTGCTGCAGCTGGGCGGAGGGGGGCGGCAGTGTGCAGGAGACTGCGCGAGCCCGAACGCAAGACGAGCTTCTGCGTCGGCGTCGGGCTCATGGTGTCCTGGTCGATAAGGTCAAGGTAGGTCGAGGCGTCCTTGGCGTAGAAGCGGCCACGGCACATGCTGAGGGTCAGCGGATCCATGAGCGACGCGTTGTCGCCCGGGTGGACGGCGCTGGGCAGGCGGCAGGACGGCTCGAGGTCGGAGCGTCGAGGTAGGCGTTTGTTGGGCGTCGAGGGTAGGAAGTCGCAGCTGCTGATGCTGGCAAGTGCACTTTCAAGTGCACTTTTATTCTGTTGGTTTTGCAGTTGGCTCTGCATCTTCTTCTGCACATTCTGCTTCCTTTGTTTCCGCAAATCACGGGGCCACACCAGCGGCTGCATGTAGTAGGACCGACGGCTGCTGCTGCTGCTCTGCAGCCACTCCTTGCGCGACTCGATAATGACCATGTCGCCCGTCGCGGCGCTCTTTTGCAGCTTGAGCGTCGTCCAGCGGTCGTCCAGCGGGCCCTCGCTGTTGCGCCGGCGCCACCGCGACTTGAGCGTCGGCTGCTCGAGCACGGGCTTCGCGTTGACGTTGTCGGGCACGCGCAGCCGCAGCACCGTGTAGTGCGACGACTTGGCAAACAGGCTGGCCCGCGTGTGCGCCGGCGGGTCGTTGTTGTTGTTCTCGCTGCGGCTGATGCGGCTGTGGGTGCTGCCGCCGCCGCCGCCGCCGCCGCTATCGTGGCTATCGTGGCTATCGTGACTATCGTTGCTATGGGTGCTATGGATGCTGCCGACGGGTGAGCTGCGGCCGCTGTTGACGCCTGACTTCACCGCCGCCGCCGCATCATCGTCGCTTACATAATACGTGTCATCAATGTTGCCACCTGTTGCGGCTCTGTCGACGGATGCGCGGGCGGACGTGCCGCCGGATGTGCCGCCTGCGCCCCCGGAGTAGTCGTTGTCGTTGTTGTTGTTGTTGTTGTTGTTGTTGTCGTAATCATCGTCATCATCGTCGTCATCATCATCAGACAGATAATAATCATCCCTGTGCCGCTGGGATGTGTACTGTGCTTCGTGATCCATGTCCAGGAAACGCTGCCGGTTGGACAGCGCGTAAAAATAGCCGTCAATCAGCTCAAAGCAGCAATCCTTGCCAAACTCGCCGAGGCCCAGGCAGTCGTCGAGCTGCCACGAGTCGTCGGCCGACCAGGCCTGGTGGACCATGCTGTAGGCGCGGATGCGCCAGTGGCGGTGGTGGTCGACGCCGCCGTCTTCGTGCTGGGGCGGGAAAATAACGCCGGGCTGCTCGGGGGCCGGGGCGATTTGCGTGCGCGCCGTGTACATGCCGTAGATGATGTGCGTGCTGTTGTTGCGCACAAACAGGCGGTGGTGTGGGAAGGGCAGACGGCAGCTCATGTGCCATCCCGTGGCGGGCGCAAAAAAAACGAGCCAGTTCTCCTGGCCGTTGGGCGCGTTGGGGCCGAGGCGGTGGTGCGCGTAGATGCATGACACGATGCCGTCGGCGCAGTGCAGCGGGCGAAAGGTGTAGCGGCGCATGTCCTTGGACTCGGGCACGGCGTCGTCCAGTAAGGCGCGCACGTCGACGCGCGTCTCGTGGCGCACCGTCGTGTCGGCCGACAGCGGCAGCATGTACAGCGTGCGGTCGCGGACGTAGACGAGCATCTGGCTCGTGTAAATGTACGCGTCGGCCCAGGCCACGCAGGCAGCCGCAAACGGCTCCAGGTTGGAAATGGCCTGCTGGCGCTTGAGCCACGCGCGCAGGCTGCGGGCATAGCCACCCCGTGTCCCCGTCGCTGTCCCTGTCGGACTCAGACTCGGACGCGATCGCAATCGGGCCGCCTCGGCCTCGGGTGCATAGGGCACGGCATTGCACATCTGGACGCGGCCAATGCTGCTGTCGCGCGTCACATGGTGGAAGCCGCGGCTGGTCATGGACAGGCGGAACACATCCTCGGGATCGAGGTAGTCCAGGATAATGTGAAAGATCTCAAAGGGGAGGCGCTCAATGGCCGACATGGCAGCCTTGGCAGAAGCAGCAGTGGCAGCAGCTCGGGGGGTTGTGGTTCTCTCAAAGTGGTTTGCGCAACAATGCAGAGCCTACCTGTACAAGCCAAATGCTCACTCGAGCAAGAATTCATTTGTTGCAGAGGCATAGAAGATAGAAGATGAAGTATGATGATGGAAGGGGTTTGGGGGGTTGAAGGGATGAAGGGGAGTTAAGTTGCCGGGGCAAACAAAACAAGCGAGGATGCATGAGAAGAAAGTGTTTTGCTTTGGGAAGTGAAGGAGACTGCTTTTTATATGGGCAATTTGGAAGTGAGAAGGCGGCTCGACTTTGAGTGAGACTAGTCAATGCAAGAGATTAATAGAAGAAAGAAAAAAAAAGAAGAAAAAAAAAAGAAGAAAAGAAAAGAAGAAAAGAAAAGAAGAAAAAAAAAAAAAGAAAAAAAAAAAGAAATAAGAAGCAAAAGATCAATACTATAAAATCTAAACTAAAAAAACAAAACACAATGGTAAACTACACATAAAGGTTGAGTAAATCAATATTGCCACAAAGATTGAGGCTCTGTTCTTTTACTCCGTACTCGTACTAAGATCTACCTCCCTTTCCCACACGCGGTAGAACGGAAATGATGAAATTGGTTTGAGCCGCATCCGTGAGAAGAAACCTTGTCTTTGTGGCTTTCGCCCCTTGCACTACGCCACCTTGTTATTATTTCTATTAGTAACTAGCTACTTACGGGGTACCTGTGACGTGTGATTGAGGTGAGTTGACCTTTTTTTTCGTACTACAAGATAGATAGAAGGTATCAGTCTTAATTGTCCATACGAGAGTGTAGTACAAGCCTATTTCCAACACAGCCTAGAAAGAGCATCAACGGATAGAAGGCAGCCAATTGCACTTTGAATTAATGCTCATTCTGGCAACGCATGCACTTTTGAGCACGTTTTACGAGTAACCACACTACTCTCGTACGGTATGCACTAATCCAATTCCAGAGCCTCAAGGCTTTGCTTCTTTGACCCTGCGGGAGGACCAATGTTGGCCCCATCAGAGCAGAGCCTCATTACTATTACTTCATACGAGTAGATATGATCTATTGCGAGACTGATTCACATGCCTCGTATACTGAATACGACATTTGCGACGCCCTGCACTTTGCATCAACAAATCGACGGCCAGAAACGCAGTCATGCCCGAATGTGAGTGAGAAGTTGATAATGGATATAGATTTGTGTTTGAAGGCAGAGAGGACCGTTTGCCCTGCAGATAGCCGTCAGCCGTACGCCATCTAATTATACGAGTAGAAATGCGGTGAGGACCAGAGGTACGCCGAGAACGGTGTCCGTCCGTCTGCATTGAGCCAACAGCCATCCGGCATGATGGCTGACCGCCTCCGCAGACTTTTTCCCGTATTGCGACAAGTGTTGGGCATCCTGAGGCTACAAATAGGGAGGATGAGGAGCACAAAGATCGAAGCCGGCATAAAATAGACCACGTTGAGCTCCCAGCTGCAATCCTATCCTGTGGGTTTTTTTTTTTTAGTCGAGCACGGTTGTTCCAGGCTTTCATAGACTCGGCTTGTTTGCACCGGCTGGTACACGGTCCACGATAAAAATCCCTGGCTGCCCAACTATGTGTCAACAACATCCGCCTTGTTGAAAGAATGATTTGAGTCTGTGTTGTGGTTGTGGGACAGACACGTCGAAAACTTGTGACGCGTCCATCTTTGCTGCCGGGCATTGTTGTTGCAGTGGCACCAGAGTGGCACACAGCAAGACACATGTCTCGCAGCAAGAAGGCAACCGGTCGACTGCGTGCTGTTGTGCTGTCGTGGCCAACAGATGACCTTGCGTCCGATACTCGCTCGTTAACAAGGCGGACTCGTAGAAGATCCTGGAGGAAGACCATTGGCAGGAGGTGGTATAAAAAAGGACAGGTGATAATATGCAGCCGGCAACGTGCATTTTATATCAGCAGGAATGCAGCCCAAATCCAGAATGGAGGGTGTATGGAGTAAAAAAGGTGCTCGTACTCGTAGAGAGAGCTATGAGTCACTTGTGCATCTCCTGTTGTTGTTGTTGTTGTTGTTGTTGTTGAGGCAGAGATCGTTTCTCGTCAGCTGGTGCCAAAAACTCGCGCGAGAGGACAGGCGGTCCCTTTGGCTTGGGCGGCGCATGCAGCCGAAAGTCACCGACGCCCGCCAGCGACGTCACAAACCCGACCGACGACCACACGGCGAGCGCCCACGTGGCCGCCGACCAGCTGTACGACTCGTGCACGTAGCCCGTCATCAGGCTGCCGGCCGAGCTGCCCAGCGCAAAGGCCGTCGTGTACAGGCCGTAGCCGATGCCGTAGACGCCCTTGGCGCCCCAGACGCCCGGGTGGCTCTGCTCCTCGGTCTCAATGACAAAGCTGATCTCGGCCATGAGCGGCACCTGCGAGAACGTGAGGGCGGCGCCCAGCAGCGACAGCAGCGCGCCCAGCAGCACCTTTTGGTGCAGCGTGTTGTGGTCGACGAGCCGCAGGCACACGAGCAGCGGCACCGACAGCAAGAAGCCGAACACGGCCGGCCACTTGGCGCCGTAGCGGTCGGCCAGGATGCCGACGGGCGGCGACAGCACGAGCGGGGGTGTGTACAACGTAAAAAAGAGGAGGCCGGCGGCCGTCGAGTTCCAGCCAAAGGCCTCCTGGGTGAAGAGCGGCAGCACGGTGTCAAAGGCGGTGTAGATGCCGGCGGTGACGACGCAGCCGGCGAGGTTGGCCAGCAGGCGTTGTGAGCGGAGCAGGATGGCAATGCGCTTGCACGTGCTGGCCGTGGTGGGTGTGTTGGTGGGTGCGTTGGTGGTGGTGGTGGTATGAGTACCCGTACTCGTAGGTGGTGGTGTCACAGGGGTAGTCGGCTGTGCCTCGGTGTCGTCTGTCGGCAGTGCTGCGTCCACCTCCACCCCCTCCTCCTTCAGCCACTGCAGCGCCGTCTTCTTTTCCACCATCAAGATCCGCAGCAGCACGTCCAGCCCGATAAATCCAAAGGCCACATAGTACACGGCATAGTAGCCGGCCCCGGCATACGTCGCCCCCCCAATCAACGGCGCAAACAGCAGCCCGGCCGAGATGGAAATCGACACATAGCCCATGGCCAGCCCGATGCGCCGGCCCATGGTGTCGGCCAGCAGCGCCAGGCCCACGCTCCACACGACGGCCGCGCTGAACCCTTGCAGGATGCGGCCGACCACAAAGACGCCGATGCTGCGGCCCAGGCACAGCAGCAGCGTCGACGCCGCCAGCGCCACGAGGCCGCCCATGAGCGGGCTGCGGCGCGACGACGTGTGGTCGGCAAACGTGCCGGCCACGGGGCTGGCCACAAACAGCGCAATGCCGTAGCACGCCATGAGGATCGTGTTCCAGCGCTGCACCTGGTCGGCGGCGACGCCCGCGCGCTCCGTCAGCGCAAACGGCATCACGGGCACAATGAGGCCGTAGAGGAAGATGTCGGTAAACGTGGCCACGCAGACGGTGCTGACAATGAAAACGGTGGACGAGCGGTAGCGCAGGAGGTAGGGCGGTGGTGGTGGTGCAGCCGGAGCGGTCATGGCATCGGCCGATGAGGCAGACCGCCCGGGTAGAAACTTGAACAAACTCATTGGAAAATCGGAGGGAGGAACGAGTTGAAAGAGATCAAGTCCGACCAGGCCACAGAAGCTGCAGAGCAGATAGTATATACTGTGCAGACCAAGTCGGATCCTGCGTTGGCTATCGAGTCTACGGAGTAGGCCGCAGGTGGACCAGCCCCGGAAGATGGGACGCTAGGCACGCCAACCACAGCGCTTCTATCCGCTTATCCCAATGCTACGGTGCGGCAGGATGCGACCGCTTCGGATTGGATTGTGCTTTTGTTCCGGACTTTGAATTTTGAATTTCAAAATGTTTCTATTACATCTTCTCTCACTCACAGTTGCGGTGGCCTCGATGCGAACTGCATCCAGCGTGAATCGCCTCGAGGACGAACAACCGAGTCCGACCGCGGAGAAGCAAGAACCAGGTATGACTCAATCCAAAAGGACGCCGCGATTCGGCCTTGGCTTCGCATCTGATCCTGCAAAAGGACTCTGCCAAGAAGACTCTGCCAAGAAGATTGGGCGTCCAAAGCAGAATATGCGAGTAAATCCGACAGTTCCCTTTCCGACGGCTTACCACCGAGCGGCTGAGCACGTATTACTCGTAGTAGCCACATCCCCATACGGGACCCTATATGGTAATTCGTTCGGAGTGCCTGGCCAAGCTGAGCCGCAACTTTCTTTTCCTGTGATCATGCTTCGCGAATGACATGTGGGCGGCACAGGTGCCGGGATGCGGAGGGGTGGGTCGGATCCACCTATCAATGTTATCCACTAAATTTCTTATCTTATCGAGACATTCTCGTTTAAAAAAAAAAAAAAAAAGACGGCGAAAACTCATAGCAGAACAACCTCATCGCCATCACGCAGCCAAGCAATACCACACATCCCGCCACCATGGTCTCAATACCAAAGACAATCGGGGAGTTTTCCGTCCTCCCCGTCCAGCTGCCCCAGCTGCCCTCTTTCACTCTGCCGACACCGGCGACACATTTCATCTACGTCCGTCGAAACGCGCCCAAAATCCCGACCGACGACGACGACCGCAGCCTGTTTCTCGCCAATGTGCCGGCCGATGCCACCGAGGATCTGCTGCGTGCGCTGTTTGCGCTGCTTGTCGGCCCCGGTCGGTTCGAGTCGGTCACCTTTGAGGAGGCGCGACGGCAACGGCGTGCGTTGGGCAGCAACGGCGACGACGAAGACGACAGCAACGACGACGATGACGACAGCGACGACGACGACGACAACGACGCGGACGCGGACGGTCTCGATGTGATGCCGCGCCAGGCCGCACACCTCAAGGACCTGCAGTCGCGCAAGCGCAAGCGCGAAGCCGGCGGTAGCGGCAGCGGTCGGGCCGTTGCAAAGACCAACAGCAGCAACAGCCAGCGACAGCTCCGGAAACAGGCCCGGCTGCCGGCCACGTGGCCACAGACGCTTCGCCGCAGCGGCAGCACGGCCGTGGCTCTGTTTGCCGATGCCAAGAGCGTCGACGTTGTGCTCAAGGCTATTGGTAAAGTGCACAAGACGGCACAGTACCCAGAGTGGCCATCGTCATCGACATCCTCGTCCTCGCTCGGCCCGTCGTGGCTCGCTGGCCACAACCGCCTGGCCTTTCCCAACCACGCCACGCTTCTGGCCTCCGTCGACAGCTACTTTGCCCTGTTCAATCGCCAAGAGGCCGAGGCCGCCGAGCTGGCCCGCCGCCTGCGCAACGTGCCCGACGAGGACGGCTTCGTCACGGTGACGCGGTCGGCGGGTGGCCGCAGCGCACCCGCACGGCATGACGAGGCAGCCGCGGCCCGCGCCAAGCAGCTGGCCAAGCAGGAGCAGCAGCGGGCCGAGATGACGAGCTTTTACCGGTTCCAGCTGCGCGAGCGCAAAAAGGAGGAGCAGTCGGAGATGCAGCGGCGGTTCCTCGAGGACCAGAAGCGCGTGGCGGCGATGCGGGAGAAGCGGAACAAGTTTAAGCCGGAGGCATAGGTGGGTTTTTATTTTGCTTTTTTTATTTTATTTCTGTGTTTTTCTTTCTGCCTTGCTTTTGTCTATCTGCTTTGCTTCTCTTCTATTCTCTACTTTCTGCACGGCTATGATGACGCCGCGGGGCCAGCGAAGCATCGTACGTGTCTCTCCGAGTGTTCTCTCAACGAGTGACACCCGATGACTGCCGAAAACATCCGCGTAACAATCTTCTCAACAAGTCTGAAGCCTTTTTCTTCTTCAATATTTGCCTTTGTCTACTCGTATCCCTTTTCTTCGCTAGTACTCGTCTTACCGTGGCTTACTGACTTTTACTAGTGCATGCAAAGGCCACCCGAGAACCGCAAACAGATACCATAGACAAAACATGAATGAATTTGACCGAGCAACAACCAAAACACTGCATACCATCGTCGTCACTGTGATGTCTGTAAAAGTAGGGATGTAGCGTCACATGACATCGTGAGAAATGTGTGAGTGGAGCCACATCGCCACGGCAACGCTAGCGGGCCGGCACTTGGGGCCAAACAAACCAGCATCAAAAAAACAACGGCCATGGAGTGATCGGCAGCGCAGGCCCGTAAGCCCGCCCAAAAAGAAAGTAAACTTGCACAAGCTGAGGGGAAGCTTGTCAAAGCAAAGCCTGTCGACGAGCAACCGCACTCCCGGCACAACGAGCACTCACCGCTTCGTCGTCATTCTTTTTTTATTTGGTCGTTAACAAAAACAGCTTCTGCGGCGACGACAACTCTACTCCCGACACAACTGGCGACAAACCTTTGCATGCACCAGCCATGGCAGACCTTGCCAACCTCCGCACAGCCTCGCTGTACATTAACAACCAGCTGCTTTCGCGCGGCCTGCTGCGCGATGGCCGCACCCTCAACTTTGCAGACCCGAGCGGCCGTGAGAGCAGACGACGACGACGAGGCAACGACGACGACGACGATGACGACGACGACGATGACAGCGAGGACGATGACGACGACACACCGCACACGATGGCGCGTATTATCAGTGTCATCAACGACCTGATCCTGCGTCGAGACGTACGTCCCAATTAACTCTTCCTATACAGACTGCTTGCTAACTAAACAACCAGCGTGATGCCGAACATCGCGAATCTCTTGCAACAGCCCTGCGGACCGTCCGCGCCGAATCCCTCCACCAGGCCAACGACTTGCAGCGCGCGCTCGAGCGACTCGCCGACGCGCAGCGCCGTGCCAACATTGGCGAGGCGGCCGAGGCCAGTCTGCGGGCACAGCTGGCCGCCGCCGATTCGGCCAACCGCAAGCTGCGCGACGACGCCAGCAAGATGCGCCAGATGGTGGCCCAGACGCGCGCGTCGTGCGCCAACGAGGTGCGCAAGCGCGACCGGCAGATTGACGGGCTGAAAAAGGCCGTGTCCGACGCCGGCCGTGCACGAGGCGAGCGCCGCAGCCCGGCCATTACCACCATTACCATTGGCAGCGGTAGCGGTAGCGAATCGCAGCAGCAGCAGCAGCAGCAGCAGCAGCAGCAGCAGCAGCCGTCGTCGCGCTCCAACTTTGCGTCGCCGCGACCGGGTCAGGCCACGTCAAACGCACCTGCGAGTGCTGCTGCTACTGCTACTGCCGATGCCGGCTACAACCTGCGCAGCGAGACAAACGCCTTCCTTGCCGACCTCGCGCGCAGCCTGAGCGACGACAACGAGATCCTGCTCAGCCTCGTGCAGCATACGAGCAGCCAGCTCAAGGCCATGAGCGGATTTGTTACCGAAGCCGACGACGAGACCAACAACGACGCCGTGATGCCAGCCACCAGCGACTACCGCGCCATGGCCACCGACATGGAGGCTGTGCTCGACCACCTGCGCACGATCCTGACCAACCCGTCCTTTGTGCCCATTGAAGAGGTCGTGCAGCGCGAGTCGGAGATTGGCCGCCTGCGCGACGGCTGGGAGAAGATGGAAGACCGCTGGAAGGAGGCCGTGCATCTGCTGGACGGCTGGCGGCGGCGCATGGCCGACAGCGGCCGTGCCGTCAACGTCGAGGAGATCCAGATGGGCCTCCGTCTGTCGCCTGTGCGTGTGCGCAGCGTGGCCGAGACGACGCAAGGCCTGGCTCTGCGCCTGCCACCACTGCAGGAAAGCCTGGATGCAGTGGAGGAGGAGGATGAAGAGGACGAAGAGGAGGAGGAGGAGGCAGAAGAAGAGGAAGAGCAACTCCATGTCCAAGATGAAGCTGAGCTCAAAGAGTCACTCCACCTCGTGCCTGCACCGCGAGACGACGAGATGCTGAGCGACAGCGATTCGGACGCAAGCAGCGTTTTCTACGACGATGATGAGCCTAACGTGCGAATCATTGAGCAGTCGATCTGTGTCAATCCATTTGTACGGTCCACGCCGTCACCAACACCGCCTCCAAAGGCTCCTCTGTTGAAGGAGGAAAGACAGGTAAAGGAGGAAAACGCGACAAGAGAGCCAAAGGCGGCAAAAGAGGCAAGAGAAACAAAAGAGGTGAAAAAGGAAAGAGAGGTGAAGGAGGAAAAGGAGGTGCAAGACGCAAGAGAGGCGAAAGAGGCAAGAGACGCAAAAGAGAGACCAAAGACAAAAGAAACGGCTGCACCAAAGACTGCACCGCAGGCTCTCCGTCCCTCGCGCACGGCTGGCAACCGACGAGGGGCTGAAACAGCATCCGCACCAGCACCGGCCGCACCACCAGAGGTGAAGAAGGAGGACCCCGCAGCAGGGACCCGTGGTCGTCGTCGACCAGGCGAGGTGAAGCCGTCGGCAGCTGCAGAGAGCAGGCCAACAGCACGGCCCGTGGGACCTCGGGCGGCAGCTGTCGGACTGTCCAAGGCCAAGGCGGCTCGGACAGCACACGGGCCGGCAGCAAAACCTGCAGCAACCACTGCAGCCCGGACAAAGCCAGCAGCACGTCCAGCACATGGTGCCGACGCTGGTGCCGCCACGTCTGCCTCGAACAAGCCGGCTAGAATGGCAACGGCCGCGTCCCGGCCAACGTCTGCTGCCTCGCAAGCCTCGGAGGCGTCGACAAAAGCAGCCAAAGCTCGGGTGGTGTCACAGAAGCCATCGAGCGAGGATGTAGCAGCCACGACAACGACAGCAGAAACATCGTCATCGTCGTCTGCATCCGATGCGATGCCACCAGCTGCTCAGACTGCTCCAGCTGTCCCGGCTCATTCGGCAGCTCCAGCCACAACACCGCATCGAGTACGCAGCCGGTCGCCTTTCAAGGTTGCCGCATCGGATGTAGCGGCCACGATGACAGCAGAAGCACCGTCAACTGCGGCTGCCCCGACCACGACAAGTGCGAACCGAGCACGCAGCCGCTCACCCCTCAAGATTGCCGCCGACGCCACGTCACGCCTGCCTCTGCCGACGGCAGCAGTACCGCCGCCCAGCCCGGGACTCAGCATGGCCACGATTGCAGCCAAGCTCGCTGCATCGGAGAGAGAGGCCGACGCCGCGCGGGTGCGTGCCAAGCTCAAAGCGATGCGTGGCGGCCTCGCCAACCTCAAGGCCAAGGGACTCAAGCCATCGTCGACGACGTCCTCTCTGGCATCGGCACGGGCGGTCTCGGGCGAATCCGAAGCCGCTGCCGCTGCCGCTGCCGCTACGGAAGTGGCCTCGGTCGACCCGGTGAAGAGATCGGTGACACTTGTCGAGCCCGAACCGGAGCTCGGCACGTCGGCCCACTCCAACCAGAGCATGGGCGACGACCAGGAGCGGCAGCAGCCTCTGCGTCGCAAGCGCGGCCAGAACGACCATCGGCGGGCCAGCAAGGTGGCGTCGCGGCGGCGCAGCACGCTCAACTCGTGGGAGCTCAAGACGCTGATGACGGGCAGCACGGACTCGGAGCAGGCGGCACGTGACCATGATATATAGTCGGATAGTCCGATATGAAGTGCGGTACGCCAGAATGGCGAGGCGTTGTATGGGTTTTTGGTTAGCTGTGTATTTGGCAGCTTAACGAATCTCACGAGTTTTAATGACAATTCATGATCTTTTATATAAGAGTATATATAAATTACGGTCTACTTGGTGATGTTGCATATTATTACAGTCTACTCGCGGTCGGGCCAGGGAAACACGGGCGGCCGGAACTGGGTATGCCCCCTGGGAAACTGAATCAACTTGTTGCCAAACGTCTTTTCCTGCCACTTGTCCAGGACCTCGCGCATGGACCCGCGCAGCATGCCCTGGTACACGGTGCGCAGGCGCATGGTGCTCCAGCGGTCCTTGGGGTCGTCGTCCTTGGGGTCTTCCAGGGCGGCGCGCCGCGCGATGCGCTCGACCAGCAGCATCAGCAGCTCGCCGTCCTTGATGTCGCTGTGGTTGGCCCAGTCCTCGTTGCCCTGCCAGGCCGGATACATGGCGATGCACTCGGCGTTGCGGAACTGCACGGCCCAGTCGACAAACTGGCTTCCGCGCACGCGGCCCGGCGGCGTCGGGATGTAGATGCTCCAGTCGAAGCCGTACAGGCCGACGGTGCGCAGGCGGTCCGGGTAGCGGATCTCGTAGTAGGGCCCGACGCCGCGCACAAAGTCGAGGTCCTCGTCGAAGCTCATGGCGTCGAGCTCGAGGTGCGCGAGCCGGCCGTCGGCGCCGTTGAGGCTGGGCTGCAGCAGCTGGAGCATGCGTTTTGAAATCTTGGCCAGGCAGCGAAAGGCCTCGAGTTCGGGCAGATGGGGCACGGGCGGTTTCGGGTCAGGGTGGACGACGTCGGCGCCAAACAAAATCAATTTCGCAACGGCCGGGTCCGTGCTGGTAATGTCGATGCAGCGCATGCCGGCCGGCAGCGGCGGGAACACGGTTAAGGGAGGCGTGCTCCACTGGCCGCGGTTGACCAGCATGCACTGCTGGCCGACGTGGATCGTGTGCAAGTTACGCAGCGTCGTCTTGAGCATGACGGCCATTTTGCTGTCGGGCCGGCTGTTGCTGAAGCGCACGTCGTCGGCGTCGTCGCCGGCGAGCTGGTCGAAGCTGACGCGCTCCAGCGACAGCTGCTCGAGCGCCGGCGCGGCCTTGCACAGGGTCGGCAGCAGGCCCAGGCGCGGCCGGTACGACCACGTGCCGTCGTCGACGCGCAGGATGCGCAGTTTGGGCAATGTAAAGCTATCGGTATCATCGACGCTGCCGTTGTAGTGGCCGAGCAGCTCGAGGTGCTCGAGGGTGGCGCTGGCCCACTGGATGATGCCCATAATGTTGGTGCCGACCGTGTGCTCGAGGGCGCGCAGCACCAGCTTGCGGCACCGGTTGGGCAGCAGCGGCTGCGTCGGCGACACGGTGAGGCGCGGCCACACGGGCTCGCGCGCGCTGCGCGGCATCAAGTCCAGGTCCTTGTCGCGCCACCACGACGTCAGCTCGAGCCCGTGCATGTGGCTCAAAAAGTGCCGCATCGCGCCCTCGACAAACTGGCCAAAGGGCGGGCCCGGGTCGCTATGAAAGAAAATGCGCAGGTGCCGCGCCTGCAAGCCGGGCATGCGGCGCAGCAGCTTGTGCAGGCCCTTGAGCGGCGGCTGGCGCTGCGGCTTTTTTTGATGAAAACGAGCGCCGGGAAGCGCAATCAGCGGCAGACACAGCCGCACGCGCCGCAGCAGCGCCGCCCAGCGCTTGGACACGCGCAGGCACGTCAGCAGGTCCGACAGCGACAGCTGCTGCAAGATGGCCTCGGCCGTCTCCAGCGGCAGGTCCGCCAGGAAATCGCCGCGGCTGTACATGCGGCAGCACTTTTCCAGCATCGGCAGGGAAGAAAACGAACTGTTGTTGTCGCGGTCGCCGTACGTGCGCACCAGGTGCCGCCCGTGGTGGAAGAGGCACAGGGCCACAAACCGCGCGTCGGCCTGCGTGGCGGCGTTGCGCGAGGCCAACGCTTTCTCGGCCAGCAGCACCGATTTCGCCAGGTACAGGTACCCCTGGCCGTGGTGCGGCGCCAGGTCAATGTACCACTGGCTCGCGCGCGTCGCCAGGTCAATGTTGCCGCGCAGCACCGCGCGCATGGCCACGTGCTCCAGCACGCGCAAATGGTCCGGCAGCGTGCACCGGATCCGGCCCGAGCCGCACGTGCACGGCGCGGCATCCGTCGCAAACTGGTACACGGCCGTCAAGTCCAGCTCGCTGATGGGGAACGCAATGTCGCCAGTGGCAATCGTTGACGAGGCCGACAGTCCCTTTTCCTTTTTTGGTTCAGCCGCAACGAGCACACCCGACCGCTGCCGCCGCGTCTGTGCCACGGCGAGGAAATCACGGCACGAGCACTGCCCAATCGGGTCAATGTCAATCGACTCGGCCGGCACCCCTGCCTCCTCAAACTGCCGGCGCACCGCGTCGTGGCACGGACACGCGAGAATCGCGCGCATAAACAGCTTGTGGGCCTCGTCGTAGCGCTCCTCGTCTTCCAGCTTCCGGCCTTGGTGGTAGAGCTTGCGTGTCTTGCTTCGCCGGGCCGGGGCGCCCTGGCCAGCCATGACATCCTGGAAAGACGGCAGTGCGGGGGCGGTGCTGGATGACTCTGCGGCGGTGGTGGTCGGCTGCGCCGTGTCTTTCTCTTTTGCAGTGGCCGTCTCTTTTGCAGCCGCTGTATCAGCCGCCGCCTCGCTGTCCGGCTCGGCCCGAGGCCGTTTTGCGGCGCTGCTGATCGTTCTGTCTAGCACCAGCCCATGTCTGACGCTCTGCTCCGTCGGCGCCTTGCGCTTCGCCTTTGGTGCCAGCGCTGCCTCGAGAAACTTGTCCATGTTGCGAGATTTGTCCTGTGTTCGTGATAGTCGAGTGTGAGACAGACGGGAAAACTCAAGTCAAGTGGAAAGCTTAGTAATTTTGGCGTTTACGGGGTAAAACTACGAGTAACGCGTCGCGTCTTGCCCCACTGCATTTTACCAGTGTGCCGGGGCTAGGGTCACAGTGCTGGTAATCAGGGACCCTCCCCTCAGTGTTACAGCAGGTCAATCACATCGCGACTCATTTGCGTACAATTCAAATCTCATATTCACGCTTCATATTCACAAAAATCTACAGACCAACACCATGGATATAAACAAGCTTGGCCGCCTTCTCATGGCCGGCCACCAAAAGGGCCATGAGCTGACGACTGAGGCAAGAGCCGCCATCTGCGGCTGTCTCGTGGCTGGCAAGAGCTCGCGCCAAGTCGCTGCCGCCTTTGGCATCTCGCCCACCACCGCCCTCGGCGCTCCCACGCGCTTTCGCAAATCCGGCAATTTCACATCCAATCCGCGACTAGGCCGGCCGGCTGTTCTATCCCAACGCGAGACGCGCTCCCTGCTCCGCATGGCCAAGACCAAGCCCAAATCAACATACAATGAGCTCCGCCAAGGCATCGCCACCCGCGTCTCACGATCCACCGTCCGACGCACACTACGGGCTCACAAGATTCGCAAATGGAAACTCCCTGCTGCATCATGACATTTATGACAACATTTATTTACAAAAAAATATATATATAATAATTCATATTCAAAAATACAAGACACATACTGCAAAAAAACGTACAGCACCGGGGATTCGCTGGTCGTCACCGACCCAGCTACTAATCCAGCGGTTACTGGCTTATCTAGGGGAGAGCGGACGGGATCCCGAGTTCTCCAGTACCTGTGGCCGTACGTGAAAGAAGGCTGTGTTCAGAAGGTTATGTGCTCTCAGACTGAGCCGGCAGACAAGAGAGTACGTTCAACTGCACTTGCAGTTCAGCTGCACATTACTAGACTTTATTCAAAATAGTCTCCAAGACGACATCTACCACTTACAACTACATCTGGCCCAAGTGATATTAAAAACTGTTCCGCTCGGAATCAGGAGTCCAGAGATCATCGGCCGCCTACAGCGGATCGTCCGAGTCCTCGGATTCAGATGAACTCTCGGCAGACTCGCTAACTGTGGCTGCATCTGTGGGGCCAGCGGCTGGCACGTCGGCCTCGTCAACGTAGTCTTCCAGGTCGTCCGGAGCAGACACGGCAGGCTCGGGCTGATTGCTGGGGTCTGGTACTGCCAGATTGAGGCTGTCAAGGAAGCTGTCTGCCGCCTGCAAAGCCTCGGCGTCGTTTGCCGGCAGCGACGGGTCAATGAATGCTTCGCGTCCGGCGTCCTCTGCCAGCAAAGCTGGGTCAATCAACCCCTCATCAATGTCGCCATAGGTAGCATTGAGCAACTCGGTGAAAGAAGCTGGGATTGATTCTGCACTCGGGTCGGCAAAGTCAGCAGTCTCAGTGTCGCCAACTGTCGCATTGAGCAAGTCGGTGAAAGGGGCAGAAGTGGGTTGTGTACCAATGACGGCAGCATCGTCAGGGTAGTAGTAGCCGCCAGTATAGTCAACAGCACTGGCAGCAGGGTCGGCAACAGGGCCACCGAGGTCGAGAGCACCAAGGTTGAGGGCACCAAGGTCGAGGGTACCAAAGTCGATATCGTTAATGTCAAAATTGTTTTCATAGTCGAAAACACTAAAGTCGAGGCTGTCGGTAACTTGGGCGCTGGTGCCGGCAGCAAGAGCACCAGCTTGAGGGGCGACATAGCTGTTGAAATCAAAATCGTCACTGGTGCCGGTGGCATCGTTTGCAGCAGTGTTACCGGCATCAGCGGCACCATAGTCGATGGTGTTGAAATCAAACTCGCCACCGGTGCCGGTAGCAGCGCTGACAGCAGAGTTGCCGGCGACAGGGGTGCCATTGTTGACAGTGCTGATGTTGAAATCAAAATCGTCGCCGGTGGCAGCGTCGTCGACATGGTCGTCGGTGACAGGGGCGTCATTGTTGACAGTGCTGATGTTGAAATCGAAGTCGTCACCGGTGGCAGCGTCGTCGACATAATTGCCGGCGTCAGGGGCACCAGAGTTCATGATGCTGAGGTTAAAGTCAAAGTCGTCGCCAGTGTCAGTGTCAGCAGCGCCGACAGCAACGTTACCGGTGTTGGGGGCACCGGAGCCAACAGTGCTGATATTGAAATCAAAATCGTCACCCGTGGCAGCATCGTCGATAAGATAATCGGCGTCAGGAGCACCAGAGTCCATGATGCTGAGGTTAAAGTCAAAGTCGTCGCCAGTGTCAGTGTCAGCAGCGACGGCAGCAAGGTTACCGGCGTCGGGGGCACCCGAGCCAACAGTGCTGATGTTGAAATCAAAGTCGTCGCCGGTGTCGGTGTCAGCAGCGCCAGCAGCATGGTTACCGGTAACGGGGGCGCCATGGTCGGCTGTGCTGATGTTGAAGTCAAAGTCGTCGCCAGTGTCGGTGCCAGCGGTGTCGATATCAAGGTTGAAATCAAAGTCGTCGCCAGTGTCAGTGCCAGCGGCGTCGGCAGAGAGGTTAGTGCCGGGGACGCCAGAATCAATGGTAACGGGTTTGAAGTCATAGTCGTCACCAGTGCCAGATCCAGCAGCGCTGCCGGCAACGCTGCCGGCGTCGGGGGCCTCAGAGTCCGGATAATTGAGATAGAAGCTGAAATCAACATCGTCATCGGTGGCGTCCGCAGCATCGTCGCCGGCGTCGGGGGCACCAGAGTTTGTGCCCGTGCCGGCGGTGTCGAAAATGGTAGCGGGGTCAAAGGCATCAGAGTAGCCGAGCGGAAACTTTTCGGCATCGGTGAAATCGGCATCGAGCATAGCGTCATCGGCGCCGGCGCGGTCCGCCTCGGCATTGTCGCCGTTCTTGTCAGAGAGGCCGAGCTCCTGAAGCTTGTCTTCCAGTGTGTCGGACGAAATGCCAAGCTGTTGAAGCAGAGATTCCACCGACTCAAACTCGTCGTCGGGCACTGCTGTCTGGGGCTGTTGGTCATGGCTTTCTGTGGCCGGAACGGCTGGCATACTGTCATCTGCCAATGCTGCATTAAGCATTTCTGTGAAGCCCTCGGGTTCCGGTTCGCTGTCTTCGTCTTCCGGGAGGTCTGGCAAATGGTAGTCGACCATTGCCGTGCTGAGCATCTCTTTGAAACTGTCGTCTTCCAGTGCAGCGGACGAGGAGAACTGGAAGGCAGACGTATCACTTTGGCTCGCGAATGGATTCGCGGTTGGCAGCTCGAGGTTAAATGTGAAGGCCGTCCCAGACATATCTCTGTTCTCAAGTGCGGCTGGCTGGACTTGGCGTTCCACTTCTGCGGGCGGCTCTTCTTCCATGACATCGGAAGGAACTGTGGTGGAAGACGTAGCTTGAGGCACGGTCGTCGGCAAGGGAGCAGCCGGCAGAGGGAGAGGATCAGCTGGCAGAGGGAAGGGGAACACACTGCTTGGTGTTGCAACCGGCACAGTCACCGGCGCGGGATCAGCCGGGAGAGGGAAGGGGAACGCATTGCTTGGTGGTGCAGTCGGCACGGGCTTCGGTTTGGGATCTGCCTTGCGTGGAGCCGGGGCTGGCTTGTTCCACGGATAGACGATAGCCGGCTTCTTGGGGGACACTTTGCTTGGTGTTGGCAGAGGGTCATTGAAGTTGAACTCGTCCTTGACACTTGCCGCTGGTGCTGGGGCCGTGATTGGTGCTGGGGCTGTGCTTGGTGGCAGCGAAGAGTTGAATGTGAACTGGGAGTCTTGGACGTCTGCCGCCGGGGCTACCGCATCGCGAGTGCCCAAGCTGCTTGGTGCCGGGGCAGTGCTCGACGTAGGCAGCGGGCAGCTGAAAGTGAATCCCGGATCTTGGGCGGCACCTGGTTTCTTCTCGTCGTCTGAGAAATCGGGCGACACTCCAAAGATGTCCTTGAAATCATTGCGAAACTCTTCGTCCAGAGACGCTTCAGAGGGAGAGTCTCCAGCAGATGCTCCAAACACATATGCAGGGACACTGGTGGATGCGGCGGCTGTAGAAGCAGGCTCGTCCTGGACGTCTGCCTCATGGACCATGGCATCGTGGTCGTCTCCGGCGTTGCCAAAGATGGGCGACGCCCCATAGATTTCGCGCCACTCTTCGCGGAATTCCTCGTCGAGAAACGCCTCAGAACCAGAGTCACCAGCAGATGCCCCAAACACATTTGCTTGGACATCAGCAGATCCAGCGATTGTAGGGACAGAGAAGTCGGCTTTGGGCTCAGCAGTGCTAGTGGGTGTGGCCTTGGCAGACGCGGGAGAGGGGGCAGGAGCAACGAATCTGAACGGGGTGACAGACTGAACCGGGACAGCGGGCTGAGCTGGGGCATCGACAAGAGCTCCTTCATCCTTGTTGATGGCGAGCTCGAACCGATGCTCAACGGGAGCTTGGACGGGGATGGCAATGGCAGGCTCGGCAGAGACGATGGCAGTTGGCTGAGCAGTTGGCTGGGCAGTTGGCTGGGCAGGAGCATCGACAAGGGCGCCTTCATCTCTGCTGATGGTGAGCTCGACAAAGAATTGTGCAGGCTCGGCGACGACAGCGGGCTCCAAGATCGGGATCGGCTTCTCCACCCGGCGTCCGCCGGGCACGCGGCTTGGGGGCTTTTCAACCTTTGTCCGACGACGCTTGAACATGTTGGTCTCGTAGTAGTTCTCGATGGGTGGATAACTGGGCAAGTATCTCCGGGGCCATTCTTTCAAGCGCACGTATTTTGGAATACTTGCGAAAAGTTTAGCAATCTCAGCGCTACAGTCTTGCTTGGGAACTCTCTTGCGGGAGTCTTGCTTGGGAACTCTCTCGCGGGAGTCTTGCTTGGGAACTCTCTCGCGGGCAGGCTTCGAGTAGCTTTCCTTGAACTCCTTGAACTCTGAATAGCTCTCCAGCTTCTCAGCCCACCTGACAGTCTTCTTCTTGCGCCTCGTAGCTTTTGCAGATGGCACCGACCGAAGAGCAGGGAGAGGTGCGTCAGGCATGTCTGCAGAGGGCGGCAGAGGAGGCGAGTCTTCAAGTCGAAGGCCAGAAAGTGCTGCCACGGCATCATCAAGATGGTCGTCCAGGGGGGGCTGTTCCACAGCGGGAATGAGACCAGAGCTGCCACTAGCAGTATAGTGCGGGTGTTGGGACAGATCTTGCTCGGCAGCAGGTGGTTGGGGCCGTCTTGTGCTGACCGGTCCTGCCGGCGGAGCTTGTCTTTTGCGTTGAGGCGGTGCCTCAAGTAGCAGTGCCGGGGCGGAATCAGCGCTGGTTGTATCCTGGTGTGCAGGACGATGCTGGGTCCGTCTCTTCCGGTCTTCACGAACGGTATGCCCTTGGTTCTCCTCGATCCTACCCACAATTGTGGGAGCAATGCGGTCCTCGTGCTCGACGCGCCGAGTCGCAACGGTGCGAGGGGGAGGGCGACTGCCACTGCTGTAGGACGACTGCGCTCCTTGGCCAGGGCTGCAGACACTTCTTGTCATGCTGAGCCAGCGGTTCTCAATCGTCTCTGTGAGACGGGATGGTGGCGAGATGGGTGATGGAGACTTGATGCTCTCAGACACCACCGGAGAAAGGGGGGCCGTGTACACAGACATCGCAGGTCCTCTGCGCGGCTGTCCCGAGGCCAAGTACATCTCGTACCGCTGAAACGTGGCAAGGTAGGGGGCGTCTGGCTCTAGCTGCTTCAAGGCCCGGTACTCTGCATACCGGCGTCGATCAGGCTCCGAGTCAGCAGGCGTCCAAGCCAAAAAGCCACGGCGGCCGTATGGATGGCCACGGGCTGCATCCTGGAGAATCAAGATTTTCTGCTCCTCTAGGTACGGCACGAGGCCCATCAGCCGATGCTCTTCCTCTGCCAGTCTTTCCAGTTGGCGACAATTGTCTTCGTGGATTTCCTGGAGGGCAAGATGCTTCTTGGCAGGATCGTAGGACTTGACTTGGTTGGCCGACGGCATATTGAGGCCTGGGCGGACACCAAGACGGTGCCGCAGCTTGAATATCAAATCCTCGACGGGGCTTGGCTCCCGGCGGGGAAGAGTCATTGGAATGTTGTCCGCCTCGAGAACCTCGAGATGATGTCTCGCTCCAGGGCAAAAGACATTGGCCCAGATCGAGACCAGAAGTCGTTCGCACCGGGAGTGAACATCACAGACACTTGCATCTGCGGCCGCAATGCCCGCGTGCTGCAGTTCAATGGCTTCCATCAGCTTGTCGTTTGCAGCTTTCTGGCTATCAAAGCCGCTTCGGTTTGTCCCCTCATGGCGCAGGTACAGCTGCCAGAAGATAACTCCAACAACGGCTGCTAGCACAAAGGGCATGCTCTTGACGAACAACTTCTCCAGGAAGCGAAACATCAACACCAAGGGACCACCAAGAAAAGCGGCGATCCGAAGTTTGACAGCGTGCTGGCCCTCGGCTGCAGCATGGTAGACCGCGACTGGGCCCGTAAACCATTTTGCTACGAGCGGCCACAGAGCGGCCAGCTCCTGCTTGTCTTGTTCAAGCCCTTGTTCAAAGTCAATAGCCAGTAGGCCTTCCTGAAAGGCATCGACAAACGGCTCAACAACAAACTCGGACGGATAGGTGACTGCATCCAGCAGTAACTCGAGATCTGAATCGATGGGGGAAAAGAGTCCCGCCAGTGCTCCGGTCCAGCGGAGGGCGATCAGGGTGCACGAGAAAGTGACGATGCGTCGGGGCGTGAAAAGGGTGGTGAGCAGCGAGGCATGCTGCGGAGCGTAGGCGACGGCTGGGCACAGCAGGTAGAGGTAGCCAGGAAGAAAGAGGTACGCTGCGGCAGTGGCCAGCAGTGTCGAAGAAAGGCGCGTGCTCAAGTACAGTCGCGCATAGTAGAACGCAATAAGCGTCCAGGCGAGTTGGGGGATCATCGTGGAGTGTCAAACTGTGATCTATAGGAGTCTGTCAGTAGATGGATGAGGACAATGCGTGGGTCGGCGTGGATGCATACCTAGTACCAGTTGAATCGTATCTAGCTATCGACTTGGGAGATAGGATATCGAAAAAGTCGTGAGCGACGGGAGGCGTATGGCGAAGTGAGGATGAAGGGGAGAGTGAAGATGGGCGGAGATAATGGAAAAGGAAAGAGGAGGCCACAGGCGAAGTTTGCAGTAGAAGTGAATATGAAGGGAAGGAGTATGAAGGGAAGGAGCAACTGAGAAGGGCTTCATGTTGCTATGAGCTTGTCACAGCAGACAACAGTCTTTAATAGGAAAGAGCGAGGCAGCTGCCTTCTTCCTCCAGTGTGTCATGCCTTCCCAAACGGGAAGTTCTTCACTGGTGATGTGGTAAAACAGTGGGTCCTGACTTACACCGTCTGCTGCACAGAAAGGCAAACGAAAGAAGACTGTTCAGATGGTCTGCCATTGCTCGTCGTCACGGCTTTGTCCCTATCCTGACGGCGAATTGTTTCTATTGTTCATGTAGACGTTGCAGTCAGCCGCAGCACTAACAAAGACCTTGGGCTGCACACGTTCTTTCACAGAAACAGAAACATGAACATGATAGGCAATGAGGTATCGTCAAAGCGGATGACACAAGCACGGCCATTGTCACAAATCTTTTATGAGACCTCATCTGGCAAAGCCTTGTATGCAATGTTGACAATAGACAATAGACAATTAAAATCAAAGCAAATATATTCAGCACTCCGAACAAAGCCCCAAACGGCCGTGAAACCATACCCGTGCCTTCTGCGCCATGACCCAAAAAGACTATCACAAAGAACAAAGAACAAAGACATCAGCAAACAACGCTCACCGCCTCACTTGCGTCCTCTTGCCAGCAGCCTCCCCTTGAGCTCCTCCAGCATCTCGACCCAGTAGCCATCTGTCCGCACCGCGCCCTCTTTCTTGGAGCCGCCGGCAGGGCCCTTGGCCGAGACCCGGTTCCCGATCCGTGCCGCCAGAAACTCGCCCAGCTTGGCCGCATTGAACGGCTCGCCGTAGACGACACGGGCCTCGGACGAGACGGCGATGCGGAGGCCGCGGGCACTGCCGACGCTGCGCAGGTGCAGCGTGATCTCAATCTTGGTCTTGAGCGGCACCAGCAGCATCTTGACGGCAATCGCAAGCGACGTGTCCGACGTCTTGGCCGTCGTCGTGGGGAACGTCAGGCTCAGCTGGCGGATCTGCTTGGCTGCCTGCTTGGCCGTGTCCCAGCTGGCACGCACCACCTTGAGCAGCTTGCCGGGATGCGTGTCGCACTGGCGCAGGGCCCGCACGTGGTCGCGGATGCACTGCAGGAAGAACTCGGCCTCGGGCGTGCATGGCTGGGGATCGTGGGGGCGTGTGTGACCAATGTACCACAGGTCGATCTGGGCATTGCGCTGGCCCGGCCGGAAGGCAGCCACGTCAAAGACGAGCTCAATCTCGCGGCGGTAGGCCAGCGACAGCGTCGTGCCCTGCGCTCCCGTCACGGCCCAGCCGCTCTTCTTCTCGAGCGCGTCCACCTGCGTCTTGAGCGACGAGATCTCCTGGTGGCTCCAGCTCCTGCGCTCCTCCCGGATCTTCTTGGCCTCTTCCAGCTCCGCCAGGTACTGCTCCCGCTCCGTCTTCATGGCGGCCACGCGCGCCTTGCTCGCCTTCATCGCCTCCTCCAGCCGCGCCGTCTCCTTCTTGTGCAGCGCAATGCTCTCCGTCAGCCGGCCCTTCTTGACCCGTGCGGCGATAAACGACTCCTGGTCGTCGCCGCCCAGCTGCTCGGCAAACTTTTCCAGCTGCGCACACTCGCGCCCCAGAGCCTCGTACTCGGCCAGAAGAGCCGGGTAGACGCGGTCGACTTCCTCGCGGCGCTTGTGCAGCACCTCCTTGTCCTGCTCCAGGTCCCAGAGTGTCTTCACCATGCCCTCGTGAAGGCCCTCATGCAGCTTCGCCCGCCACTCGTACCACTGCTTCTTGCTCTGCAGGCGCGCAAAGATCTTGATGTTCTTGAACTGGTTGTCCATCTGCGCGCGCATCGACGGTGTTGCCGCAGCGTACTCCTGGAAGATGGGCGGGTTGTCCTCGTACGTCTCCGTCTCGATCTCGCGCATGATGGACCGTCCCTCTTCAATGTAGTTTTTCAGCTCGCGGCAGGCGTGCTGGTACATTTCCAGCAGCGGCACCTTGCACACCGTCGTCACCAGGGTCTCGACCTGGGGATCTTTGGGCTTGCCATCCCCGTCAGTCGACAGCCGGCTGGCACCGTTGCTCTTTGATTTGTTAAATGCGCCAGGTCCCTCGGTAGCACGCCGCTTCGTCGTGTCCAGCTCCATAAAGTTGATGTTGGCCAGCTTCAAAAAGTCCTGCAAGTGGATCCGCTCCTGGTTGTCCTCCTCGTCGTCAACGGCAGCACTGTTGTCCTTGTCGTCGTTGCCCATGGACGTGGGAACAGCCGGCTCGGCACCCGGTCGAGGCGTGCTTTGCGAATCAAGAGGCATGGGCGTCACCGAAGGACTTCTCTGGGTGCGCGACGAGCGGCCGATTGTCTCCATGGCCGAGGGGGGCTGCTGTAGCCGGATGTTCTTGACAGGGCTGGGCTCAGCCCCCTTGTGCCTCTTGACAAACTGGTCGCTGGTGAGGTCATCGTCTTCGTCCTCGTCCTCGAGCTCAAAGGGCCGCTTGCCCAAGATGCCCCGGGCACTGCCAACATGCAAGCTCTTGCGTCCCCGCAGAGGGTTCTTCTTGGGCGAAAGGTTGTGGATGAGATCCTTCAGGCTCTGGGTCGCCTCACGGTCGTCCTGCGGTGCAGCACTTGCCACCTCCTCCTCGGGCGTGCTATGGCGGGATGGCATCTCAAAGGCGACGGCCGGACGATCCTTTTGCGCCGATCCAGGCACAAACTCGGCTGCCGCGTCTACAAGCGAGGTTCGACGGCTGAAGATCTCGGTGATCTTGGGTGACGCCGGGCCAGCGCCAGCAAATGCAGACTGCGGTGGTCGTCCTTGGGGCGTGTGCGCAATAGACGGCGCAGCTATCCGTCCCTGGGGCGTGAGAACAACAGACGGCGCAGCGACCCCAGTGCTGTTGTGTGGTGCAAACAGGGATTTCGAAAACAGTGCAGCTGGCTTTGGCGGCGATCTTGGTGTCGTTGACGTTTGCGCCGGCACGGCCGCTGCCCTTCTCTTGGGTGATCTAGAGGTACTACCAATAAAGCGCGAGGTCGCGACTTGCTGCGGCGTCGAGGGCTCGGGTGTCTTGGTCGTTGTTTTGCCTGGCTTCGTGGCTGGCTCGGGCTGCCGCTTTCCAGGTGATGCAGGTTTCATAGACGGGACCTTGCATGGCGTTTCCGTGGGTGTTGTTGCCATGGGACTACTGGCCGCTGGCTCTTCAGCGCGGATGGAACTGCGGAGACGGCTCTTTGCCGGGCTGGCTTTTGCGGGAGATTTTCGAGGGGATTTGGATTGTCTGGTCGCCCTTGTTGGTGTTGGTGTCGTTGATGCAGTCGTCGTAGTAAGAACCGACGGGCGCTTAGGCGAGACTGGAGTTTGTGCCGGACTGCCTGACGTCACGGGCTTAATAATGCTTCCAAGTGCTGTTGTCATCTCCATGCCCATAGTAATGTCCATTTCCTCGCCGCTGGCGTCTCCGTCGTCGTCGTTGTCGTGATCATCGCTGGCCTTCGCATCGGCCACAGTGTCGCGACTAAGGATAGTGCCCAGCCCCATGGTGATGTCCATGGGCGCACCGTCGTCTTCATCGACATCCCCTTCCTGGATGGGCTGTTGCCGCGTGAGTCGGCGTGTCCTGTTTGCCCCAAGAGACGCACGGCCAAGGACACCTCCAAGAACAGTGGTGAGCTCCATCGACATGTCTTCCAAGCCGTCGCTGTCGACAGACTCGGCGTCATAGTCGGCGACGCGATGGATGGTTCCCAATGGCGTCGTCATATCCATGGGCACATCAGCGACAACGGCATCCGACATGATCATCGGGCTGCTGGCAACAGACTCCAGATCCTGGTTGGGCGGTGGCAGGATGATGCCTCCGTAAACACGCGTGACATCCATGGATGCTTCATCTTCCGGCCGGGTGTCTGCCGACTTGATGATGCCACCCATGGGGCGCGTCATTTCCATGTCCATGTCCATGTCCATGTCCACATCGACGTCCTTGTCCATGTCCATGGACATGCCAGTGTCTTCATCCCACGTGTTCTGAGGCCGGGCTTGCTGTGGCTGCGGCTGCGACTGCGACTGAGGCTGCGGCGGGTTGTTGGCCCTCTTGCCCCAGCCGATAAAGGCCGGAATGGCCTCCTCGTCCTCGTCGAGCGGACGCTGGCGGCGGGCGCGGTCGGCCTCTGCACCAGCATGCTGTGTTGCCAGCTGCAGAGCCTCGTCAATGTCGGTGGTGGATTCGATAGGCGAGGCTGAGCGCATGGAGATGCCAGACATCATGGAAGCGGACGTCATCTCATCCGCATCAACTGTGACCATGGTCGCGCCATCGCCCTCGTCCGAGTCACTATCACCAGAGTCGGAGGCGGCCTCGGTCATGTCTTCGTCGTCATCCTCCTCCACGCCGTCGCCGTCAGAGTCGTACACGGTAGAAGTGATGGTGTTGTCATCGACGGCGGGGTTCGAGTTGCGGAAACCGAGAATAGACGCGCCGGTTGAGCTACGCCGGCGCTTGTTCTTCTGTGCATCGTCGGGCTGGTCGAAGAAGATGAGGGGCGATTCGGGCTCGTCTGGGCGGCTTGTATCGGAGTCTGCGGGCGCTTGCGGGGTATTGGGCGCCGCATTTGACGAGGCGCGGCGGGCCGCCGATGCCTCGGTGGATGATGTCGCTTCTTGCACGTGCTCAAAGTCGTTGAACGTGTGCAGCGTCGCCTCGGCGGCGAACGAGACCCGGCGGTTGGCCAGCGACTTGCGGCGCGCCTCGCGGTGGTCCTTGACCTGCTTCTCGCGCGCAGCCCGCTCCTGCTCCTCTCGCTCGCGTTCGCGTGCTGCAGCCTGCTGCTCTTCCTCTGTGCGCAGGGCCACCTTCATCGTGTTGCTGTCGTCGGCACGCTGGGGCGAGCCCCTGCCTCTGGTCTTGGGCTTGAGAGGTGGGATGTCGGGGAGAACGGGCATTGTGGGCTTGAGAATCGATCGCGGCTGCGGCCGTATTGGGGCAGCAAGAGACTGTCAAAGTTAGAATAACTTGGTTTCCTGCTGCAGAAGCCAGAGTCGCGTTGTTCGCTGGCTTCTTCGGCACAGCAGCCGAGTCCGTAGGTCGACTCACCACGCGCCGGTTCCCCGATGTGGACTTGAGGGCATCCAGGCCGCCCGGACCCAAGCTCTTGGATCGGAGCTTTCGTCTGCTGGCGGCAGCCGTTGAGGCGATGCCTTCTGACGCTCCTGCAAGATCCATGGTGGCGTTTTCTTTATCGGTTGTCTTTGAGGGCGAGAAGCCAGTTGTTGATTTGCGCACGCGCCGCGTCGCTGGCAGCGTTTTGTCTGCAGGTGCCATGCTAGTCTCTAGGGGACAGGATGATCGGGTATCGCGACAGGCTGAACAAGATGAAAGAAAACGACAACGTAAAGAGAGCACACGCAGCTGCAGAGGGGAAGACGCGACGAGAAGTGCAGTTGTCGCGGCCTTTCCAGAAAAGGCAACTGCACGTTCTCACAAGTCGCGATCCCGGTGGGGTTATTGGGTATGCTCGTGTTTACTTGACTAGCTTGTATGATTGGTCAAAATGGCCAGGATCCACACGATATCGATTGTTGACGCAGCAACCTTCCTTTGTAGTGCGCATGTAAATAGGCTGCACCTTGTGGCCGACTACGATATGTCCACAGACGACGTTGATGAGGTCATAGATGGCTGAGGGATCACAAATGAGATCGTGGCAGTTTGATTTTATTACCTGTCTCTGATCATGTAATTTTTATGTGTCTGGTTTCATGATCCATGCTTTTATGAGTACAAGCTATTGTCACACATATTTCTTTCGTCAATGGTTTTGTTGTCGTTCTATTTCTTTTCTTTTTTTTTCCAAGACATTTATCTACGTTTTATTTTTTTTCCTCTTCGCCAATCCTCATCAAATATCATCAAATAATCAAAATTGAGTTAACTGTAGGAATAAATTCAAAATAATTGGCTATGTGAAAGAGACGAGCAAAATAATCAAAAACAGAAGAACAATGTCAGAATGGTAGGAACCAATGTCACAGAAAATGCAGTTTGTTTTGGTAGTCCAGCGATAAACCTAGGGTATGCCTCGTTGAAATGCAAATAGCCACCAGCGTCACCTTCCAACACCTCCAACGCAAAGCGACCTTAATCGGCCCATTCGTTCCGCACACCGCTTGCACTGGCTGTCTTGGAAGGTGGTGGTGGCGCATCGTCGTCATCCTCCGACTCGTCATCGTCATCGTCATCGTCGTCGTCGTCGTCGTCGTCGTCATCCTCCTCCTCCTCCTCTTCATCTAGTACACGAGCCAGGTCATCTGGGTCCTGCATGCGGGCATCCGGATCGACGCTGGCGTCCAGGTTATGGTGACCGTCCGAGCGCTCGGCGGCGAACAGATGCTCCTGTTCCAGGGTGCCGTCGTCGGCGCTGACGGAGATGCCGCGGGTACTCCACTTGTTGGCGTTAGGGTTGCTGCCGCGGCTTGAGCCACCGAGGCCAAGGGCCGGGGCACTTTCCTCGTCATCGGCACCACGGCTGTCGGGATTCATGTGCTTGTTGCCAAAAATGCGGCTCAACAGCCAGCCCTGGCGAATGTCTTCCGTGTCCACGATGCCGCCGTTGCGAAGCTTGACGCGCTGGCGTGTCCAGTAGACCCAAGCAAAGTCCAGGTAGAGAAGCGTCTGGATGATGCCAAACACAATGGACAAGTGGTTCGGCACGTGGTCCTTTGGGTCGATGGCGCGGGCGATCCAGTTGAGGATATAGAAGCCGCGGTAGCAGCCGAGGGCAAGGAGGTAGTAGGAGTCGATGACCGTGGGGATGGTCGTCTGGCGCAGCAGAAGCAGCTGGGGGAGCACGGCGACGGATTCCAGGATCTCGGAGAAGGACCAGAGCCACTGCGGCGAATGTTAGAAACAAGGAAAATAGAAAGACAAAGTCAAGGACGGAAACGTACCACCATAAAGCCCCAGTTCATCTTCTCGACAAAGACCATCATGCCAAACGGCGACAGGAGGAGCGAGCCGGCCGTGATAAAGCCGCCCATTTTCCAGGCCAGCTCGAGCTCACGGGACCGCGGGAAGACCCAGCGCATTATGGCGATGATGTAGAAGGAGGTCGTGATGTAAAAGATCTTGAAAAAGACATTCCAAGCAAAGAGGTCCTGGAATAGGTTGAGGTACCGCGTGCAAAACACCATTGCATACAGCACCTGTGTGATGAGGGAGACGCCTGCGCTGTTAGCGAAGTTCACCAGCAAAGCTAGGCTCGAAGCCGGTGTTTACTGCTCTGCTCGGGAGACGCAGATATCCGCTGCACGACATACCTTCGGCACTCCGGTTGCGGTGGATGGAGAAGATGAGGATGCATTTCGACAACAGATGCAAGCAGTCGCCTACTATTCGGAATATCTGTAGAAGCAAGCGTTAGTAAGGTGAAGATCTCCCGGTGCCACCGTTGCGCCATAGATCACATGGCTCCCCCCTTGAGAGCTGTCGTCGTGATCCACGATGAGCTATTGGCCACTCACGTTCATTGCCACCATGGTTGCGACTGGGTATGCGATCCTCCAAAAAATAAAGGAATCTCAGCTCACGGTTCAGTTCAGAGCTTGAGCTTTGCTTTGCTTCGTGTCGGTAGTCGTCGTCGGTCGATGTTGCTGTGCAGGTTGTCGGACAGCTGGCCAAAGTGGACGAAGGAGCCGAGCGGCGGTGGCTGGCGACAACTGAGGAGACGACTCGTCATACCGCCAAGCTAGTGCTCTGTCGAGTCTAGGCCGGCAGCCAGTGGTAGCTTCCATTTGCGGCGGCTCGTGTTTCGCAGGTACCCCACATACTGAAGTACGAAGTACTACGGAATAGGTTCCCTGTGAGCACGTGAGCGCAGCCGTGATGTCTTATCATGAAACTGGCTGCACGC
Organism: Ophiostoma montium; assembly: GCA_029299015.1. NCBI lineage: Eukaryota > Fungi > Ascomycota > Sordariomycetes > Ophiostomatales > Ophiostomataceae > Ophiostoma > Ophiostoma montium. The sequence continues at coordinate 139,566 of JANSMC010000027.1, read as the reverse complement.
ACGTCGCAACGAAGGAGAAGCGCCCACGATGCGCTCGGGCGAACATACAGCGCAGGAGTGAAACAGATCCCGACTTCGGCCAGCCAGTCGCAATGGCAATATCGGCTTCTTATCTTTCTCTGCCGTGTTGGCTTGTGACAACAGCCGAAAAGCGGTCGCGCATTGTGAGTCATGGTGGTCTCACGTGACATCATATCGCCGCTTATCAAGCTTATCTACACCACTTACTGCCCCTTCCGTTTTGGCTCTTTTACAACCGACCACCACTGATCTTTTTGCCTTGTCTTTTTGCGGTTTCTCACGCTATTATCTCTCCGTCTTTCCTTTGCTTCCTCCCTTCTTACCAACCATCAGGTCAACCCACGCGACATCGCCCACAACGTTTTTCCCACGCCCCCGACCTGCAACGTTGTTTGCATCCCGCCTTGCAGCCCCTCACCCCGCTGCGCGCACTCGACGCTTTTTCTCGATCTCCCCCGCCGTCGCCATGGTTGACACGCAAAAGTGGACGGGCCTCAAGGTCCGCCAGACTTTCCTGGAGTACTTTGAGAAGCGCGGACACACGATTGGTGCGTCGAACTGCTTTGCGCCGTCATGATTTTCTGCTAACTGGTGCAAGTCCCGTCGTCCTCTGTCGTGCCGCACAATGACCCGACGCTGCTCTTTACCAACGCTGGCATGAACCAGTTCAAGCCTATTTTCCTCGGCACCGTGGCCAAGACCGACCCTCTTGCCAGCCTCAAGCGCGCCGTGGACACCCAGAAGGTGGGTTTATCGCTTCGATCTGGTTACTACTTATACTAACGTTACAGTGTATCCGCGCGGGCGGCAAGCACAACGATCTCGACGATGTCGGCAAGGACAGCTACCACCACACGTTTTTCGAGATGCTGGGCAACTGGTCGTTTGGCGACTACTTCAAGAAGGAGGCCATTGAGATGTCGTGGGACCTGCTGACCAAGGTCTACGGCCTCGACCCCAGCCGCCTCTACGTCACCTACTTTGAGGGCAATGCCGCCATGGGCCTGGAGCCCGATCTGGAGGCCAAGGGCCTGTGGCAGTCGGTCGGCGTGGCCGATGACCACATTATTCCCGGCAACATGAAGGACAACTTTTGGGAGATGGGCGACCAGGGCCCGTGCGGACCCTGCAGCGAGGTGCACTACGACAAGGTGGGTGGCCGCAACGCCGCCGACCTGGTGAACCAGGACGACCCGCTCGTTGTCGAGATCTGGAACAACGTTTTCATCCAGTTTGATCGCCAGGCCGACAAGTCGCTCAAGTCGCTGCCGGCCAAGCACGTCGACACGGGCATGGGCTACGAGCGTCTGGTGTCGGCGCTGCAGGACAAGGTGTCCAACTACGCCACGGACATCTTCACGCCTCTGTTTGACCGCGTGCAGGAGGTGACGGGTGCGCGCGCGTACACGGACAAGTACGGCAAGGACGACGTCGACGGCATCGACACTGCGTACCGTGTCGTTGCGGACCACATCCGCCTGCTGACGTTCTCGATGGCCGACGGCGCGGTGCCCAACAACGACGGCCGCGGCTACGTGGTGCGCCGTGTGCTGCGGCGCGGTGTGCGCTACGCGCGCAAGTACTTTAATGCCGAGATTGGATCATTCTTCTCGCAGATCCTGCCCGCTCTGGTGGAGCAGATGGGCGGCCAGTTCCCCGAGATTGTCAAGAAGCAGGCGGACATCAAGGAGATCCTGGACGAGGAGGAGGAGGCGTTCTCGCGGACGCTGGACCGCGGCGAGCGGCAGTTTGAAAAGTACGCGGCGGCGGCGGCCAAGAGCGGCGCGAACAAGCTGTCGGGCGCGGACGTGTGGCGGCTGTACGACACGTTTGGGTTCCCCGAGGACCTGACGCAGCTGATGGCGGAGGAGCGCGGGCTGACGATTGACAAGGCGGAGGTGGACGTGGCGCGCGAAAAGGCGCGCGAGGCCAGCAAGTCGGTCAAGGAGGCGGTGCAAACGTTTGCCAAGCTCAACGTGCACCAGATTGCCGAGCTCGACAGTGAGTACAATCTGGAGCGGCCCAACACGGACGCCAAGTACCTGCGCGGCGACGTGACGAGCAGCGTGCAGCTCATCTACACGGGCACGGGCTTCGCCAAGACGACCAAGGACATCCCCGTCAACACGCCGATTGGTCTGCTGCTGGACAAGACCAACTTTTACGCCGAGTCGGGCGGGCAGGTTGCCGACACGGGCCGGATTGTGATTGACGACGTGGCCGAGTTCAAGGTGCTGGACGTGCAGGAGTACGGCGGGTACGTGGTGCACAACGGCTACATGGCGTCGGGGGTGCTGAGCGCGGGCGACAAGGTGATTTGCGAGTTTGACGAGCTGCGGAGACAGCCGATCCGCAACAACCACACGGGCACGCACGTGCTGAACCATGCGCTGCGCGAGGTGCTGGGCGACGACATTAACCAAAAGGGTTCGCTGGTGGACCAGGACAAGCTGCGGTTTGATTTCTCGCACAAGGCGGCGGTGTCGCTGGCAGAGATCAAGAAGATTGAGGCCCTGTCCAACGAGAACATCCGCAAGAACCTGGGCGTGTACTACAAGGAGGTGGACCTTGCGAGCGCGCGCGAGATTGAGGGCGTGCGTGCCGTGTTTGGCGAGACGTACCCGGACCCGGTGCGCGTGGTGTCGGTGGGCGTGGACGTCGACGAGCTGCTCAAGACGCCCAAGAACCCCGAGTGGCGCAAGTACAGCGTGGAGTTCTGCGGCGGCACGCACGTGGAGAAGACGGGCCAGATCAAGGACCTGGTCATCGTCGAGGAGAGCGGCATCGCCAAGGGCATCCGGCGCATTGTGGCGTACACGGGCGACGCAGCCCACCGGGCGCAGCGCGAGGCGGCGCAGTTTGGCGAGCGCATCGACGCGCTGGCGCAGCAGGCGTTTGGCCCGGAGAAGGAGGCCGAAATCAAGACGGCGGTGCAGGAGCTGAACCAGCTGGCGATCTCGGCGCTGGACAAGGACGCGCTGCGCACGCGGTTTGCCAAGGTGCAGAAGGAGGTGCTGGACGAGCAGAAGAAGCGGCAAAAGGCGGAGCTCAAGACGGCGGTGACGACGGTGACGGACTACTTTGCCAAGCCGGAGAACAAGGACAGCAAGTACTTTGTCGGGCAGCTGCCGATCTCGGCCAACGCCAAGGCCATTTCCGAGGTGATGAACCACTTCCGCAACAAGGACAAGGAGCGGTCGGTGTATATTTTCGGCGGCAGCCCGTCGGACGGCGTTGTGCACGGCGTCTATGTTGGGAGTGTAGGTCGTCCCCCTCACCTGGCGTTGATTTCATGTTGACTTGCATAACTAACAATCTAGGACCTCGCTGCCAAGGGCGTGACGGCCGAGCAGTGGTCGACGGCAGTCAGCGAAGTCGTGGGCGGCAAGGCGGGCGGCAAGGAGCCGGCACGGCAAGGCTCGGGCACGAAGCCGGACAAGCTGCAGGAGGGTGTGGCCCGTGCCGAGGAGTGGCTGGCCGAGAAGCTCAAGGATCTGAAGCTGTGAGCCGCGAAGGAAAGGAAAATGAAATAAGAAGGAATCAATTTATTGGAATAGTTGAAGTATCACGGCAAGATGATGAATGTCATTTTTGATTCAATATCATCTATACATCACACCGTCGCCAGCACGCTGGCATTGTTGTACCAGGTCAGCAGCGGGTTCTCGCCGCTGCGCGTCTGCGTCTTGTCAATCTGGGCCCAGTGCCGCATAAAGTCCTCGTGCGACACGACGCGTGACAGCCGGCCCGTGACGGCGCGGTACATGGCCTCGACGACCTGGAAGTCGGTGGGGAACATGATATCAAAGTAGCCCTGGTGCACGAGCGGCGTCGTGACGGGCACGGGCCGGCGCTGGTACCGCGTCTGCACAATGGGCGCGTTGAGGCCCGGGATGGCGTCGGGCAGCGTGTGAAAATCGCTGGTGACGAGGCGGTGGGCCGGGAAATAGCGCTCGAGCACGCCGAAAAACGACAGCAGGCGCGTCGGCAGGTACTCGGGCGGGCTCAGGTTGGGCGCAAAGGGCAGCAGATTGTGCTTGAGCGTGCGCAGCAGGCGGCTGCGGGGGTACGGCAGCGGAAAACGGCCCTCGGTGGCGGCGTCGCGCACGCGCAAAAAACGGGCCACCAGCGGGTCGAGGCTGGGCTCGTAAAACTCGTACATGTCGCCCTGCGCGCTGACCAGCACGACGCCCTGCAGCGGCTGCTCGGTCTCGAGGTCGTAGCGCAGGCAGTCGTGGGCGAAATTGTCAAAGACTTCAAAGGCCAAAAAGAAGCAGGGGGAGGGCTCGCGGACGGTCCAGTCAAAGATGCTCTGGTTGATGATTTCGACCCGGCCGGCATGACCACGAGCTGCTGCTGCCGATGCGACTTCGGAGGCACTCTCGTCGGCACGCTTGCCCGCCGTCTGCGTCTGCGTCTGCGTCTGCGTCTGCGTCTGGTTGACGTAGAGCTGCCGCTTCTGCAGGGCAGCCAGGTTCGACGAAATCTCGATAATCTTGTATTGCGTGCGCTCATAAACAGCCGGCTCGTGCTCGCGCAGGTAGTCGAGAATGTTGAGCATCAGCGTGCCGCGGCCGGCGCCCATCTCGTAGATGATCAGGTCGTGGTACGGGAAATTGGTCACCTTGTAGTTGGCCACCAGGTAGCGCGCCACGGCCTCGCCGTAGTAGGGCCGGAACAGCTCCGTCGGCGTGTACCACAGCTGGCGCGTGTCGGACGGCTCGCCGCCCTGGGACACGGCGTCGGCGTCCAGGCGGTCCTCAAAGTCGCTGTAGCGCTTGCTCAGCACGTCGTGGAACATGGGCTCGTCGTGCATGTCGGCAAAGGGAAAGGGCTCGTTGCCGGGCGAGAAGATGACGACCTGCTTGGAGAAGTAGCCATAGTGCGGGTTGTACAGGCTGTCTGGGGGGGGAAGGGGTTAGCGGGCACGTTACGCCAACCTAGAGAACGACAGCTTACCCTCGATAAAATCCCGCATCAGCATCTTGACGCGTCGTGGCCGCTCCCGCTGCTGCCGCAGATCCTGGGCCGTCACCATGGGGTACGCGGCATACTCGGCCGACATGTCCTCCGGGTACAGGTCGGTACGCTGCTGCCAGTCACTCTCGTTGGACCGCGACATGCGACCACTGCGTCTGGCTGCATAGCTGCGCACCTGCTGGTGGTGATGCTGCTGGTGCTGCTGCTGGTGATGCCGCTGCCGCAGCGAGTCTCGTGAGGTCTTGGCCTGCTGCAGAGACGTCGCCAGACGTGCAAAGTTGCGTCGTGGCTGGCAGGCCGGGTGGCGGAACAGCTGCCGAAACAGCCGGGACACAAGCGGCGAGTCCATTGGCAGTGGGCGGCGTGTAGGCCAGCTATGAGGTGCACAGACAGGAGCAGGCTGTCTCGAGGTTCAACCACCTTTTCGCCGTGATCCGCTTGTCGTGGGATGCCGGCTGCTGATTGGTCAGGCGGAGCTTGACTTTTAGCGCTTTTAGCGGGTCTCTTTCTCTTACAGGGTGTGCCGGCCGCAACGGGCAGGCACAACGTGCACTAAAAACTAGACGGGAGGGGAAAAGGGAAAAGCGAATGTCGTCATGGCGAAAACAGAAGGATCGTAAACACGCCCACTATACGGAGTGCCCACAACGCTCGAATAGACGGCATGTCCCTCCAGGATCACCCCAGGGCGTACGGCGCCGCCGCACTGACGTTTGTCTTTGCGGCCGGCATCCTGGTCACCCTGGGCTTCAAAGACCTGTATCCCGACCTCGAGCGGCGCTTCCAAGACAGTCTTGCCGACAGCCGGCTGCAGCGCAAAAAGGCTGCGGCGTTGTTGCGGCGGTCCAAGAGCAAAAAGGGTGAGAGCAGCAGCAACAGCGTGCTGGCACAGCCGGGCGGCGGCGGCAGCGGTGGCGTGGTTCTCGAGGACCACGAGTCGGACCTGCACTCGGACGACGATGGCGACGACTGGTCGATTCTGGCGGCCTCGGCGAGCGAGCTGCCACCGCACGTCGTCACGGCTCCTCCTGTGGCCGACGGCATCGCCGGGTGCATCGGCAACACACCGCTGCTGCGCATCAAGAGCCTGTCCGAGGCGACGGGCTGCGACATTTTAGCGAAAGCCGAGCTGCTCAACCCCGGCGGCAGCCCCAAGGACCGCGTGGCCCTCAACATGATCCGGTCCGGCGAGGCCCGCGGCCTGCTGGTGCCCTTCCGCGGCGACACCATCTACGAGGGCACCGTCGGCAGCACGGGCATCTCCATTGCCACGCTGGCACGCGCCCTGGGCTACCGCGCCCACATCTGCATGCCCGACGACCAGAGCCTCGAGAAATCCCAGCTGCTGCGCGAAATGGGCGCCACCGTCGACCGCGTCCCCGTCACGCCCATTGTCGACCCGGCACACTATGTCAACCGGGCCAAGCGCCTGGCCGCCGAGCACGAGAAGCTGCACAATGACGGCAGCAAGGGCTTCTTTGCCGACCAGTTTGAGACGCCTGCCAACGCCGAAGCACACCGCCGCACCACAGGACCCGAGATTCTGCGCCAGGTCGCCGCCTACGCAAAGGACGACAGCAACCACCCACACTCATCGTCACACTCGCCCTCGCCCCTCGCTGCCTTTGTCTGCGGTGCCGGAACGTCGGGCACGCTCACGGGCGTCGCTCGCTACCTCAAGGAGGATGCCGGTTTACGCAGTGCGCTGCGTGTTGTTGCCGCCGACCCCCAGGGTTCCGGCCTGTTCAACCTCGTGCGCAACGGCGTGCTCTACGCGGCCACCGAAAAGGAGGGCACGCGCCGCCGGTCCCAGGTCGACACCATTGTCGAGGGCATCGGCATGAACCGCATGACGGCCACGCTCGAGGCCGGCCTGCACCTGATTGACGATGCCGTGTCAGTGACGGACCGCCAGGCCTGTCTCATGGCGCGCTGGCTCGTGGAAAACGAGGGCATCTTTGCCGGCAGCTCGTCGGCCGTCAACTGCGTCGCCGCCGTCAAGGTGGCCCTGACCCTGCCGCCCGGCAGCCGCGTCGTCACGGTGCTGTGCGACTCGGGTCTGCGCCACCTCAGCAAGTTTTACAAAAAGGTCGAGGAGCTTGGCTCTGACGAGGCGACTGTCCAGCCCGGCACGGATCTCTTGAGCATCCTGGGCGTGCCGCCACGCAAAGAGGCATAAGCTGATGAATAAGATATAACATTAGAAGATAAAAGGCCATGAATAATAACAAATGGTAGAAGATGATATGCCGCTGCTCCCCGAATCTCACAAGCAAACGAATAATAGGAAAAGGCAAACGCAAACAATACACATTGGCAATGGAGGATGCTCTAAGAGAACTGAAAGGAGTTAGTAAAAGCTAGACAAGCCGCAGAACAGAAAAGCAAAAGAAAAAAATTCAAAAACGTTATAGAGAAATCTTACCTTCCACCGGTGGCCGCACACGGTACACTCGCAAAACGTCGTCATCGGCTCGTCCGCACTGCGCGTCTGCGCCTGCGTGTAGCTGACCTTCTTCTGCTTGCACTTGCCGCACGTCAGAGCGTCGCTGATCGACTTCTCCGTCATCGGCACCTGCGCCTTTTTCATGTTCTCCTTGGCCAGGTCCGACTCGAGCTTTTTGAGGTGCGCCGATTTCAGCTCGTCCGACGACATGACGACAAACGAGCTGGCTGCGATCTCGCCCGACACCACGCGCTTGGCCAGCGCCGGGTTCGACCGGTTCTTGAGGTTCTGAAACAGCGACCGCAGCTTGCTGCGGTAGTCGGTCGTCTCGCCCTTGTACGTAACAAACGCGGCCTTTTCGACCTCGATCGCCTTGGCCAAGATCTTTTCGGCAGGCTCCGTCGACCGGAATGCCAATCCGTTGTACATGAGCCCGATGCAGTTGTCGCGGCTCTGGATGCCCGTGCGGTTGACGTCGACGCCGTCCACGTCAAACTTGCGCTTTTCCGGGTCGCCCTTGTACGAGCTGCCGTTGGCGCCAGCACTGGCACTGGCACTGTTGCTGGCACCGCCACTCGAACTGGCAGCCGGCGCAGGCGATGCCGTCTTGCTCTGCGACGTGCTGGTGGTCGCCGGCGACGCGGCCTTGCTGGCGGCCGGGGCCTTTTTCTTCTGCGCCTCGACGGCGCGGCGCCACTTTGTCACAATCTCCGCCGCCAGCGACTTGACCTCGGCGTTGGCGTTTTGCCGCAGCTTGCCCACCACCTGGCCGGCCTTGGTCGACTGAACAGTTAGCACGTGTCGTTTTTCTCGTTCTCCCTTTTCTACATTAGCATGGCACATACGCGCAGCATGTCCTCGGGCGGCGCTGGGCCCTTGCGCAGCGTCTCCAGGATCGCCATGATGCTGGGCGCCGGCTCGTCGGCCGCCACCGCCTTGCTCAGCGCCTTGATGCGCGTCGCGAGCTCGCGCTCAAATGCTTTGTCGGCCATGATGTCGTGTGTGAAGATATTTGCGTTTAGCTATCCGGGCTATGCGACGCGGTGCGAGAGGGTAGGACGACGTGGCGCGAAATGATATTTATAGGGGCTGTCGCGTACGTTTTGCGCAAACAACAAGTGAAGTCGGTTCGGTGCAACTGCAGCAAAGTGAATCAGGTGGCGAGGTGACGAGGCTGAGGCAAAAGCGAACGTTGAGGCTGAAAGAGTAAATTTGGACGACGCGGGCGAGTCGTGTTGGCGGTGGGAGGCGGTGAATGAAAAGGGCCGCTGCGGGGACTGGTATCTGCCTTTGTATGGGGGGGGGGAGGGTTAGTAACAAAAAAAGAAGCACCGGCACGATGTTGATGCCGAGCTGATGTGGTCGCAGCGTGGTCGTGATCGAGCGCGAAATGCGATCGCCGAGCTTCTAGAACTTTGTTGCGCTGGGACGGGCGAGTCACGTGCTGCAGATGGCACGTGCCAATATCTGAAAAGTCACGTGGTCATACAGATCCCTCAGGACGATGTGATGCGGTTTTGTATTTTCCGTGCCATATAGTACATTTATTTACAATGTGATGAGTTTCTTAGACAGCGAGCCTACTGCTTGGCCGCTGGCCGAAGTGCGAGGTGGTAGGTTTCCAGCTGCGCGGGCGTGATGCGGCCGGGGCTCTTGACCGAGAGATCCTCGCCCTTCATGCTCTTGGGAAAGGCAATGACATCACGCACCGACATGGTCGCGCTGAGCACGGCCGTCAGCCGGTCAAACCCGAGCGCAAAGCCCGCGTGCGGCGGACACCCGGCGCGCAGAGCCTCCAACAGATGCGAAAACTGCGCGACGCCGCGGTCGTCCATCTGCAGAATGTCCCGCATGACAAACTCTTGGACGTGTGCCAGGTGGATACGCCGACTGCCGCCGCCGAGCTCGACGCCGTTGACCACCAGGTCGTAGTGGTCGGCCTTGGCGCGCAGCGGATCCGTCGACAGAAGGTCAAAGTCCTCGGCCGTCAGGGGTGCAGTGAACGGGTGGTGCGTGGCCGAGAAGCCGGCGTGGCCACCCTGTCCCGGGTCGCTGTCGGCCGTTGTCGGTGTGAACATGGGAAAACCGACTACCCAGAGGAACCGGAGGCTGTCGTCGCGGGGCAGCAGGCCCTGCGCCGTGGCCAGTCGGTATGCCTCGATGCGGAGCAGGCCCAGAGCCGTCGAGCCGCCGCTAAAGGGCTCGCGTTTCCGGGCCTGGAGGAACAGCACGTCGCCGTCCTCAAAGTCGGACAGCTCGGCGAGTTCGGGGTGCTGGCCGCTCGTGAGCTCGTCAAAGGCCTCGTGGCCCAGCGGCGCAAGGCCGCACAGGGGTTTGCTGGAGTCGTAGATCATGACGGCGGGCTGGCCGTCGGCGTTTTTGCCAATGGCTGGAGGCAGCGCGTCAAACAGCTGCTTGACAAACTCGCGGTTCTCGCTGGGGCTGCCCTCAAAACGGAAGCGACAGGCGTCCACGATGGGGTCCTCGAGCGATGTAATCATGCTCGTAAAGCTTTGCGGGAGCACATGGTCCAGACGACGGATTTCGCCGGGGATCCGCAAGTCGGGCTTGTCCGACCCGTACTTGGCCATGGCCACGTCGTACGGCATGCGCTGAAACGGCTCGTCGGCGAGGGTGGGAAACGGCATCGACTCTGCTTTTGGAGAGACGACCGCGACCGGCGTCGGGATGTACTCGCCATCTGCCGTGGCGACGAGGCGGTAGGTGCTGCCAATGTAGGCCACGAGCTGCTTCGCATAGCGCTCCACCGCCTGCATGACGTCCTCGCCCGTGGCAAAGGCCATCTCCAGGTCGAGCTGCGTAAACTCGGGCTGCCGGTCGGCGCGCAGGTCCTCGTCGCGGAAGCAGCGCGCAAACTGAAAGTAGCCGCCCGCGACGCCAGAGGCCATCAGGATCTGCTTAAACTGCTGCGGGCTCTGTGGTAGCGCATAGGCAAATCCCCGGCGGCGCGTCGGCACGATAAACTCGCGCGCGCCCTCGGGCGTCGACTTGAACAGCACCGGCGTCTCAAACTCGCGAAAGCCCGCGCCCGTCAGCTGCTGCCGGGACCAGCCGGCAATGTCGCTGCGAAAGGCCAGCCGGCGCTGCAGGGCCTCGGAGAAGCGCATCTGCAGATGGCGCGCCGTGGCCGGGAAGTTGACGCCCTTGGACACGATAATGTCCTTGGGGAACGCATTGAGGACCTGGATGCTGGACAGCCGCACGAGGGCATTGCGCGGGCTCTCGGTGCTTTCAGTGCTGCTGCTGCTGCTGCTGCTGCTGCTGCTGGCGACCGCCTCGACCTGGCCGGACACGGACACGGCACTGTTGGCGTTGACGGCCTTGAGCTGCAAGTGCAGTTCGTGCTCGAGGCTGCCCGGGACGTCCCATGCCGAGCGGATCTGCACGGGCCGCAGCTGGCCCGGGTGGACGACGTCGACAAAGGCAATCTTGGCCGACACGTCGCGCCGCTTGCCCAGGAAGCCATGCACGGTGACGTCTGCACCGACGCGGAAGCTGTCTGGTGACGACGCAGGAGCAAAGTGGACTGAGGTGTTAGCAGGTGGTATTCAGAGTCGGATCTATCAAAATCAAATCAAAGTATAGAGACATCTTACAACTCTGTTTGCTGTCATCTAGCAGCTTTTTTGAACGGTCACTGCTGGGTCCTGCACTGCCGCCCTTGGCCGCTGAGCAGCTCGCAGCAAAAAAACGTCCAGACACCCGCCCCGGCGAGAGCCGTGACGCAGGACAGCAGGCTGTTCGTGCCGTGGCAGCCCCCCGGAGCGAGCCTCGGGCCGCGTGGTTCACGAGACCGGTCAGCCCGCGGCGTGACAAAGTGGCTGAGGCCATTGCGATAACTGGAGGTATTTTGTAGCTCCTGCGGCGCTATAACAGCATCCTGTTACTCGCACGTCGAGCAACCACAGCATCGTAGTCGTTCGACATCGTGGTGGAGTGCAAATAGCGTAAAAGAGCAGTGCGCATACACTCACGCACGGTACAGCAACTGTGCGCGGCTGACGTCGGACCAATAACGACCCGCTCCGGGTCCCCACTCTCGCAGAAAATATTTAGAGCTTCGAGCTCCAAAGTTCTGGCTTGCTTCTCTTCTTCTTTTTTTTTTTTATCCTTCCAATTCAAGAAAATGTGAGTACCACCTTTGCGTCCATCGCCGTCTTTTGCGCTGTCCGACGAGTTGCTAACCTCTGCCGCAGATGATGAAAGCCAGCGTGTATCCCAGATGATGCTTTCCAGCCCTCCGCCATAGGCAACTCTCCTCCTTCACAGGTGGCTTAAGCGGTTCCTGTGTCCGGCGGGTTGGAAATCCTGATATGAGCGTCCGGCACACCCGACCTTGTTTTTACGGACGCGATGACGGCACTCTGACTCAACTTGAACAATGGAAGTTGGTTTTCTGCTGTGACGCTGCCGTGCTGCGGTTGCTCTTTTGGGGCGGCTGCGGACGCTCAGTGGCAGTGCCACAGCAGTTGTTCTCCGCATTCTGCTGTTATTATCCGCCCTCTGTTATTATTCCCCTTTCCCCCTTTGCGTTGCTACGAGTACGGAGTTCTCCGTATGTCGCTGGTGCGTGCTCTCGCGCGGCTGAGTACTGGTTCGCCAGTGCGTGTTCAAAGTTGGACAGCGGTCGCGCGGCTCATCGCCAAGCGTCTCCTTTGCCCCAGTTATATTTTCTATTTGCAGTATTCGATATCCTCTATGCGCTTTGCCCATCCTATTCTTGTTCCCTATCCACGTTTTTCATAGGCACGTCGCGAAATATGGTCAAATTAAATAAATCGCAACTTTAAAGATGAAAATACCTGCGCATTGCTGTAGAAATAGGATAAATGGATAGTCCCCGCTGTTCCACATCAGGAAAGTGCGACACCTTGCTGCCCGACGTCAATTCACGACTAGCGCCTGCCGTATTCCAAGCGGTAGCGCACCTTCCACGTACCGTAATCTTAACACTGATAGCTTCCGTTTCCGAGCTCGCGGTCGCACCTGCCTGTACAAAGGTACGACTTGGAATGGTTCTTGCCCGTTCATGCAACAGACGAAATCCTGCTACCATTCAGAAGCGGCCTGCATCCAACTGCTTCACTGCTTCCTCTACCAGCCATTCTTTGTGCCTCATACGACGCCTGTCCAACGACCGCCTCGCACCCCCCCCCAGCTCGTCGCTGTTGCTACACGTCGTAATTCGTCGGGTGCTCTGCTGGGCCCGTTTTATCGCACTCTAGCTCGCATAGCAGCAAGGGCGCTATTTCCCGCCGCCGCCGAGCGTTCCCACCTTTTCGCCCTGTCTTTGTCCCTTTGATCATCGCCATTCTTTTCTCATCATCTGCATCGCGACGCTGTTTTTGTCGTGATTTTGCGCTTTGCACTGCCATCAGCCGCATCCTCGACATTGCTTCCTGTCTATCATGGCGTTGCTGCCCATCGCCACCTCCGCCTAGTCATCCATTTCCACGAGTCACCCGATCCCACGACGCACAGCGTACGACGTCCTTCTCGACACGGCTACCTGCTTGGTCTCTGACACCCCCTCCTTGTCCGCCCTGAGCGCCTTTATCTTTTATTTTGGCCGAAACATACCCCTCGATCGGTCCGCCTTTCTTCTGCGCCATTAACCGACTCTTTGCTTGTCGATCAACTCCCAATACATCGTTTGGCTTGCGCCCTCTGGTCCTGGCTCAAGGAGGCGATCCCATCCCGTCTAGCTACACGCTGCTGCGCGTGACTTCAACCCCAGCATCATGGCGAGCTCGTTTGAAAAGTCCGTCAAGGGCGCGACCAAGGTCAAGGTACGTCTGCCCGTCATCTTGCTCTCATCTCCTGCGCTGCCTTGCTGACCAGCGTTCCAGCTTGCGCCGCCCAAGACCAAGTACATTGAGCACATTCTCGTCGCAACTCACTCCGGCGAGGCGGGCGTCGGCGAGGTCTTCCGTGCCCTCCAGTTCCGCCTGCATGATTCGACATGGACGACGGTCTTCAAGAGCCTGATCACGGTCCACCTCATGATCCGTGAGGGCTCGCCCGACATGACGCTGGCATACATTGCCAAGCACCGGACGCTCCTTGCTCCGGTTTCCATGAACGACGGTACGTAGGCGTCTGCTGCTTTGGAAGACCATGCATGTTCTGACGTGCACAGCACAAACACAAGGCCGCAACATCCGGCACTATGCTGCGTACCTCAACGAACGGGCGCGAGCCTATCGCGATACCAAGATGGACTGGGTGCGGACAAAAGAGGGACGTCTGGAGAAGCTATCGGTCGACAAGGGCCTTCTGCGTGAGACGGAGATTGTCCAGAGTCAGCTTACGGCTCTTTTGAAGTGTGATGTAAGCGCCCTTCTTTTTCTCGTTTCTTCTGATCGAAAACTGACCACCGACGCCACAGATTCTCGAGAATGAGCTCTCCAACGACATTACCATCTTTGTCTTTCGTCTGTTGGTCTTGGACCTGCTGGCGCTTTTCCAGGTTCTCAACGAGGCCTTGATCAACATTTTGAGTACGTCGTGTCCCTTTGGCTTCGATCAGACCCAAACTAACACGTGCAGGCCGCTTTTTCGAAATGTCAAAAGTCGATGCCGATCGCGCGATGCGCATCTACCGCACCTTTACCCGCCAGACAGACTACGTGGTGCAGTACCTGAGCGTGGCACGGCAGTACGAGCACCAGACGCGCGTCGAGGTGCCCAAGGTGAAGCACGCCCCCGTCAACCTGGGCAACCAGCTGGAGGAGTACCTCAACGACCCCGACTTTGAAGTGCACCGGAGACAGTACCTGGCCGAGCTGGACGCCAAGAAGAACAACAAGGGCGGCTCAAGCGGCGCAAAGAGCACGACGACGACGACGACGGGCGCAACGCGCAGCAACACGACAACGACTGCGCCCGCTGCCAAACCGACGCCGGCAAAGCCCTCGGCCGGTGCCGATCTGATTGACTTTTTCGGCGCCATTGAGCAGACGCAGACGACGATCCCATCACAGCCCCTCCCGCAGCAGCAGATTATGCAGAACACGGCGGCGACGCCCTGGGGTGCTGCACCGGCCAGTGCTCCCATGTTTGCAGCACAGCCGACCGGCATGTTCCCGCAAAACGGCTTTGTTGCCGCCCAGCCCACGGGCTTCCAGTCGACCAACCCGTTCCAGATGCAGGCCACCGGTGCTGTTGCGTTCACCCAGCAGCAGCCGCAGCAGCAGCAGCCTCTCCAACAGCAGCCTCTACAGCAGGCTTACACGGGCGTTGGCTTCGGCGGCTTCACTGCCCAGCCACAGCAGCAGGCTTTCCAGCCGACGTCCCTCGCCCCGATACAGCAAGACACGGTCGCTGCATTCCAGCAACAGCAGCAGCAACAGCAACAACAGCAACAACAGCAGCAGCAGCAGCAGCAGCAGCAGCAGCAGGCACCACAGCAGCTCGGCATGCCCACTGGCCAGCAGGTGACTAACCCTTTCCGGCTGTCCATGATGCCCACCGGCGCCCCGGCCGGCATGTCCAACGCCCCGGCCCCCCTGGTGCCCCAGCAGACGTCGACGAACCCCTTTGCACGCGCGTCGCCGCAGGCCAGCCAGCCGGCGCCGCTGGTGGCGACCAAGACGGGCACAAACCCCTTTGCCAAGGACTACGGCGGTGCACCGGCAGTCCAGCGGCCGCACACGGCCGGCGGCTTCAACACCCCTGCCCCGACGATGGGCGCGGCACCGCTCATGCCGCAGGCGACGGGCAGCACCAACCCGTTCCGGCAGTCGCAGTTTGTCAACCAGCAGACGGGCATGGGCTGGCAGCACAGCCAGCAGTCGACGGGAATTCTCGGCCAGCTGGAGACGGTGCCCGTGTTCCCACGACCGGCCCAGCAAAGCCCGTGGTAGTGGGTTGCGAGGCTTTCTTTACTACTTGCCTTCTTGCCGTCTTGCCGTCTTGCCGTCTTGCCTGCTTGTCTGCTTCATGGCCCATCTAAACCACATCTGTTTTCTTGTCTTGTCTTTTTCGACCAGTCACTCCAGCGAGGCGTTTTTTTCTTTTTCTTTTTCTGTTTTTTTCTTTCGTTTCGTTCTTCTCTTTCTACTCGTATACTGTTTTCTGCTGTCTTCTTCTGCTACTTTGACGGGTTTCTTCCATCTTTCCGACTGCATTTACTCCATTATCGTTCATTTCTCGTACTATATTCGTTATTTACCACCACTATCTATGCTATGATAGATCATTAGCTTTATTTCATAGGACTGTAATTTAATACGCATGCATTTCGATGCAAAATTAGATGTCGTGATTTTGTAAAGCAAATTTCAGTGCAGTGTAATATAATCTCTCGCGTCCAAACCAAAACGCCTGATCCGATAATGTAACAAACATGACAGAAAACCAAATATGACAATAGAAAGAACAAAAAAATAAGAAAAAAATCAACACCTCAGTATGTGTCCACCTCCATCTTGACCACGTTGGCCACATCGGCAGGGTCGACGGCCGCCAGCGAAGCACCCAGCGTCGCCACGGCGGCGGCCGACGTGCCCTCGCCCGTCTCCTTGTCGTCGTCGATGAACACAGCGAGGCCCGAAAAGGCCTCGAACAGCGCACGCGCACAGTACTCGTGCACATCGTAGCCGCCGACGACGTGGCTGTTGTGCTCGCGCGCGTTTTGCAGCCACGGGTTGCGGTACTCGCCGGGTTGGACGCGGAAGCGCGCGGGCGCCGGGTCGAGTCCTTCAAAGGGATCGTAGGGCCCATCGGCGACGGCGGCCGAGGATGCGGCCTGCTTCTTTTTGTCTTTCAGGCCGCGGATCGTGAGCGACGACGACGGGTCGCCCTGTTGTTGTTGTTGTTGTTGTTGTTGTTGTTGCTGCTGTTGGCCGGAGCCACCGCTGCCGCCACTGCCACCCAACGTCTGCTCCTCGGCCGCCAGCAGGGACTCGCGCTGGTGCTGGCCGCGGCGACGGAGGAGGATGCGCCCTGCCGCGGCGCCGCCGTCGTCGTCGGGGGCCTTGGCGAGGCTGTCGAGGTCGGCCTCGCGCGCGCGCAGCTTGGCGCGGCGGTCCTCCTCGTCCTGGCGCAGGGCGTCGAGGCGGCGCTTGCGGGCGGCGTCCTTTTCGGCGGCCATGACGAGTTTGGAATGCTCGTCGGCGCGCTCGCCGCGGCGGCGGTTGCGCTCGATCTCGGCGCGGTGCTCGGCCTCCCAGCGGGCCAGCTCGGCCTCGGCGGCGCGGCGCGCAGCCGACACGGACCCGACCAGGTCCATGGTCAGCTGCTCGACTTTCTCGAGGTGCTCATTGTAGTCGTCCAAGCTCTCAAAGTCGTCTTGCGTCTGGTTGAAGACGGCGGCGACGCGGCGGCGGATGTCGACCTCGCGCTCGACGGCCAGGTCGTCGAAAAAGGCTCTGCGGAAATCCTTGCGCCGCAGCGTCTTGTGGCAGCCCGCATAGGGGCACTGGTTGGGGCCCGTGAACAGGCGGTTGACGCAGTTGGAGCACATGGGGTGGTAGCACTCTGGGTTGATCAGGAAAACCATGTCCTTGTTAAGGTAGCGAATGGTCTTGCACACGGGGCAGATGTCGTCGACGCCGCCGTTTTGCGTGCCGCCCGAGGTGACGACGTCGGCTGCGCCGCCCGACGTGTAGTTGGTCGTGGGCGGCGGCACCGTGGGCGGCCCGCGGCCGGCATATTTCTTGGACATGGTTCTTTTTCGAGATCGGGTCGGAGAGGGTCGCGGGAGGAATGCGACGAGGAAGACGAGGAGTGAGACGAGGAAGAAAGCCACAGACAGCGGCTTCACGCCGGTGCAGCAGGGTCCATTCGAGTGCAGAGTCGTACTCGTAGTGCAGCTTGTGGCCCAGTCGTCGGTGCGGTAGAGATGAAAAGTGTCGAGTCAATCGCGATGAAGCTGTTGTCATCGAATTGGATTAGTCAGGGCGACGGGACGCGAGGCTGCCACTGGGGTAGCTGCGATTGGCTGCTGCTGAGTGCCCTGCAGCTTCAGGGAAATAGCGGGGGGGGAGAACCACCTAGAACCCTAACAGCGTGCTACAGAAGGAGCCGCGACGCAGGTGGGGTTGCTATTAGAGGCAGCCTTTCGATCGACATCGCGACGTCACTGCAGACTGGCATCAATTTTTCTCAGCCACGATTCTGAAGACACAAGATACGGACGCTACAGAATGGCAGACAAGGGTATGTATTAAAACAATCACGACAGGATTAATTTTTCAAGACACACAGCTAACTGGACAGAACTCACACCCGCCGAAGAGGCTGCTCTCCGTGCCAAGGAGCAGGCCGAGCAGGCTGCCCTCCCTTACAAGTGGACGCAGACGATTGCCGACCTGGACGTGTCGGTGTCGATCCCGGGCAATCTCAAGGCGCGCGACCTGGTGGTCGAGATCAAGAAGAAGTCGCTGACCGTCGGCATCAAGGGCCAGGAGCCGTTTGTCCAGGGCGACCTGTTCCAGAGCGTGCTGACGGACGACTCGACGTGGACGCTGACGTCGAGCCCTGACGGCACAAAGGTGATTGAGGTGCACCTGGACAAGTCCAACAAGATGGAGTGGTGGCCGCACGTGGTGACGACGGCGCCCAAGATTGACGTGACGCGCATCCAGCCCGAGACGTCCAAGCTGTCGGACCTGTCGGGCGAGACGCGCGGCATGGTGGAAAAGATGATGTTTGACCAGCAGCAAAAGGAGCGGGGGCTGCCGACGTCGGACGAGCAGAAGAAGATGGACATTTTGAAAAAGTTTCAGGAGCAGCATCCGGAGATGGACTTTTCGAATGCCAAGATTAGTTAGGGGTGGCCGGCTGTTGTGATTTAGTTTATATGCAATATTGTTAAGCTTGCTCATTAAAATGTCTACTTATGCAATGCCATTCAGCCAAGCTATGGATTCATAAACTGCTGCCCGAGACGCGCCGCCTTGAACTTGCTGACCCGTGGACCGCCGTCTTCCTGGCCGACGGGAACCACGGCCGACGTGCTCGCCTTCATGAATCCACCCTCTTTCTGGATCAGCCGGTTGCGCGTGCGGTGGTATTCCGTAGCTGTTTCCTGGAACACGAGGTGGGCGTCTAGCTCATGCGGCTCCTTCGGCTCAATGGTGGCCTGACGCTCAATTACAGCCTCAGAGTGTGTTTTACCCTGTGGCCCGGACGGTGCGACAATGCGATCCTCGTCCAGGAAGCGGACAGGTGCCTGGTGAGGGCCCTTGGGCAGCATGGCCACAGCGGGTGCAGCTGGTCCAGCGGGTGCAGCCGCCTCGCCGCGGGTCTTTTTGAATCGCGATACCCGTTTTGGCTTTGCTTCTGGCTCGGCTGCTGCTGCTGCTGCTGCTGACGACGTTTTACCGGTGCTGCGACGCTCAATGACGTCGCTGAGGGGGTCGACAAACGGCACTGTGGGAGCTGTTCTGGGGGCCGGTGCGGCGGACGACGCGTCCTTTGGCGGAGCAATGTCCAGCGCACTAGCAAACGACACCTTTTTGCCGTCGTCGCCGCCAGTGGCCTTGGCCTTGCTGCGGAAGCTCGCCGTCGGCTCCTTGAGCACCGATGTTGGTGTTGGTGTTGGTGTTGGTGTTGCTTTTGCAGCCGAGGCAGCTTTCGTGTCTGCATCGGCCGTCGACACCCGGATGCGGCCCAGGGACTCGGCAATGTCGTCGCGGTTGAGCACTGTCGGCGCCGGCTTGTCGGGTGGCAGGATGGACTGGTTGGCCAGCGGCTTGACGCCCAGCTTGTTTTCCAGCTCGCGCATCCGCTCGCGGTAGGCCTCGTCGATGACGCTGTATTTCGATCGACCATACTGATCCTCTTCGTCGTCGTCGTCGTCGTCGTCGTCGTCGTCATCGTAGTCGTAGTCGTAGTCGTCGTCATCGTCGTCGTCCGACATCCCTTCTTCAATGTCCAGCTGCGCAACAATCGGCCCAATCTCCGACATGCTGTACTCGAGCATTTCGCGGCGCAGCGCGGCCTCGTCTTCGTCCTCGCTCTCCGGCACGACGGCATCGGCGCCCACGAGCGACTCCTGCTCCTTGGCGCTCTGCATGATCTTGCCCAGCCGCTGTGCTGCAAATGATTCGCCATTGGTGGCCGGTGAGGAGGCGTCGTCGTTGTCGTCGTCGTTGTCGTCGTCGTTGTCGTCGTCGTTGTCGTCGTCGTTGTCGTCGTACTTTGTGTCGTCGGCAAACGAGACGCTGCGGCGAGGGGTTGGCTTGAGGGAGGATTTGCGTGGCTGCGGTGTGTCTTTTGTCGTCTCTTTTGGCATCTCTTTTGTCTCGTTCTTTGTCGATGATGCTGCCTTTTCGGCCTGTCGACTTGAGCTTGCCTCTGCGCCCTTCTTTACATCATCCTCCCCTCCCTCCCCCCCCTCGTCGATGCCCGCCTTCTTCAGCACATCCAGCATGCGGGCCTGCGAGTCCGACGGCCGGTTGAGCTGGAAGCTGATCACGTTGCCGTCGTCGTCCAGCTGCTCCATAATGTCCGTGACGGGGCCGTAGTCGTCGTCGTCGTCGTCAGCATCGTCGCCTTCGATACCTGAGTCGTCACCTTTGCCGTCGCCGCCGCCGCCACCCTTTGCCCCCGCCGCCGCCACTTCAGGCCGCCGCACCACCTGCGCCGCCGCCAGCCGGTTCGCCGCCTCCTCCGTCTGCCGCTTCAGCGTCGCCGCGTTCTGCTGCACATAGTCGAGCCGCCGCCCAATGGCGCTGGCGATGCTGTCGACGCTGCGCGTGATCGGCTGGCCGACGCGGCTGCCAAACAGCTCGCACACCGTCGCGTGGTCGACGAGCTGCCCGTCAAAGTCGCGGCGGATGCGCACGAGCTCCGCGTTCTGCTCCTTTTGCTCCCGCCGCCGCGTCCGCAGCTGGTGCACTTCGTCGCCGAGAGCCTCGTACTCGGCCTCGAGCAGCCGCCAGTGGTCGTAGTTCTTCGTCAGCTTGGCCACCTCGGCCTCGAGCCGCTCAATGTGCCGCGCGAGGTCGTCTAGCATGTCGCGCGGCTTGTTTTGTTGTTGCTGCTCCATGCTGGGTTGTTGGGAGCTGTGGTGACGTTGGTGTACTCGTAGGAGAGAAAAAAGACAAGTTGAAAAAAGGAAAAAGAAAAAGAATGACGTCGATGCGATAAGATAACGACACGTGACTGTGATCAGACTACTCGTAGACTAAACCTCATTTAGATCAATGCTACGCTATTCGCTAAAATACAGCGCTGTCCGTTGAATACAGCGCTGTACTGAGTACTCGTAGAGCTCTGAACCGCTACAAATTCAGGGAACTGATTCCCTTGACCTCCCCGTACACCTCTGCTATGCGTCGTCCAACCGACTCACCACTCCAGTACGCCCCGGTTGCCGTGCCCAGAGCCACAAACGGCGCCGTGTGCTCGCCGGCAAGCCAGAGCCCGCGGCCCGGCAGCCCCTCGCGCATGACGCGAATGTCCTCGTCGGCCGCCGTCAGCCCGACCTGGAAGTTGCTGTAGCTGCCGTTGCCGGCGAGGCTGTCGTGGAGCCAGTTGGTGGCAAGACAGGCGGTTGGGGTGCAGGCGCTGGATTCGGCGTCGTAGTGCGGCAGCCGGGAAAAGTACGGCCGGAAGTAGTCGACGAGGAACGCAGCCTGCTTGGCGTTGGGCGCCGTTGTCTCGGAGCAGTCGTCTGGCGACGCATTCTTGTCGTTGTCATCACGCAGTGCCACCAGAGTGTCCGTGACAATCTGGGACTGCCGGCCAAAGATGTAGAACAGCAGCGTGGGATGGGCGGCCGACGCCGGCAGGGCTGCGAGGTCGACGGCTTCCTGCGACAGGTGTTCTGGGTTTGTCGGCTCTGCATAGACGCCTGGTGCCAGCCACTGGAAGAAGCCGCGCACGACGCGGCCGGTGACGGGGTCTGGGCGCTGCCAAAAGGCTTCGGGAAAGGAGAGGTAGACCTTTTCGAGGCAGCCGTAGCTGATGCTGTCAATGGCTTGGAGCAGGCGACCAGGCAGCGGCGGATCAAAGGCAGCCTCGGCGTTCTTCTTGAGCCACCCGAGCGGTGTTGTGCAGACCACCTCGTCAAACGTGTACGCGGACCCAGTGGCCGTGGAGACGTGGACGCCGGGGCGGGCCGCATCCGCCGCTCTGTCGACGGCTTTGATCTGGGATACGGTCTGTCCGTAGTGGATGCTGGCACCGGCAACGACGGGCTCGCTTAGCCGATCCAAGACGTTCTTGTATGTGCCAGCACAGAACAGGTTCTCTAGACGGTCAATGCCCGAAAAAAAAAGGACGCAATCACCCCGGCTTACCTCCTTCGATGCACTCCTCGAGCCAGTAGTACTTGAGGCTCTGCCGATCCACCGGACTCCCGACAAAGGCGCCCCAGGAGTCGGCGAGCTGCATGACCATCTGGCGGCGGCGCGCCTCGCTACTCGGAACAAGGACCTCGAGGCGCTGCTTGAAAAACTCGAGCAGGCTCTCGCCGGCCGCAATGGTGCTGCAGTTGGTATTCGAGTGCACAAAGGCCTCTTCGACAATCTTCCACATGACGGTGGACAGGGCCTCGCCCTCGGCGAGCGGCAGCAGCTGGCCGTCGGCATCAAAGACGGCGCCGGTCAAGTCGCGGCCCTGCTCGTCGACATCGTGACTGCTGGTAACAGTCTCCGTTTCGCGAACAAGGTCCAGGATCGGGTTGTCCTTGGTGCCGTGGATCCAGTTGGGGCCCGTATCGACCAGAGGACACTCTGCTTGTGTTCTGCTGCTTCTGCTGCTGCTGTTGCTGCTGCTGCTGCTGTCCTGGATATGTGACAGACGGGCCTGGTGCAAGCGTCCGCCGAGCCGGTGGCGACCCTCGAGGACGGTGACGCGGAAGCCGTGCTGGAGCAGGATGTCGGCACACCGCAGGCCCGCGATGCCGGCGCCAATGATGCCCACATGAGGCGGTCTGTCTCCTGGTGATGGTGTCTTTGCATGTGAGTGCCTGTACTAAATCATAAGAACACATAAATGAAACAAGAAAACGCACTCTTTCGGCTAGAGATCGGTCTACAGTCGAGCTGCACTGGCGGACGGATTTGAGATCCAGATCAAGCCGCGTCGAGTCTCTCCGGGTGGCGCTGGAGCTGAACACGTTGTAAACATCCATGGTATGATATGAGTGCTTGGGTAGGGACAGTTGGTACTATCGAGGGCTGGAGACTATCGTGGGCTAGAAGGGACTTTATATTAAGGGGGGGGAGTGACAGAGTAGGCAGGAGAGGACGCGATGACCGCCAAGAGTGATCTGTCGAGAAGCGGAAGGAGCGACGACAGCGACTGTCGTGGTGACAGAGCTGGAGAGCTGGAGCTGGGCTAGAAGCTCGACAAAACAGGAAAGACCGTCCCGTCCGGAGCTGGGGCTGACATAATTTACGACATATAACCAAAAAAAAGAAACAAAAAAAAGAAGAAAGAAAACAAGAAGCAATACGCAAAATGCGTGTACTCGTATGAGTGTATGCAGTGGCATTGAACACGGACCTGCGAGGACACCTGATAGGACGACGTACTGTGCCTTTGTGGACCACGGCAGAGACGTGGCGCTGGGTCGGAACGCGCCAAACGGACGGTGAGCAGTCGGGCTCGGTGGGCCGGCATCTGTGGCATCTGTGGCAATTGCGAAGCTACACATACACAAGAACGACGCAGTGGAAAATGATAGGACAATGGGATGGGATGGGTTGGCTATCAGCTGGGAGGGGCGTGGCGCGGCGAGGGGTGATGAGGGGCGGTGTCTGTAGCTGCTTTGATTATGCCTGATTTTTGGTTCTTTTTGTGTCCAAGGGGGCTAATTCTGATGAAATATAAAATTGAGAGATAATCAGACATTTAACAAGATGAAACTATCCGATATACAGAGAACACTTGATAAAGAGGACCCAGGCAGTGACCGCCAGACAGAGCAGCGTCGTCAGGGCAGCATATGCCAGCTTCTTGGACAGCCGGTGACCGACAAAGTCCCCGAGCTGGCCTTGACTTTCGAGAACGAGACGCTTTTTGCTCATTGCAAGGACGCCGCCGAGATACCTGTACAGTTGGACATTAGCATTTCTTGCAGCAAGAACGACTGGACAGAACCTGGGTATACAGAATCTCGCAAAAAGGCAAAAAGAGGCGCGGAACCTGGAGATAGATTGTGTAGAGGCCGCAGACGAAGCGTGGTGCGTCGCCCGGCTGCTGCTGCTGCTGCTGCTGCTGTGCCCGGCCGGCCACGAGGACAAAGCGCCTGCTGGTCGTCATCATCTACGCCCACGCGGAGCGGCGGCGTTACCACCAGACGTAGTGTATTGTATGTTCTGCAGCAAATTCGCAAAGAACACAATGGCGGGGATCCAGAGCGACCAGCCCCAAAACGATGTCGCATCGCGCATGGGAATGGCTGTCAACCTGGCCATGAAAGTTGATCAGCTTGCCAATGGACAGGTCGAGGCCAAACACAAGACCTAGACCTTTGTGCTGGAACCAATGGGCCAGGATCTGATCACGCAGTGGTTTGATTAGTTGAAATCAGTGATGACGGAGAAAGCCGATGGAGGACACTCACCTTGGACGCGCACGTCTCCATGACGGCACTTCCAAAGCCCATGATGACGCGGCCGGCGAGTATGAGAGCCAAACGAGCCTTGGTTCGTGCCCACAGCCGAGATCACCGCCCCCAAAAAGCACAGCAACCGAGCAGGCCAACGAGCCCCTTGCCAGCCACCAACGACGGGCAACAGGGTGTTGACCAGGTTCGTGGACGAGCCGATGACGCTGTACCGCATGTTGTTGATGCCCAGCTCCTGCTTCAGCGTGGGATTGAGCGGCCCCAGCGTGTTTGCCGAAAAAGGACGAGCCCCAGGACAGCGCGATGCAGAAAGTTGCGCACGGCTTCGGTGGCAGCAGCACCGGCACCGGCACCGGCTTTGGCTTTTTTGTCGGCCTCGCCATACTCTGGTGTCTAGTGGACTGCAGACCTATTTCAATTCATGGGAACAACTAATAAAAACCAACGTTGATCAAAAGAGTACGATGTGGCCTCGAGAAGACGGCGAGGAGCGTCGAGTTATTTATCTTGCGGCCACCTCTTGGAGATACTCTTTCATGGCCGTCACTAAAGATAAAACATTGTCCTCTTCAAGAATTCCAATGCTTGGAGTTGGGAAGCTGCTTGGCGGTCCATTGAAAGCTGTCTTATACGGCGAGCCCGCTCTCGGCTCTCGTCCGGCTCTCGGCCGTCGTCCCCACAGAAGATCAGATAATCCTATAGATTGATAAGATTGATAACATGCGAGCATCACTAGCGACCTCCACGTGCCGCACCCTGCCCGTTTTGGGTGGGCAGGGGTTGTGGGTAGGCAGGGTTCATGCAGCCCTCTGGGTGCAGTGAAGCTGGGACCGCTGGGACCGCTGGAGGCGAGGTGTCTGCCTTCTCTTGTGGGAGGGGCAGCAGTTTGTTTTTAGATTATGCATCTCCTGCCTCCATCCCAACACCTCGACGATGACGGCGACCAAGGCACCCAGCATCAAGCAGCTTAAAAACGAAGAGGCCCTCCGGGTCTATGCTGCGGCGCTCTGCATCCTCATCGTCTTTGTAGCTGCATCTCGCCGCCTGCGTGCCGCCTGCAACCGACATGCTCGACCGCGTCTCTGCCGTGTCGTTCTGCGTGAATTCCGCAGGCTGGAGAAGCGTGTCCGCTGTACGAGGCTTTGTCCGCTCCCCGTTGGTCTGCTCGTGCTGTTGGCTGTCCTTGCTGCCATCAACGCTGCTCTCTGCTTCACCGTGATCGCCGGCCTGCGCGTCAATTTTTTTGCCTCTCGGCTTGGATGGTGAGTAGTACTCGTAAACTTCCTTCTCATCTCCAACAACTACTCACACTCCAGGCTCGCCGTCGCCAACATGGCGCTGTGCGTACTCATGGCACTGCGCACGACGGCGCTGTCGTCGCTCGCCCTGGTCTCGCACACCCACCTCAACCTGGCCCACCGCATCCTCGGCTACGCCGTGGCCGTGCTCGTCGTGCTGCACGCCGTCCTCTACACTGTGCACTTTGGCCGTCAGGGCCGCTGGCATGAGCTGATCGCCCCGGGCAACGTGCAGGGCTTCAGTGCCAGTGCCGGCCTGGCCGTGCTGCTGGTGATGGGCTACCTGCGGCACGGCCGCTACGAGCTCTTTTATGCCACTCACGTTGCCGGTTTTTGGGCCACGCTTTTCTTTACGGCCCTGCACCGCCCGGACTGGGCCAAGAAGCTGCCGCTGGCCATGACGGTCGTGCTGTGCATGTGGCTGGCCGAGCGGGCCGTGCGGGCGGCCAGGATGGCCTATTATTTTGCTGGCCAGGACGAGGAGGCCGCCGTCGCCCTCTACCCGCTGGCGCAGGACGGCGTGCGTCTCGTGTTACGCAGCCGACACCGACAGCAAGGGCAGGGCCAGGCGCGCTCGCTGCCGCCCGGGTCGCACTGCTTCTTGTGGATCCCCCGCCTGGGCCTTGGTCAGAGCCATCCCTTTACCGTCGTCAGCAGCGGGCCCTGGGGCCTGGAGCTTGTGATCCAGGCGCGCGAGGGCTTCACGCGCCGCCTGGCCGACCTGACATGGGACGACAGCAAGCCGAGCAGCGCGGCGGCGGCGGCGGTGGTGGTCCGATGCGCGTCGGTCGATGGGCCCTATGGCCTGCTGCCCGACCTGGCGTCGTTTGAAAAGCTGGTCCTCGTGGCCGGCGGCAGCGGTGCGGCATTTACAGTCGGGTTGATGAATCGCCTCTTGGCATCGCCTGGCAAACGCAAACAGCCCCTGTCGGTCGACTTTGTGTGGGCGGTAAAGCAGTCGGGTACGTGAACTAAGGAAAGAAAGACAAGGTCACCAGCTAACATCAACAGCACAGCTGGACTGGTTCCGACAGCACCTGGTCAACTTCGAAAACGCCCCCGAAGGAATGACGATTAACGTGACTCTCTTTGTCACGGGTGGCGAGCCAGCTCCAGACGGCATCGACGAGGAAAACGCCGGTGCTGCCGCCGACGAACTGGATGGCCTGCTTGCTAGACCACCGGTATCGGAGCCCGTGTCCAGGCGCTACGCGTGCACCCAAAAGTACGGCGCCGTCGACACGGACGTCGTGCTGTGGGATGCAATGCAGACAGTTGGCCGTTTCGACAGGAGCCTCGTGGCCACCTGTGGCCCGCCGTCCATGGTGGAGGCCGTCTGGGACTCGGTGGAGGCGTATCGGGCACAGCACCTAAACAGGATAGTAAACTTTCACAGTGAGGACTTTAGTTGAAAGCCAAGTCTGCGAAGTCAAAAAAAGTCGGGTGACGAGAATGGTCCCACAATATCGGGACTCACTAACACGGGCCAAGCCCAATAGCCGGGTGGGGCCTGCGGTATTATCAATCTTATCTCGGGCATCGTGCCCAAATCTGGATTTTTATCAATCAGTCATGTGATGTGATGCGAGATCCGTCTCCGAGAACGACGAGAACGACAAGAGCCCATACACCAAGATTAAATCGAGAGAAAAAAAATTATGGCAGCCGTTGGCGAGGCATGCCTGTGCAGCACAGTCCGCCGGATGGCCGAGCGCGCGCCAAAGGGCAAGCAGCTGCTCGACGAGGCCCAGGCGTCGGCCCTGGCCACGGCACTCAACGACCACCTGCGCCATGTCCGCGTGCTGCTGTCCCAGTCGCGATTGCTGGCGCGCCATGTGCCCTTCCGCATCACGCTGTGCAATCAGCGCACGACAAAGGCCAAGATTGTCGGCTCCGTCGACCCGGCGCCGCTCGACGACGTGGCCGCCCAGTGCCGCGTCCACGGCCTCGACAGCTTCTGGACGCCGACCGACGATGCCGTGCAGTCGGGCCTCTGCCGGCGCATCACATGCGTAGTGCTGTTCTTGCGGTCCCGGCTTGACAGCTCGGCGCCCGTGCCGCCAGCCATTGCCCGTCTGCTGCACCGCAACCAGAATCTGACAGAGCTGCGCAACTCGGGCCGCAAGTATATCAAAATTGTCCGGAAGCTCGGCGGACTCGGGGCTTTGTTCTGGCTGCCTCTGGACATTCCCCATTCAACGTATGTCGGTCGGTGGTCGGTCGGTTTCATCAGTCGTGTGAGGGTCCTCTAACACGACAGATATGAGAGATACCTCAACATGGACGACGAGGACGTCTTTGGCCACTTGCAGACACTCACACCAAAGGGGCACCGCTATCAAGACGTGGTCCAGCGGCTGATCCTCAGCCAGCTCGCAGGTAGGCCGTCACAGCACCATCAGCACCAAAAAAACAGAGCCTGACTGCTAGATCTCCAACCCTCGCGCTCCCACCTCAATCTCTTTGTCGACTACAGCGATATCCTGCCTGCATCGGACCAGTTGCTTCTGCTGATGTATGCCCTCGGGGGTTCTGGTGTTCCCGACGTGCTGCTGCGGAGCATCCGGGCACCACAGCGGCGTTGGAATGCCGACGGCGAGATGGAGAACCACAGTGCAGTCGAGCTCGGGCTGCCGGCTGCCCTCGTCGAGCTAGCATCTGACGACGCCGCGCTTGACGCTGTGCTAACACCGCCGTATGCGACGCGGTGTGTCGATGTCCATGGCGGTGGCGGCGGCCTTGTCACATGGTCGCTGTCACCAGAAATGTCGGCGTTCCTGGCCGCTGCCCTCCAGCCGCAGACCGTCGTCGAGCTCGAGACGTTGGCGCTGAGGGTCATCTGCTTGGCCTGCCCGCCCTGCTACGAGGGAAACACTTCCTGGTAGGCCGCAGACGGAGCCTGTCGTGTTGTTGCCGTCTAACCCCCGTCTAACTCCCCGTCCTAGGACCGACGCGATCAAGAGGGCCATCTGGCCGATGCTGGACCGTCTGGCTCAAAAACACACCGTGCAGGAGCCGCTGCGAACACAGGTCGTCGAGGCAGTGCTCTTCTTTTGCGAACGCGACTCGGTCGCCATCCGAAGGAGCGCGCTGGAGCGGGCCAAGGCGCTCTTGCGACGCACGATGCCGTACTACCTGCACGCGTCCGTCGTGCTGTTTGACAGCATCCTGCAGCGCGTCGACGGCGCGTACCATGCGTCCAAGGCGCAGATCGACGCCTTTTTGCAGCACGAGCACGAGCACGAGCCCGATGACTCCGGTCGGAAGGGTGCCGTGCAACAGCTGCTGCTGCGGCCGACGACGCGACGTGACCGAGCCCTGCGCGGCCGGCTGCACATTTCGCAGATCGACAACAAGATCAAGTGCTACGACACCGACGTGCCGTCCTTCATCTACCGCTGGGAGGCCGTGCCGCCGCCGCCCATGTCGAGCCTCGACACCGAGGTCGCCTGCCGCCTGCAGAGCGCCGCCGCGCGCTTCTTCCAGTCCGTCGGCGACTTTGGCGCCGCGCGCGCGTCGCTCGAGCAGTTCCTCGCCCTCGCTTCCAGATCCAACTCGCAGCGCCTCATCATCGGCCGCCTCGCCGACATTTACTGCGAGCTGGGCGCGTACGACCGCGCCGCCGCCATCCTGCAGTCGGCCCTCGACGGCATCGTCGACGACGCCGACCGCGGCCGCCGGCCCTATCGCCGGCTGCTGCTCGCGCAGGTCGAGGCCTGCATCGGCCAGGGCCGCATCGACGACGCCACCGCGCTGCTCGAGCACCGGCTGCCCTGCGCCATGCCCGCCCAGTGCAGCGACCTGCACGACGAGCAGCTGCACATGCGCCGGTTGTTCGCGTGGGCCCGCGTCGCGCATCTCCGCATCGACCGCGGCAGTGGCAGTGGCAGTGGCAGTGGCAGTGGCAGTGGCAGTGGCAGTGGTAATGGCGATGGTGCTGCCGCCGCCGAGGCCCTGCGGCGCTGGCGCTATGCCCTAGACGAGACCCGTCGCCTGCACGCGCTGCGCACCGACGGCAGCTTCTTGCACGCCGCCATCTACCTCTCCATTGCCCATGCCGAGCTGCTGGCCGGCGACGACGCCGGCTGCCGTCAGTCGTGGGCGGCGGGCGTCGACATCTTGCGTCGTGAAAAGTGCGAGTTTTGGATGCCGATTGTGCCGACGGCCTGGCTGCGGCAGATTGTCGTCGACATGCACGAGAGACAGGGATGGTCGTTCCGCATGATGCTGCCGGGCGGACGACCCGACATGACGTGGCCGTGATTGCCCAAATATGATCAGGCTTTCTTACATAACGATTCGATAACTGAATATGTGTCGGATATATTCTGATCGGAGTGTCACTTGTGTGTATTGTGTAGGAGAAGCCCTCTAGTCCTCGTAGCAGGGCAAACTCTAGTGTATCCCCGGAGAGGCCCGGGGGGTGCCCCCGGGGGGGTACCCCCCTGATTGGTTGGAAGCCCCTATTTAAAGTGGATCCTTTATATATAGTATTGGGACTTCCGATCTTACCTCCCGTTCGATATACCCCTTTAAGAGGGCTAGAAAGGATTTCTTATACCTAAAAAACTAATATATCGAAGGAAGCCTTATTCGTATACTAAGAAATTAAAACCTTCGTCCCTAGGTACTTCCGAGAAGCGACGGGTACTACTGGGCTACTAATTAAACTTTCGGGACCTCGAAAATATATTTACGACCTTCGTAGTCGTTTTCCTAATGTACTTACTAGGGATTTTTGCTCGTATTTTTAAGGGGAAAGTATAAAGCTAAGTTTAATACTTTAATTATTTTTTACGTTACTTAGTACTTTACCGTTAAGAAGTACTTCGTTATATAGTTTACCTTTATTTCTACGGTAGGTTATTACTAAAAATTTATCCTTTTCTCGCGATACTCCTACCTAAACTAGTAACGATAAATATTTACGTATCGAAGTACCGTTTATAACTTCGCCGACTCCGTTATTACTAGCTAAAGCGTATTACGATTGTCGTACTTGATCGTAATCCCGGTATTAAGCCTTAAGCTTAGGGTAACTATAATACGGCTTAAGAAGATAGCTTTCTTAGCTACGCGCGATAAGGTAAGTAATTTAGCCTTAGTCGATAACGTAGTTACGGTATCCTACTTTTTTACCCTTTATACGATCGGGCCTCCGAATAAACGAATTACGTATTTATCCGAACTTTTACGGTTATCTTTATTATTACTAAACGAGGCGTCGTTACTAATCGAAAGTTTTTCTACTCTTATTACTTCGCTTTTAAAGGTTAGGCTATAGTTACGAGTAGTATAAAAGTAGTAAATAACCCGATTAATCGTATCGTAGTATATAAGTCCCGGGTTTTAGTTAAACGTATAAGGGTCCTAGTAGCGAGGGCGTACGTAGAGACTCCTGAATTATCGAAATAACTAATCTTATAGAAGGAAAGGAAAAGAGAGGGATTTGCACTCTAAAAGTTTCCCTCCCCTATATGCCTCGACCCCGCCTCCCTCGCATACCCCTGCCCTCCAGACGCCCGCGGGCGTCTAACGGTGACTACCCTTATTAGGTGACCGCCTACCGTTACGTGTATTAAGCCTGAGGTCACGTGGTCTAGATCCACCCTACCGTACCCCTCGTACGCTAGACGCCCGCGGGTGTCTAATAATGCGTATGCCCTGTATCGTTATGCCAGACGCCCGCGGGGGTCTAAAGGTATCCGCCCTCGTTAGGTGACTTGCCCGACGCCTCCTTACGTGCGCGGTCTAGGGTTATGTGACCTGGGAGGGCTCCTGCCTGCTGAGGTCGGCGTACGGTGTAGTCGTACGCTACGCTGGGGCCCTTAGCCTATAACATTACTTCCCCCCTCCCGGCGCCTTCCGTTACGGGGGGTACACCCGCTCCTCGTACTCGTCTAGGGCCGTAGTCTCTTGTATCGTTTTTAACGGCTCTTAATTTAGCGTAGCGTACCCGGCCTATTTTACGTATACTTACCAACCGCGGCCCTTCCGGCGGTGCTTAAGAATATTGTTTACTTCGTACTCGTTGTAGCTATCTACGGTTAGCGGCGGCGGCTCGGTATAGTTTACCCGTTAGCTCGGGAGCGGGTCGTCGTCGCTACGCCGGACTAGACTTACGTAAAATACTAGATAGATCCCTTTCGGTATATTTAGTTTTATAGCGTAGTTGCTTATTATACGTACTACGCGGTACGGTAATGCTACCTAGTCTAGTTTCTTTACCGGCCGTACGGTCTTAACGTAGCGTATCCGAAGCTATACGCACTCCCTTTATTAGAATACGCTTACGTACTAGCGGTATTTGTTCGCCTAGGCTTTTTGTACTTTTTAGGCGACCTTTATACTCGTTTACGCGTATACGGTACCTTAGCGTTATTTTTTTACTAGCGCGTCGCCGGATACCGCGACTAGCCGTTAGGCCTTTAGTACTAGCTCGTCGATTACTAGTATATAGTAGCTATAAAGTATATAGAACGGCGATATTTTCGTTAAGGTATTAACCCGGTTATTTAGGGCGATTATAACGGATAAGAGTAATTAGGCCTAATCCGATTACGAGAAGGAAGTAAAAGCGCGGAGGTAGATTTTTAACTTTTAGTTCGCCCGTTTTATTACTCCGTCCGTCTTAGGGTACTATACTATGGATAGCCGGCGCGTAATACTTAGCGCTTTACAAACCTCCGTCTAAAAGTCGTTTATAAATTATACCCCGCGGTCGGATACGATCGCCGTTAGTAAGCCGTAGTGTTGGAAGATACCGTTAAGGAGACGTTTTATTACTTCCGGTACTTTAATTATTAGTATTAGTTCGTATACTACCGCCTTACTTAAACGGTCCGTAATTATTATAATATTAGTATATCCTTTATTAATCGGTAAGTAAATAATAAAATTTACGGAAAGCTCGTTTTACGGCCGTTCCGGAACGGGGAGTAGTTTAAGGAGCTCTTACTTAGTATCCCGTTACGGCTTAATCTAGCGGTAGCGTTAGTAGTTCCTTACGAATTACCGTATATCGGCTATTAATACCGGCTAGACGTACGACTTCGAGATTATTATCCGCGTAGCTTCCTTACTTAGATACCCGGTAAGTCTCGAGTTATAGATAACTTAGATTAGACACGTACAGAAAGGCTCTTTAAACGGGATTTAGAACCGATCTCGTTAAATTACCCGGCCTTCCGAATCCTACCGGAACTTTGTTAGCTCGAAGTTTAGCCTTTATTTTTTTAGTACCGTATCGTTCTTCTTTTAGATCGCGTCCCGGAGTTTTTAGTACCAACGGTTAGTTTTAAGGGACGTATACTATAACGCCGTTAACTCGTCGTTTACGAACGGCGACCTTAACTCGTTAGTCGGTTTTTTACTTGTTTCCCCGGGACCGTCCTTATCCGCCCGTACTACTTACCCTACTAGGGCTACGACGGTTAACTAGGGCGCTTTATCCGGCGAGGGCCCGGTTATCTTTAATCCTTTTACGGTTTTTATAAAAAGCTATACTTTTCGTTCGGCCCGCCGGTCGTCGTCGTTATTTGTTAGTATATCTTAGTCCCGCCGGGATAGCGTATTTAATAATAGTTATAGCCGCCCGGGCCGGTAGATTAGGGTATAGTTTATTATTAGGAGATTTTCCGTTTACCGTATTTAGCGTTCGTTAAGTAAACGGCGGCCTAGGAACTATTATAGGTTTCGGTAATTTATAAGTACTTCGAAGCGTTCCTTTTTTAGCTCCGGCGTTTACTCCCGTATCGCTATAATAATAGTATATAACTTTTTGTTATAGATTAGGTAGTTGTACTCCGCCGGCGTAAGCTTTTTCGAGAGATAAGCTACGGGATATTACGCCTCGTTCGTTTATTTTTATAGTAAGGCGGCCCTTAAAGTATACCCCGATAAATTTGCTTTTACTTTCGTAAGTTTCCCCGGGACCTATACCGCTAGTACTAGGCCTTCCGTAGCCGTCTTTTTTAAGGCTTGGAAGCTTGCCTCGTACTCCGACGTTTATATAAACTTGGCTCCTTTCTTTGTTAAGTCCGTTAGGGGGGACGTATATTTAGAGTAACGAGGGATAAACTTTTGGTAAAACCCGGTAAACCTTAGGAACCCCCGGATTACGCGGACCGTGCGTAGGATTTCTTAGTCCCGGATTGTATCTACTTTGGCCGGGTTTATCTCGAATCTACGGCCCGGCTTAATAACGTAGCCGAGGAACTTCGGAGCTTAGGCCTTGAACTCGTACTTTTTAATATCGAGTTAAAGGCCGGCCCTATAAAGCTTATTTACTACTTCGCGTACCCGCGCGTAGTAGTTCGTACGGGAGCCGTTCGAGTAAATATAAACGTCGTTAATGAAGGCCGTCGCGTTTATATTTAGGTGGACTTGAAGGACCTAGTTGATGTACCGTTGGAACGACGCCGGGGCACTTATAAGGCCGAACGGCGTAACTAGCTACTTATAAGAGCTAGTACGGGTATTAAACGCCGTTTTCTACTTATCCCCCTCCCGTATTTTTATACGGTAGAACGCGGAGATTACGTCTAGCTTGGTTACCTAGCGATGCTTAGTTACGTGGCGTAGGGTCTCCGTAATTAGTAGTAGGGGGTAGGTATCCCGCTCCGTAATAGTATTAAGCTTACGGTAGTTAACGTAGAACCGAAGGCTCCCGTTAGCCTTACGGACGAATAATACCGGTATACCGCCTAAAGACTTGTTCGGCCGGATTAGCCCTTAGTTTAGTAAATTTAGGATAGTCTTCCGGATTACGAGTAATTCTTCCTTGGACCGGTGGTATAGTGGCGTTACCGGAAGCGGGGGCTCGGATCCGTTAGGGTTTTTGATTAGCCGGATTTTGTGGTTTACGCCCGGGCGATGCGGCGGTAGCGTTTTGGCCGCTTTAGGGTTAAACGCTTTTGTTAGGTCCTTTAACTATTTCGGTACCTTTGCCCGGATTTCCGCTATCGAGGCGAGTACTTTCTTCGTCTCGAGCGCGACGTATACGTCTTTTATCGTAACCGCCGAGTACTAAACCGTAGGCGTTCTTAGTAGCCGCCGTACTGTCGTCGCCGATACCCGTACCGCTATGCCGTCCGCTCGTTTCCGGGGCTTCGTCTTTAGTATTATTCCTTACTTGTTTATAAAGATCTTGTCCTTGGCCGGTTTAATAACGGTATAGTGGTAGGCGAGCTAGCCCTTGCTTAGGATTAGCGTCTCTTTTTAGTCTAGTACTACGTATGCCTATACCGGGGTCTTTACGCCCGCGGTGTTTATTTAAACCCTCGTTACTCGTTTAATAGATAGTTGCTTTTCTTTAGGTTAGCCTACTATTTGCCGGAGCTTCCGGGGCTTGATAGCTAACGTTTTTGCTTTCGTCTTTTTTATATATTGCTTTAAGATTATAGCGAACGCGAGGTATTTTAAGTCGGTAAAAGCTTGTATATTATAACGGTTATTAATAACCGCGTTGACGTATATACCTTCCGCCCTTATCCTTGGTACTTGTTTCTTTTACGCCCGTTATAAATTTTTTTTACGCCCTTTGCCGAGCCTTTGGCGCGGGGCTATTTTTTTTTTAGCTTGGAAGTCCCGTCTTACAACGTTTCCGACGCGTCTTTATAGTTCGAGTATACTTTCTTTACTCGAGCCTCGTATACCGTAATTGGGCGGGCCGTATTCCGTTACGGGTAAGTATTCCGAATATAGTTACGGGTACTATACCTAAAGTAGGTATATAAGTCGGGGTTAGACGTTACTATAGGTCGTATAGTAGGGCCTATCGACGGCCGCGTTACGGTTACGGTTACCGGCCTTGCGTAGCTAAACGTTTGGGCGTGGCCCGCGCGGAGGTTTATAGGTTCGCCGGCGGCCGGTATATAGTTACGGGACTAGGTCGAGGCCGTTTAGCGTATACTATTTATATTCGAGCTTACTACTAAGAGCTAGTTTTTATATTCCGTGTACGACGTCGGGGCCGGTAGGGTTAGCGTCGTTTAGCGCGTAGTAGAGTTGATAGCCTTGCGTAGTAAGTCATAAGTTACCGTATCGACGTTTTTTAAGCCCGACTCGAATAAATCTCCCTCGAACTTCGGCAAAAATACCGCTATTTATTCCCGTTCCCCTTAGCAGGCAGTTATTACCCGGTTTACGGCGCGTTAACGCTTGTTCGGGTTATTAAATACCGAGTCTAGGTAGGTTAGGAATTCTTTCGGGTTTGCGTTTTCGTTATCTTAGAGTTACGTATAGTACGCGTGGGTTATTACCTAGGTTTTGGAACCTAGGCTGCGGTAAACGTAGGCTAGTTATGTATCCGCGTCGCTAATTATTACCGTATTTACGCGTAGCTTATCCCGAATTAAAGTACGTTAGCTTGTGTACTCCCGGCGGGAGCCCGTAAATAGTACTACCGTGTCTAGGATAGGTCGGGGCCGTTTTTCGTAGGGTTCCGACGGCTTAACGAAGCCGCGCTTTTTCGGCCGTTACTCCCGCTTTTAGACTAAAAGTTCTACTTGTTGTTAAAGGGCGACGACTATTTGGCGTAATGCCTCGTCGGGATGCTTGCCCCCGATAGCCGGGGATTCGTGTTTTTTTACTTTTTTTATCTCGTCGTTTTGCTATGATACTAGGCGGTGTTTTGGGCTTACTCGTGCTGTTTAATTTTGGTTCCGCGGTGCCTAGGCTTGAGTATGCTTACCCGACCGAGATGAGGTCGTTGAAAAAAGACGAAGATTAGTTAAATGTAAGGGTTTTAGTAGCGAGGGCGTACGTAGAGACTCCTGAATTATCGAAATAACTAATCTTATAGAAGGAAAGGAAAAGAGAGGGATTTGTACTTTAAAAGTTTCTTTCCCTTATATGCCTCGACCCTACCTCCCTCGTATACCCCTGCCCTTTAGACGCCCGCGGGCGTCTAACGGTAACTACCCTTATTAGGTAACCGTTTACCGTTACGTGTATTAAGCTTAAGGTTACGTAGTCCAGATCTACCCTACCGTACCCCTCGTACGCTAAACGCCCGCGGGTATCTAATAATACGTATACCCTACATCGCTATGCCAGACGCCCGCGGGGGTCTAAAGGTATCCGCCCTCGTCAGGTGACTTGCCCGACGCCTCCTTACGTGCGCGGTCCAGGGTTATGTGACCTGGGAGGGCTCCTGCTTGCTGAGGTCGGCGTACGGCGTAGTCGTACGCCACGCTGGGGCCCTTGGCCTATGATACTTCGTAACCTACCGTATTACTAACTTTTAGCCGACTATACTTGCCCTATTACTACCGCCTTTTTAAGCCGAGGCGTCGAAGCGACTAGGCCGCCCTTTTACTAGCGCGTTCCTTTAAAGGGAGAGCGTAAGTAATCTTACGATCCTAGCTATATTCGCCGGTAACTTAAATAACGATAATACCTTAGCCCGTAATATACGTTCTTAATCCCGCCCCCTATATAATTAATATCGTCTAGTAGAACTTATAAAAAAGTATCGATAACGTAGTAACGGCGCTAAACTCTCGACTCGCGTTTAATATCCTCGCTATTTAAAAACCCGGTAAGAATATATACGGTCTCCTATAGAACGAATCTAGGTCTAAGTACTATACTATTTATATAGAAGGTAACGTTGCTATTTACTTGTACAAACGGTAGGAGATCGTAGCGTAGTCTTTATCCGGCGGTAAGAACTAGTATAGTATTACCCTTAAAATTAATAACCGACGGACTACGGTATAGTTAGTATACTTTCCTAACCCGTACTTCGTAAGCTGGTCGAGTCCTTTCTACGACGTTATAGCCGCTTGGAACCCGACTTACGATAATATCCTCCTAGGAGATTTTAATATATATTACCCCTTTTAGGATTTTTACTAACGTACTTTTCCCTATACTAACTCTTTCTTTTACCTTACTTCCTCTTTCTACTTTTCCTTCGTTACCCCGTTCGGGTTTATTACCCGTTAAAGATATAATTAACGCGACTCGATAATCGACTTTTACTAGTACTCGTACTGCGTACGCGTCTCGTACGAAAAGACGTACGAATAGAGCGGATCGGACTATTTACTTATCCGGTTTAGCCTTTCCTTCCTACGCTTAACTATACTTACCCCTTAAAGGTAGTTATAGAAGGATATAGACGAAAAAAGTGCCCGCGAGCTCGCCGCTTTAACGCCGCGGCTCCGCCGCGACGCTATACTAACCCCGTAGATTCTTAATAATTATATTGATTAACTTACTTCCTTCCTTATTACGATAGTAAATATAGTAGCTAAAAAGAAATACCCGGCCCGCGGAATAACCTCCGTTTAGTAAACCTCCGACGTTGCGACGGCGACTCGACGGTGTAACTATACCTTCCGCCTTTAGAAACGAACCTAGTCCCTTCTCGACTTAAACAACTATAACGTAGCCCGCCGATATAAAAAGAAAATAATTAAACGCGTTAAAACGAAGTATTAGCGCGATACCGTCGACTCGTCCTCGTAGGATAATAAACTTTTATAAACGTTCGAAAAATAAGTACGTATCCGTAGCTACAAGCCCCCTAACGATATCCGCCTACTTAACCTTCGGCCTAGCCCGGGGTAACTAGTTACCGCCGACTAATACGATAAAGTACGTATACTTACTAATAAGTTCTTCCCCTTATTTCCGGCGGATCTTTTAAATATCCCGTAACTCTAGCCTACTACTACCCCCTACGACTCGACAAAGTAAGTTTTTTACGAAGAGGTCGCGATAGTATTTAGCCGCCTCCTTTCCTAGAAAGTACTAAGCGACGACTATATTCCTTCCGGCTTTTTTAAGCTTTTTTGCCCCCCTTTGCTTCCGGCGTTTTACGACCTAGCCTAGGCTAGCCTAGACCTCGAATACTACCTACGACGGTTTCGTCGCGCGCTAGTAGTCGTCCTTTTTAAGCCCGGTAAAATAGTTGTATAAAAATAAGAAGTAGGTACTTATCGCCCCATCTCGCTACTTTGTACGTTTAGTAAGGTTATCGAAACCCTCGTTAGCCGTAAAGTAACCGAACTTACGGAGCGATATTATATAATTCCGGAGGGCTAGATAGGTAATAGGGTATATAGGTTTACGGAGCTCGTAGGCGTCGCCCTTATAAGTATCGTCAAAGCTACGTTCTCGGCCCGGGTAAGCGTATCCTTACTCTAGCTTAATATTAGTAACGTATTTAATACGGTAAACTATACCCGACTCTTATACGTCTTATACTTAACGGGCTTCCCGAACTAAATAGTTAATTAGACGCGTAGCTTCCTCGTTAGTAGAATAGCGCGACTTCGTTTCGACGGCCGTATTTCTTCGCCTATCCTTATCGCCGCGGGCGTCCTTTAGGGCTTTGTATTATCCCCTATTTTGTTTATCCTATATATTTTAATACTATACCGCGAACTTACCGCGCTCCCTACGATTACGATTATAGGATTTGCCGACGATACTAACTTTATTATAGTAGGCGATAGTGTCCGCCGGAATTGTAGCTAACTCGTATACGTATAGCGTATGTACGAGGTATAGGCCCGGCGTTACGGTATAACCTTTACGTTTACTAAGTACGAGCTTATATACTTTAGCCGTAGCTACTAAGCCGACTCGACTCTTTTTAGGCTCGGCCCTAACGAAATCTAGCCGACGGAGTCTACGAGGTTCCTAGGGTTTTGGATCGACCGTAAGCTCGATTGGAGGGAGTATATTAAACGAGTACAAGCTAAAATAGCGACGTAAATATTTACGTTTACGCGTATTACTACGTTAGCTTAGGGATACTATATAGTTATAGTACGCCGACTCTACGTCGTATATATCCGCTCCGTTATAGCTTACGGTAGCCCGGTTTGGCTTAGTCCCGACTAGACTATACTATCCCGTCTAATAACTCCCCTTTAACGTATATAAAGGATTGCTTTTCGCGTCGTTGTAGGGGCGTATAAGTTAACGCTTCTTTACCTATTCGAGCTCGAAATAAGTATACTACTTATCCTAACGTACTTTAAACGCCGTATAGTAAACTTTTATACTACTAACTATAATTACCGCGTATACTTAGAATAGCTTTAGTATAAAATACTACGGCGCTTAGTATAGCTACGCCGCCCCGGCCGCCTACTACCTCGATACCCCCCCGCCCCTTTTGTATTTAACGTTTTTACCTAGGTAGTATAGTAGCGTAGCTAGCTCGGCCCGCGCGCCGGGCCACGCGCTTTTGAACTGTACGAATAGCAAGCCGCCCTCGCGGCGTCGCCGTAGCTTAGCCGTAACGTGCTTATTCGCCTCGTTAACCCTGACTATAAGAAGCCGCTCTTCAAATACGTTAGCCTTTTTAAGTATAAGAGTAGCGTACTTACGTAGGTCCGATTAGAGTATATTAGCCTTAAGGGCTACTTATTCTAGCGTCGCGTCCCCGAAGTAACGACGCCGCGATGTTAATGCGGGGAGTGGGAGGATAGCGTTTACGTCCTTTGCTCTTACCTACTAAATGCTAACGCCCGTACTATACTTTATATCCTCCTAGGGCGCTAGCTGCGTGACCGATACGACGTCGCGACGGCTACGACTTACCCTCGCGACGTAGCTAGGGTCGTTAGATAGCTTTTACGTTAATATACGTTGCCCTAGTATAACCTTGTATAGTAATTATAAGTAGAACGATAATAAGTAGTACTTGCCGCTGCGTGACGATAGTAGCTACGAAAAGAAAGGAAGAATAGAAGGAAGAGAAAGAAAAGGAAGAGGGAATTAGAGGAAGGACGAAGGGGAAAAAGGAGGAAGAAGAAAGAAGAAAAAGGGCGGCCGTACCGTTTACGCGGCGTGGCCGCCACGGCGGAGACAGGTACTAGTGCCATAGAAAAGACGGGCCCTAGCCTACACACTCATACATTTGTATACTTTCTAGCGCTGCGATCGCCCTACGAGGCAGTTGCGTACAGAGTTTTCCCGACGGCAGCAGGCCTGCTGCCGTAGGGCTTTTACTGTACGAGTTAGTATAGAAGTTCCTTATACTACTAAAAGGTGGTCCATAGGTGTACTAATCAAATCAAATCAAAAGTTTCTAGTGCATTGTTTTTCTTTCTTTTATACTTTTTTATTCAACCATCTCTCCCAACCGCACATACCCTATTGTTTTCTTTTTTGACGTCGGTACGAATACAACTCATGCCTGTCATTGGCTGTCATTTAGTCATACCTACTTGTATGGCCAATAGCTTATTCATTGTCACCATCTTCTCAACTGCTCCTCTATTCATTCTGCACCTTCTACATCTGACGACAAACTGAGCAAGAATTAACAACAAGGAAAGCGCACTCACCGAACCTTCCGTTCTTGGTCTCAACCACCGCACCTTCCGTCCTTGCGTCCAGCTCCTTCTGTCTTTTACATCACCACTTTTTTCTCCCTTCTTTCCATCTTCTCTTCATTTTTTCACCTCTTCTTCTTATCATCTCTTTTCCTCTGCTTCGTCACTTTCTCTTCTCTTCACCTTTTTGTCACCATATTTTCACCGTCTCCTTCAGGCCGCTCGTACCCAACGACTCCAACACGGCCCGATCTGCCTGACACCTGTTCTCGCATATTCGTCTCCCCTCAAAGCTGCCATTGGAGCACGGCCGTCATAAACTTGCTGCAAATCGTCCTTTTTTTTTTCACAACCAACTTTTCCATCAAGAGCACACCTGCAGTCAACTCGTCTTTGCTGCGTGCCAGAGACAAACGCCAATCACTGCATCCTGCACCACACCCAACACCACAGACGCCAGACACCAACAAACAGTGGGCCCACCTCGGCCATAAAATCAATTCCCAGAATAAATCCCCCAAAAAGAAACCCCCAAATACGACCCACTTTCGTTTAAACCGCCCGTCCTCTCCCCACCAATCACCGCCTCGCTCTCGCTGTGGCCGGGCCCCAGCTTCACCAAAACGAAGCAGCGAAAAACACGCCAAACCGCTGCCGCCCAGCAGCGAGACAGAGCCCACACCTCTCCCGTCGCAAAACCCACTCTTTGGCACTCCTCTGCCACTTCCTACACAAACACGCCGACGCCTAGTGTACTCAGTTACGGGCGTGCTGCTACTGACACAAACAATCGCCGCTGCGACGACCACACGGCCCTCCTTTGCATCGATCGTCCCTCGACCACCACCTCCCGCATCCCCCATCTCTGCTCGCCAACCCCCCGACGACGACATACGACGACGACGACGACATCTGCCCAAACAACGACACTCGGCACTGGCCTCTTCCCGTTGCGCGGCATTACCCGGGGCGCTATGCTCCACGCATCTTTTTGTTTTCCCACCCGATAGCCACGCTTCCCAAATCCACTTGCTTGCGCCCGCGTCTTGCGCCCTTGCTCTCACGACACGACGCTGCACGTGCGGCTTGCTCGACCACGGCGTTTCTTTTTCTCGGCGTTCCGTTCTCGGCGCTCCCTGCTCCTTGTTCCTCGTGGCATACAGTACGGACGACGTTCTTTTTTCGCAATCCCCGACCCCTGTGCGCCATCCTCCACGTTATCGTCTCCTCCGAGACGCGCAGCCACCGCGCGATCGCAACACACGTCGCTTCGTGGCGTGGCTTTCCCCCCCCTTACCAGTCGTTTTCTTTTCTTACGTGTACGAGTACGTTATTACCAGGTTCCCGCGCAGTCCAGCCTCAATCGTGCTGCCAGTGTGCCAGTGTGCCAGCGCTAACTCCTCGCAGCCGTTCCACCCTATCATCGAGCCAAGCATCACATCCCACATCGACCGTCTTTTCCCTGCCACGCGCGCATTGCTAGCCCCGTCACACCAACCCAGCCTAGCTGCAACATACCGCCCTATAAACTACCTACAAACTCGCCCAGCGCCGTCCTCGTCTCGCGAACCCCGGCTTACTTAATGTCCACGGGTCCGGTCGCAATTTCCCGTCGCGGTTGCGATTTGTGCGGCTGATGCACCCATTTTCGTCTCGAGTACGAGTACGCGAGCGCAACCTTTTTGCACAAGGGCACTACCGAGGAGGGCTTGGACAGGAGGGGGGACCAGAGGTGACTCTTTGCGCACAGCGCCCATCTCACGTGGTAGAACATGGATGTTGCCGCGGAGGAGATCAGAAAGCTTGTTCAGCGCGTGCTTCCCGACCGCCCGCACCACTTGTCCGTCTCTGCCACCGCCCGCCA
The DNA here is from genome assembly GCA_029299015.1 of Ophiostoma montium. Classification (NCBI taxonomy): domain Eukaryota; kingdom Fungi; phylum Ascomycota; class Sordariomycetes; order Ophiostomatales; family Ophiostomataceae; genus Ophiostoma; species Ophiostoma montium. The sequence goes on along the minus strand of JANSMC010000027.1, from coordinate 97,106 downwards.
CCCCGTGCCGCCGGCTGGCCTGTGGCCCAAAGAATCGCCTCTCCAGTACACTACATTTGTGTCGGAAGCCGACCGCGGCCTTCTCTTCACCCGGCCCTACTTTGACATCCAACTCGACGACGACGACCACCACGGCGCGGCCAACGGCGACGCCAGCAGCAACAGCAATAGCAAGCGAAAGCAGCCCTCTTCCGGCGGCCCGGCATCCACGGGTGGCACGGCCACAGCTATTGGCAGCAGCAGCAGCAGAGGCAACGGTAGCGGCAACGGCAACGGCAACGGCAACGGCAACGGCGAGCCCAAGAAAGCCCCTACGAAAATGTCCTTCAAGGACTACCAACAAAGCAAACAGCTCAAGCTCACACAAACACAAGACTCTGCTGCCAAGCCGGCGGCGAAGCCCAGCAAACCCTCGGACCTGATGGCTTCCGTGGAACGGCAACGGCTGCCGCCCAAGCCCGACTTTGGCGACAGGTGTGTTTTATACGATACGTTTTTGACTATTTCGATTGCAGCTAACAAGTTAGAAAATTCCCCTCGCCCTCAAAGTCACCACGACCACCAGCTCGCAGTCCGAGTGCTGCCGGCAGGAAGCGCATTGCCGAGAGCAGCGACACAGTTGGCCGGCCTCACAAGCGCTCGCGATCCGACACGTCCATGAGCTCGACCTCACCACCACCTGCCTCTTCCTCCAAATACCCCGGCCGCAGCATACACGACCCACCAAGCCCTCTTGATCTTGAAAGCCGGCGAGACGAGCGATCGCGGCCCGCAGCCAACGGGCAGGCAGCACTTTCAAAACAGCGCGACAAGTATAGGGAACGAGATCGGGACGTCGAGCGTGAGCGGGAGCGGGATCGCGACAGGGATTATCGGGACCGCGAGCGAGAGCGAGAGCGTGACCGTGTGCGTGATCGAGACCGGGACCACCGTGATCGAGAGCGTGATCGCGACCGTGAGCGAGACCGTGAGCGAGACCGTGAGCGGGACCGTGGTAGGGACCGCGATGGAGAACGGGACCGTCCCCGAGAACGGGACAAGGCTGGCCGCTCACCACCGTCGCCGGCTGGCCCAAGGACCAATGGTCACAAGCTACCCAAAGATCGCGAGCGGGAACGCGAGCGGGAGCGCGAACGAGAACGGGAGCGTGATCGAGACCGCGATCGACACCGCGACCGTGACCGCGACCGGTACCGAGAACGGGGCCGGGAGCGGTCGCGGACACCCGACGACGACAATGCGGCACCGTCGTCGCTGCCGCCCATCTTGTCGCCGCTGCATTTTACCTCTGACTCGCTCGCCAAGCGGCCGCGAGCGCCAGCAGGTGCCGGCACCACAGCGGCCAAGGGCAAAACAACGGAGGCGCCCAAAAAGGACGACGTACCATTTATCATTCCGCCTCTGCTGTCGCCCACCTTGCCCGCCATCATCGAGGAGGAGCTGTCGCGGCTTAATAAGAAGACGGCGCCCAAAGATGTTGATGCCAAGCCCGCGCAGTCTACGATTGTGGCGCATGCACCAATGGCGGGAAAGAGACCTGTTCGCGCGACGGAGACGGACGACGTCAGGGAGAGAGATGTCAAGGACAGAGACGCCAAGGATCGAGACATCAAGGACCGAGATATCAAGGACAGAGAGGTCAAGGACAGAGACGCCAAGGACAAGGACGTGTCGGCAAAAAGGCTCATCGTCGTTCTCAAGTACAAAAAGAAAAACGCCAAGAGGGTCAGCGGCCTGCTGGCTCTGCAGCCCACCCCTGCACTCCGCGTCCCCCGGCAGTCGGACCGCGCCGTCAGCATCGAAGACACGCCGTCGCCTGCACAGCCCGTCACCAAGAAGCGGCCCGTGTTCTCCGACAGCAACAATGAACTCCTGCCACCGCCGCCGTCGACCACCTCTTCGTCGTTCAAACATCCCAAGACGTTTGCGGAAAAGAGCGTGGCAGGATCGTCGCGGACATCAGCCGGGCCCGGCACGCCCCTCAAGTCTACACCCATGGTTCGTGCGACGTCCAGCACGTCGCAGGTGCCGACACCAGGGGACTCGACGGGCCATACGCCGCGCTCGAGCGAGCGGCCGCCGACCAGCCAGAGCGACCACCTGCTGGGCGGCAGCATTATGCACCCCGGTAGCGGCGGCAGCGGCAGCAATGTGTCCATATCCGAGTACAGGCAGCGGTACAGCACGTATATCAAGGTGGGCACGAAGCTGAAGCACGACCGCGACGACATTCTCCGGAACCGGATGGCGGCCAACGGCGGCAGCGTGCCCAATTCAGATGGCAGCTACATTGCGCTGGCGCGTTTGCTGCTGCCATTGGAGAAGAAGCAGGTTGCGTGCCTCAGCGTGGAAATGGTGATGAGCTTCCTGATTGCCTTCAAGTCGCTCAACCAGGCGCGCTACCTCGAGCGGCGGTACGGCGACCCGGCCCTGTTCAATGGGCTGATGCCGCACTTTGTGGAGCTGCGCAGCCACGCGCGGCAGATCCGGCCGCTCGAGACGATGGCGGTGCAGCTGCGGGCGATTTGCGTCGAGCAGATCACGACAACGTTTATCGGGCAGGAGCCCGAGGCCGTGGCGCCGCGGCTGCTGTCGATGACCAAGATGCGCAACGAGGCATGGGCCGAGGTGGGCGTGTACTCGGAGCTCGTGACGGACAGCTCGCTCAAGGCCGTCGTGGGGCCCTGGATGAGCGTCGAGGAGACGGTGGCGGCGATCTTGCCGGTGCTGCGGCGCTGGAGCGAGCGCGAGAATGCCGGGTGGGAGCAGGAGCTTCAGCCGCCGAGATAGAGTCTCTATCGTGGCCGAAGCGACGACGACGACGGCAGTGGGCGGTGCAGCAGCAGTGCTAGTGCCGGCCCTGGCCCTGGCCCTGGCCCAGACTCTGGCAGTTGCAGTTGCAGTTGCAGCTGCAGTTGCAGCCGCAGCCACCACCACAGCGCGGAGCCTGCCGTGACCCCGGTGGCGGCCGGGCCGTCATCTTCTTCTTTGCAAAACCCCCCTTCGCAAAACCAAGAAGAAAGCGCGCGCGTATGGGAGACGATTGCCACAGCCATAGCTGCCAGCGACAACGGCCACCATCATCGACAACCCGCAACAATGACGGCTAGGGAGCTGCGGGCGATGCAGCGCACACAGTGGCGGCTGCTGGAGCGACAGACCTTGGAGGATCGCGTCCGGGCTGCCAGGGCTGCCAGAGCTGCCAGGGCTAACAGACCTGCCAAAGCACAAAAGGCACAAGGCAAGTCCAAAGCTGCTGGACGAGCTCGTTGATGGTCGACATGGAAACGAGGCGGCGTCAGCGACGGGGCTATAGTCTGAAGGGCTCCAAGACGAGGCGGAGCGCATGACGACTCGACAAGAGGGATGCAGCAAGACGATGGAGACGAACGAGGAGGAGGACGACGACGACGACGAGGAGGCTCGCGGAGAACGGAGATGGCGCACGCGGGACCGGAGAGGCAGGTCAACGCACCCCAAATACCCCCTGCTTATGATTTGTATTGTGTACTGTTGTTTTTTATTGCGTATTGCCATTGCCATTGCCATTGCTATTTTTCTTTGTTTTTTCTTTGTTTTGGGGTTTTTCCAAGCACCCTGCGGCTGTCTCTTTTTCTTTTCTTTTCCGTTCTCTCTGCAGCGACCAGCAATACTCGTACGCGGGCTTTTGATTATCAACATGTCTTCGCGCTCTCTAAAGCGACGTTGACTACATGCATGTGCTTATGCAGTTAGTTGTATGATTGATTATGTGCATACGAGTGGCTTCCAACGTAGTGTTTCCAACGGCACTATGCATAATATAGTCGCAGCTTACTACAGGTTGCAACCGAGTAAGAGACATGCAAAATACACTGTACACGTGACATAAGCTTCGACGTCGGATGGCCACTGTGGCACAACATGGAGCATATGCTGCATTGGATATCGCGAGAAAGAGAAAAAGAACCACCACAAGCCGTAAATCAAAGACGCCAGACCGCCGTTGCCAGGAAACAAAACACACAAACACACAAAGATGACGTAGAAAGAAGAAGCCCAACGTAGATGCCGATGAGTACATATTTTACAAAAACTACAAGACGTTTTGACAACGCCAAAAGAAGATCAGCTCTCCCGCAGATGCACGGGATCGGCAAGATGCGCGCAGTCGTCGCAGTACCAGTCCTGGCGGTGCTCTGTGTCGACCTTGGTCCACTCCAGGCACGACGCATGGTACAGCCGATGGGTGCAGGCCTGTTGTTTGTTAGGATTGGAATATAATGATAAAAAAGAGAGAGAAACACACCTTATTCTGACAGATTATGGCATCGGCCCCTGCGGCGTGGCGCTGGCAGACGGCGCAGCAGTGCGGCCCGCCGCGCACCACATAGGGTTTGGGAGCGGCAATGCTCGGCGGCGGCGAGGACGGACACCCACCATGACCGTTGCCGTTGCCGTTGCCGTGACCATGCCCGTGCCTGCGCGCCGTGGCCCAGGCCGCCTCCATGGTCTGCGTGACTTGGTCGACGTCGTCGTCGGTCAGAATGTCGTGGGCCACCATGACGGCCATCAGTTTGCCAAACTCAATGGCCCGCGACAGCGCGCCGACCAGCCACGGCCCGCGCTCTGTGGCAAACTGCACCATGGCCCGCGGGATGTAGGCGTCGGACGCGATGCGCTTGAGAATCACAAAGCGGTCCCACTCCTGGATAAACTCCTTTTCGGCGGGCGTCAGGTCCGTGTAGTCCTGCACAATCTCGCGGTGCTTGTGGATGCGCCACGTCTCGTCGACCGTGTTGGTCCGCAGCACGGTGCCGGCTTTGAGCACGGCCTTGCTCAGCGGGTCGTACAGCTGCTGCCGCGTCTGCGGGATGATAATGTTGGCCCTGGCTGGTTGTGGTGGCGGTGGTGGCGGTTGTGATCGTGGCGGCGGCGATGGCAGCGCAAGTTGTGCCTCGGGCGACGGGGCCTGGGCCAGCTTGACGACGCGGTCGTCGTTCTCGGGCCCATAGCGCGACTGCACCCACGACTCGTCGCCGTCCAAAAACTTTTCAAGGTCCAGCGCATGCGTCGGCCGCCCCAGCTGGTAGACCGTCGTTGCCAGGTGCTGGCGGCTGACCTGCGATTCATCGCCGTCGTCGTCGTCGTCGTCGTTGTCGTCATCGTCGACGTGGGTGGCACGAAAGATATGGCTGGCGCCGCGCGGGGTGGCGCCACGCAGACCGGGGCGGTGCTCGTACTCAAACGTGTAGTGGAGGTGGATCAGCAGGTGTGCGCGCAGCTGGTCGACGTCGCGGCACGTTGCCATGCACATGCAGCAGACATAGCCGTCGAGCGTCACCTTTTCCGCCTGGTACTCGTATCGTATCTTGACATTCTGGCTGGTCGCGGCCGGCGGCGGCGGTGCCGTGTGTGCCGTGTCGGCGGCGTGTCCGTTTGTTGCCTTGATGCTGCTGCTCGGCCGTCGTCGAAGCATTCGGCTGCTCGTGACGTTGTGTACTTTTCCGGCCTTTTTCCCGCGCACACGCAGCGACCGCCGCCGACCATCCGGGTCGTTTTCGTCATTCTCCTCGTCGGCCGCACTGTCTGTTCCCTCCGACAGCACAGAGGCGTTGTTGAGCTCGCGGCTAATCTGCCGGTTCACCTGGCTCTGCACGTGGCCACCGACATGACCATGACCATGACCATGACCATGACCATGACCACTCGCTCGGTCCGCATACACATCGACGACGCCGGGGGCTACCGCTGCCTGTGCCTGTTTCTTTGCTGACGATGACGACCCATTCACTTTCCGCGGCGGCCACAGATCCTGCAGGTTGATAGTCGGCAGCGGCAGTGGCTCGTCCGGATGCAGCGCGACAATGGTCGGCAAGACGCCCAGGTTCAAATTCTTGCTCGGCAATTTCAAAAACCCCGTCGTCCACCGCACGTCCATGTCCATGACAAACTTGGTGGCCACGGGGTTGTGCTGCGGACTCTCGCGCAGCCACAGCGGCACGCGCATGCGGGGTTTCCCAAAGAAATCGCTCGACTCGGCAAACAGAATGCAGTCGCTGGCCCTTTTGGGCCGGTAGTCGCTGCCGTGCCGGCTCGGGTCGGCCAGGGCCAGCAGGTCCAGCGGCGGCCAGTTTCCGTTGTTGTCGTCGTCGTCGTCGTGGCCCGTGGACTCGACCTCGACGCGCAGCTTGTATGTGTCGGCGAGGCCAAACACGTTGCTGTCGCGGCGCAGCATGGCAATCTGCTCGAGCGGGATGGTAAAGGGCTCGAGCACGAGGCAGGCCAGCCCGTAGCCGTGGCCGTGGCCGTTGCCGTGGCCATTGCTATGCTCAGGCTCGACCGCCGCCGCTTTATGCGACAGCACGCTGCCAATCTGGGCCGCGCAGTGCATCACCAGCGGCAGGCCGCACTTTTCGCTGACAATGGTGACTTTGAAGCGCGCGTTGCAGCGCGTCGTCGCCGGCTGCTTGTGCGGATGGCCGCCGGGTGGTGCGAGGGCACCGGCACCGGCATAGCGCAAGCGTGGGGTATCCTGGTGGAACACGTTGAACAGCTGCACGCGCAGGCCGTTGGCGCGCTCGCTCGGAAAGTCGGGCAGCTTGAGGACATCACCGAGGCTGCGCGATGGCAGCGATGGCGGCGGCGACGATGACGCTGCCAACGGGCCAACGCGTCGCCGCTTGGCAGGATGCGCATCACCATTCTCTGCACCCGACGCCGGCAAGGGCCGCTGGCGTCGCTTCTTGGGTGGCCATTCCTGGCTGGCCGTGACGCCGACGGTCCAGTTGCGATGCAAGAACGGCAGCTGCCGACGGCGTGGCGGAGGCATGGCGGCAGGCGGGCAGGCAGGCAGGCAGACAAGGGATATATAGGGATTTATTTGCCCTTTAGTGACTTGAGTGGCCCGGGTCAGCAGCTCAGCAGCTCAGCAGCGGCGGCCACTACCGAGTAGCGCGCGCGGAAAGAGGAGAGGGGGGGGGTGGCACACGGGTACGTGCACATCGGACAAGCCCGGGACGATGTGGTGGTGGTGGTGGTGGTGGTGGAAAGGAGGTGAAAGTGAAAGTGAAAAAAAAAGTGGATGAGTGAAGGAAGATAGGGGGTATGAGTGTGTGAGTGTATGAGTGAGATGAGATGAGTGAGTGAGTGAGTGAGAGCTTTGTGGTGAGAATGACCAATGAGAGAGAGATGGCAGATGCTTGAAGGAAGCAGAAAATGAGATGAATGAAACGAATGACGATGGCTTGTAGATCAAAGCCTTGATGCAGTTGATGAGACTGATGAGAGCAGCGAGAGGCTGACTTATGCGGCACAGCGAACAGGACCGAGCCTGACGTGACGACAACGACAGCGAATGCTGTAATGCGACTGCTGACGGCCACAGCTCGTGTTGGCGTCAATGAAGAGAGATGCAGTTTTGGTGACAATTGTTGACAATTGTTGACGACGTCGACGATTTGACAATCCGACAATGTGGACGTTGACGATTATAAACCGATAAAACCGGCAGGCGGGCACGTGTTGGCGGCGACGCGACACAGTGAAGCCAGTGACAAAGGAGCGTTAGTCAATGGGGCGCGTGTCCTGCATGGCTCGCTCAATGTCGTCAAAGGCGTACGAGTAAACGCAAAGAGGCAAAAAGACAAATTTGATTGACGATGAAAACAAAAAGTCACGGGGAATGACCGGTCGGCCGGTCGCTCCTGCTCTCACTATTTTGCGGCAGTCGCGGTCACGCTTTTCCCCTTCTCTTCTTCAAATTAGGTACTCGTACACAAAAGAGAGGAGCGGGCACGCGTTGTGGAAAAGGGAAAGAGCGAAATAGGCAAGACCCAGGTAGGTGTTAGCGCTGGGACCCACACGGATAGGTACGGAGTACGAGTACGGGTCAGAGTACAGAGTACGGAGTCAGAGTACAGAGTACAGAGTACAGAGCACACAGAGAGTACCTGTACTCGTACCTCTTATATGGCGGTTGCTTTTTCTCCGGTGTCGACAAGACAGCCGCTCAACCGTGAGACGCGTTACTACGGGGTGGATTATTGAAAGATGACGGGTCAGGTTAATTTGCACAAGGCGGAATATTGGATTTGTCGGTGCATCAGGTCCGTGAATATTAGCTGTCATCGGCGACTACAGCTTGACAACAATATGCATAAACGAGATATAGGAAGAGCAATCTCGCCGTGGTAGCTGAAGGGATTCTTTATTTGATACATTTGTTCGAGAAACGTTGAGTACGAACAGCTTCTCCAAGGCCATTGCTTTCACAAGCACACAACGCGATGAGCTCAAAGTACAAACCCTGATGTTGAACACAGAATATGACAACGACAGTGCAGCAGTGCAACAACTGGTTGCTGGGTCCTTTGCATTGTACATTGTGCATTCTGCCTGCATTGTGCACGCCCACGCTCTGCACCGTCCCGTCCCAGCCCAAAGTCCCCAGAACCCGTAATTCCATCCACTAGGCACTTACATGACCTGCAGATGCCAGCAGACGGAGGATCGGAGGATTATATAGTGACATTGGCCAGCTGCAACAGTCATAGTCCATGTAGACGTGATACGGTGGTTGTCTATGTAGTTGTCATGTAAACCGGAACAGCGTGGCACCGATGCGATTGACGCCGCGTTTTGTTCGTTACTTGTCAAGACTCTCTGCATGTATATCGCCAGCTTTTGTCGTGCTTCCATTGCAAAGACCTTTTCATTATTACTCTCACGAGTCTTGCTCATTCTATCTGCCATCGAGACAGCCCATAACAGCCCATAACAACCCATAAACAACCCATAAACAATGCCTTGATCAACGCCGCGCTAAAATACACTTTGATATCAAACCACATCACTCCGTCCATTCGTCGTCCCCCGTGTCCGGCTCCGTGTCCTCAAAGTCCTCCATGGTAAACTGCACCTCGACCGGCTTTTGGTTGTCAAACTTGACGTCCACGACGTCGCACATGCCGTGCACGGGTTGGGGTGCGGGTGGTGCGGGTGCACGTGGTGCACGTGGTGCATTCTTGCGCCGCGCCGCCGCCGTCACACACAGGGCAAGGTCGTCCGAAGACGAGGTGTCGTCGGAGGAGGAGGAGGAGGAGGACGCCACCAATTCGTCATCGTCCGTGTCGGGCTCACGGTACGACCGCTGCCGCGACGCAATGCGGCCCAGACGTGTTGTCAAGCTGGAACCCGTCGTCGCTGCCGTGATGCGGGTGCTGCGTCGTGGTGGTGGGACTGGTTTGGCAACAACACTCTTCTTGTTGGCGTCACTCTTCTTATTGGCCTCATCCTTTACCCGCTTATAATACTCCAGCGAACGCGCCGGCTCCGGCTCCGTCGACGGCCGCAGAAACACCGAGTCCAGCGTCGACACCCAGCGGTCGCGAATCTCGGACCGCTGGCGCCACGGGATGTTGAGCATGGCTTTGATGACGAGCACGCGCAGGTGCGGCAGGCGCGGCGCGGCGTCGACGAGCGACTGGAAAAACATGTCGGCCGCGGGCGCGTCCCAGCGGCGCATGTTTTCGAGGTGGACGACACGCAGCGTCGTGGGCCACGTCGGCACCTGGTCCGCCGTCAGCAGCTGCTCGTACAGCGGACTCGAGTCGCCCGAGAACTGCAGCGGGCTGTAGCACGTCAGGTTCATGCGCAGCTCCTCGAGCCGCGGGCAGGCCGTGCCCAGGACGGTCAGGAAACCGAGGTTGAGCGACCGGTTGTGATGCAGCGTTAAAGTGCGCAGGCGCTGGCCGCCGCCGCCGCCGGGGCCGCCGCTTCCGCCGCTGCTGCCGCGCGAAACCACCAAATAGGCGGCCAGCGTCGAGGCCGTAAACTGGTTGCAGCAGCGCAGCTCGAGGTGCTCGAGCTGCGACGGCAGCAGCTCCACCAAGTTGTCGTCGGTCAGCACGGCGCACGACTCCATGACAAGGTGCGTCAGGCACGGCAGCGCGGCCAGGGCGCGGGCGAGGCGTTGCGAATTGGTCCGGTCAATGTGCTCCCGCAGCGGTTGATCGGTTCTTGCGAGCGCCGCGGGCAACAACAAGGACATTTGCGGGAAATTGACGAGCGCAATCTTGGTGAGGCTGGCAAACGCCGGCGTCTGGTGCAGCTTGAGCATGAATTCGGGGTCTCGGGACCGGCGGCTGTCAATCATAAAGTAGTTGTAGCGCCAGCTCTTTAGTCTTTTCACCGGGACTTTCGTCACGGCAGACGCATCTTTGCCATCAGCGACGGCTGGTGCCTCCTCCTCGGTGGTTTCCCCCTGCCCCTGGTGCACAGGAACGGGAAGAACGGGCACCACCGCCCCCAGGGCCGCAAACAGCTCGTCCGTATACGCATACCGCATGTTGGTAATGCCGCGGTACGGCGGGCCGTCCGAGCTGTGGTGCAGCTCCAGGTGGGCCAGGCGCGGACACTGCGCGACGAGCGCCGCAATGTCCAGGCGCCGGCCCTTGTACGAGTGGCAGGAGAGCGCGACGTCGAGCGACAGCGTGCGGATCTTGCCGTGATAAGGGTGCAGAGGCTTGCTGCGCTTGCGCGACAGCATGTCCAGCAGGCTGTGGGCCATGTTCATGCTGAGCAGCGGCGGCCGCTCGTAGAGCACGCGCAGACCGGGCACCGTAAAAGCGCGGCACGTGCGCAGGACGCCGGCGAGCCAGCGGGACGACTCGACGGTGTCGAGCGGGTGCGATGCGTAGGCGAAAACGTCGACGAGGACCATGTAGGGCAGGGCCTCCCAGGGGAGTTTCTTGGCCGGGCGGGAAGACGATGGCGGCGGCGGCGGTGGTGGCGGTGGCGGTGACAGTGGTGGTAGTCGTAGTCTTGTTGCAATTGGCTCGTCATCTTTTTTCTTATTATTATTTCGGGCTGTCCTTCTTCTTGCTCTCTGGCGTCGCCGGTCGTCCCGGATCATCGACGCCATGGTGCTGCTGCTGTTGTTGCTGCTGCGCGGGGGCGGTGCCACGGCGGCAGATGCGGATGGCCGGCGTCGCAGCAGCCGGCGCCGTTTTCGTGGGCTGCTGCGTTGTGGGCGGGCATTGGTGCTGGTGCTGGTGCTGGTGCTGGTGCGTGGCCGCTTGGCTCGTCGTCCAGCGGCAAAGTTGTCGTCGAAGTCGGCGTCGTCGTCGTCGTCGTCAATTTCATCATCAACATCGTCGTCCTCCTCATCGTTGTCCGAATCATCACCGCCATCCTCCCCGTCCTCCTCCTCCTCCTCCTCCTCCTCCTCGTCACTCGCTGGCTCGGCATACGTTGCAATGGCTGCATGTCGGGTCGCACGGCCATGCGACGCGCGCAATGATGGGCGCGAGGGCAGTGTGACCGACCGCAAAGTGGAGCTCGACGACGCACCTGCTCTTGCTGCTCCTCTTGCTGGCCGCGCCCGCTGGTGACGCCGGGTTGCTCTCGGCATGTCGAGGCACGTTGCAAAGAAGAAGTGGAAATGGAAAAAGGGGACGACAGAAGAAAAGAAAAGAAAGCTGAGTAGTGGCAAAGTCGATTAAGAAAGAATAAGCTCGATAACAAGTGATAACAACAAGATGTAAGATGGCAAGATCCGACGTCAAGTGAAAGTCTGCCAATGGATGAAATTGATGGCCGAGAGACAGACGAATAGACGAAGAGATGAAAAGCAATTGACCAAATGAAGAGAGAGCACTCAAGATGACAGTTTTCGATCATGTGTGCAGCGATTACAAAGGAGATGGCAATGACTCGACGCACACACACACACACGTGAAAAGAAAAGAGAGCCGTCAAAGAGGTCCCGACGACACATACTCAGTTCGAGTTCGAGTACTCAGTAAGCTCCCTTTGGGGGGCAAAGTACGGAGTACGGGGTACTGTTTGCGGACTGGTTGCGGAACGGTGGGGCTTTTTGTGGTCCGTCCGCAGGCAGATATATGCAAGGCACCGTCGTTCTCCACCTGATATATGCACGTGCAGTCACACGTGAATGGCTGCGGTTCTCTGTTCCTTGTCCATCTACGGAGCAAAATGCTGGTCATACACGGGTCGTCCCGTTCTTGGCACTGGGGGCATTTACTCGTATGCGTGCTGCACTGCTGCATTGTGCGTGCATTATCACACAGACTGTACTCGTAACTGACATGATAGACAAGATCCCATTCATCCCAAACTCCTATTGAACAACAGCCGCACAGTAGCAAACTCCTCTATAAACAGCCGTGACACTGGCATAATCGATTCTAGTCGACAGTATAAAAAAGACGTATAAAAAAGAACAGCAATCAAACGCAACATAGATGAAAAATAGAACGATAAAAAGATCAAAAGATCAAAAGAAGAAGATTAAAAAAAAACACAAATCTGTCGTATCAACAACTAAAAAATCATGGCGCCGCCGGCAGCGCATTGTCGCCGACGCGCCACGTGTCTTGCTGCTTCGTGCCCGGCGGCATCCAACCCGCTGCGGCATTAGTGCGCGGTGCTGCGTCGCGGCCGACATTGTCGTCTGACTTTTTATAGTCGCCGACACCACCGCCACCACCACCACCGCCGCCGCCGCCACCGCCACCGCCTGCCGCAGCAGCAGCATAGCCCGCCGTGTAGGGGTGCGGGCTCGCATACGTGGCCGGGCTCGCAAACATGGCCGAGCTGCTGCTGCTGCCGTCAAACGACACGCCGGCGTTTTGCAGGCCCAGGCCGGTGCCACCGAGAATAGGACCACTGCCACCCGTGTTCAGCGGCAGCAGCGGCTGGCCGTCTTTCGCGCCCGTCATCGTGCGCGCGCGCCGGTCGGCCTTGTTCTGGTTGGTGCGGTCGTACAGGTACAGCCCCAAAAAGGTCAGGCTGATGCCCGCGGCCTGCACCCACGTCGTCGGGTTGCGGAACCAGATAATGGCCACGGTAATGACAAACACGCGCTTGATCAGGCTGGCCACCGAGTACGTGACGGGCGACACGCGCGACAGCAGCACAAAGGCCAAGATGTTTTGGGCAAAGTGGAAGAAGCCATTGAAAACAAACTCGACCAGCAGACGGCCGTGGTCAAAGGCGTTGGGCCCATCCGACAGGTCGACGGCGCCGTCGTACAGCAGGTCGCCCAACAAGCCGAAGCCCTCAGACCACAGCCAGATAGGCACCGTAATGACAAAGGCCATGCCCGACGAGTAGCACAGCAGGTTGAGCTTGTCGAGTTTCCGTGTCTTGGGTCCGCCGCCACTACCACTACCACTGCTGGAGGCGGCGGCATCGGCCTCGGCGCGCGACGCCTCGTTAAACAGGCGCTTGCTGAAAATGTTTTGCGTCACAAAGATCATGGTGGCCAGCAGCGCATAGATGATGCCGAGCAGCTGCCCGCCGCTAAACGAGTGGTTGCCCGAGCAGGCCAGCGTGACGCCACACGTCAGCGGGATCAGCGACAGGTACGTGGCCGTCGGGTAGCGGATGTCGAGGAAGAGGCGGTACGCAAAGACGGTAAACAGCGGCGACAGGCCCTTGATGGTGTGGACGAGCGACACGGGGATCTTGGTCGTGGCCGTCGAGCTCAGCAGGTGGCCGCCAATCTGGAACCCGGCCAGCGGCAGCGTCGTGCGGATAATGTCGGCCGAGGGGGCGCGGATGCCCTGCTTGAGGGCGGGGATGGCGCGGCGCACGGCCGGCACGACGCGCGCGAGCCACGCAAACAAGATGCAGAAAAACGACACAAAGGCAAACTGCACAATCGTGAGGGTGGCGGGCTTCTCAAACGCGTTGAGAATCGACTTGGACGACGTGTTGGTCAGGGCCGACGAGCCGTACCACAGGATGCAGAGAAACACGAGCGTCGGCGACACGGGCGCCTTAAGCGCGACGGCAATCTCGTGCACATTCTGGCTCGTGCTGCCGGACCGCGTGCGGATTGTGCGCAGGGCCTCGCTCAGGCTCTTTTGCCGGCCGTGGCCGTGGCCGTGGCCGTTGCTGTGGCCAAGACCAAGGGTTGACGGCCCAGCGTTGTTCCAGCGCAGGCCTTGAGGATTGTTGTTGTTGATGTTGTTGGACGGGTCCTTGCGCGCCTTCCACTGGTCGGCGGGCGGCTGCGGCAGGCTGGTGGACAGGCCGTTGGGCTTGAGCGAGTCGGCCGACTCGTGCACGTTGAGCTCGGGGAACTTTTCGAGGCCGGCGTCGGAGCCCATGGTGCTGGGTGGTTTGGGAGACGGTCTGCGGAGGACAGTATCGGATGCTATTGCGTGAGGCATTGTGGTGGCAGTAAACTAAGACGGAGGCGAGACGAAACGAGAGGAGACGAGACAGATGATGCGTGACAGTCGAGGTAGAAACGAGAGGACGGGTTCAAGGGCACCCACAGCCAGCGCAGCGCATTGCGGTCTTGGACAAAAAGGTTCGCTTGTGAGTCGACTGCTTATAAGAATAAAAGAACAAAGTAGAACGAATGACGATGAACCGGCTTTGAAAGGGGGGGGGGGGGGGGGCGACAGCGTTCGCAAGGTGGTGGTGCTTTGGTGATGGATGCAGTTGTGCATTACGAGCCACCCATCTGACCATGTGGGTCTTGCGAGTCGTATCGCACGCTTACGAGTACTCGTATTCGCCCGTGGACGAAGCACGTCTCACAAGCCACAGTTACGCCACATTATGGGAAGGCCCCACTATTGACCAGCTTGGGCTACCGCCAAAATTTCGCGTTGGTTGCGCGCAGAACTGGGGCAGGAGGCTGAGAGAGAGAGAGAGAGAGAGACCGCGCAGCATCTTGTGTTATCGCAGCTGGGCAAAGGGACGACTCAACGACGCACCTCATCCCACCAACAATACCCCCGCCTCTCCATACCTGTCGCTGCCAGCAGCAGCAGCTGAGAGCCACCATGGCGGCTCCCAAGATGACCAAGAACCAGATGCGGCGGGCGAAGAAGAAGGAGGAGAGGAAGATGAAGGCCGATGGGAAGGCGGATGGCAAGGCCGAGACGGAGGTCAAGGCCGTCGAGGAGACGCCCGTCGAGAACAAGGCAGACACCACCCCGACAGACATCACCCCGACAGACACCACCCCGACAGACACAGACCCCAAGACCACCGACAAGCCCGCCTCATTACCACCACCGGCCCCCGACCCCGAATTCGACTACGACGACCCGTCCTTTGCCCAGTTCAAAGACGTCTTTGACAAGTTTGGGCCCAACCTGCTCGACGACGCCGTCGGCCGCGAGGCCAATGCCGGCAACCAGGGCGAGGTTTTCATGGACGACCAGTTTGAAGCCATTCCCGATGACGACAACGAAACCAACGACGCTTCTCAGACGCTCTCCAAAAAGAAACGCAAAAAGCTCAACACCCTATCCATTGCCGAGCTCAAGGCCCTCGTCCGCACCCCCGAGGTCGTCGACTGGCACGACGTGTCGTCGTCCGACCCGCGCCTGCTCGTCATCATCAAGGCCCAAAAGAACATTGTGCCCGTGCCCGGCCATTGGTCCCTGAAGCGCGAGTACCTGTCGAGCAAGCGCGGCGTCGAGAAGCCGCCCTTTCGCCTGCCGCCCTTTATCGCCGACACGGGCATTGCCGAGATGCGCGACGCCGTTCTGGAAAAACAGGCCGAGCAGACGCTCAAGCAGAAGCAGCGCGAGCGCGTCCAGCCCAAGATGGGCAAGCTCGACATTGACTACCAAAAGCTGTACGATGCTTTCTTTCGGTTCCAGACCAAGCCGTCCCTCACCCGCTTTGGCGATGTGTATTACGAGGGCAAAGAGTGGGAGACCGAGTACCGCAATTTTAAACCCGGGGCGCCGCTGTCGGACGCCCTGCGCGAGGCCCTCAATTTGCCCGTCGGGTTCCCGCCGCCGTGGCTGCTGCAGCAGCAGCGCGTGGGCCCGCCACCCTCCTACCCGAACCTCGTGATCCCCGGTCTCAATGCGCCGCTGCCGGCCGGAGCGTCGTGGGGGTTTGCGCCCGGTCAGTGGGGCAAGCCGCCCGTCGACGACTACAACCGGCCGCTGTACGGCGGTGACGTGTTTGGTCTTACGGGCAGCGGCGGCGGCGCCGACGGCATGCTGCACGGGCAGGCGGCAGCAGCAGCAGCGGCACAGGCAGCCCTGGGCGTGCCCATTGAGCGGGCCATTTGGGGCGAGCTGCAGCCGCCGCAGGATGACGAGGAGGAAGAAGAAGAGGAGGATGATGATGATGAAGACGAGGAGGAAGAGGAAGAACAAGAGGACGACCGAGACATTCCCGGCGGCCTCGAAACCCCGAGCGGCTACGTCAGCACGGTCCCCACCGACTACCCGGCGGGCCCGCTTGGTGTCGACGCCAGCAGCATGGCCGGCGACTTTGACCTGCGCAAGCAGCGGCGCGGCTTCGACACGGAGGCATCCGTCACCACAGGCGGCGGCGGCGGCGGCGGCGGCGGCCCTTCGCGGTCGGCCTACACGGTGATCCCCGAGCGGCAGGCCCAGGCGCACGGCTTCTTTGGCAGTGATCGCACGTACGATTTGTCCAAGACGGCGGGGACTGTATTGGGATCCGGTGACGATGATGGCAGCCGCAACAAGCGCAAGAAGCCGGGCGACGTCGACGTCGCCCTCGACCCCGACGAGTTACTTCAAAAGGACGGCGCTGCCCTCAGCAAGGCGGAGCTGCAGCGGCGCTTCGACGAGGGCCGGCGCGACGAGGGCGTGGGCGCGCAGTGGCGGCGCAGCAGCGAGTACGACGAGGACCTGAGCGCCATGATTGCGCAGGAGAGCCGCAAGCGGCAAAAGGTGGCCGAGGAGCGCAAGGCGGACAAGAAGGAGCAAAAGTACAGGTTTTGAGCTGTCTTTGCGTGTATTTATCTATTTTTTTGGAACAAAGCTTCTTCGACAATCATCGCGACATAGCTGCGCGAGAGCAAATTCATCAAATTGACAACGGAATTGGATTCGCCATCATCGAAAGTATGGTCAGGCGCAGCGCCGCCGCCGCGCCCTCGCGGCGCGGTCGTGGCGGTGGCTAAACGCCATTACGACAATTGGAGCGACCAGCCGACACGATCACGACTCGCCCCGACAACGATACGAATCCATCCCCCTCTCGCCGCGACAACGCGAACATAGCCAAATCCATTAAAGAATAGACCAAAACATTCGAAAACTTCATTTCCCGTCTTTTCTAGGCTAAGGGCGTCGACCTGGGGCTGGTGCGAGAGGTTGTCGAGGGCGCTGCTGCTACGTATAGCGAATGCGTCCGATACAACCTTTCAACCAACGAGCTCCTCGACCTCGTCCGCGGTTGTCTCCCGCCCTCTTTCCCCTCTACTCCCCCGACAACTCCTCCTCCCTCCTTCTCCGACATCTTTAAGAACACGGTCCGTACTATTCCCGCCCGCGAGCGCGACTAGTACGAAATTACGATTCGCTGTAGCGACGCCCCCGATAACATTAAGCAGCGTACCTATTACGAGACTACCCAAGCTATTAGAGCCGTCCTGCCCTAGGGCAACGAGCTCGTAGGCGTACGTAAGCTTCCTAGCTATAACGTCGTTGTACAATTCAAAGAACCTCTCGGAAACGGCCCTCTCCCCTGGATTATAGCTGCATTTAGCGACCGCGCGCGGCCGTAGCGACGCACATTCGCTCTCGTTGCTAAGAGGGTGCTAGTCCGCCTTCTTAGCCTTCCAACAGTAGAACGCGACAGTACCCTCAAAGCATCCCTCCTATCCTTGCTTTCCACAAATGTTGTTAGAACTCGTAGTAAGAAAACCGGCCTGCTCAGGCTCTACCTAAGTAGCGTCGACGACGCGAATACGCTATGTGACCGCGGCTTAGGGTGGGAGGCGTAGATGTTTGACTACGAGCCGTACTACGCGGCGTCTAAGATTATACGATGCTTTAAGTGCTAAGCGTTCGGGTATGTAGCCCGCTACTGTAATAACAAATAAAGATACGCCAAGTGCTCCCTCGAAGGGCACACTACAACAGACTACCCCAATACTAGCAAACCCAAATACGCTAACTGCTAGTTTAACTACGAAGCTTGGAATACTAACTACCCTAAGGCTAAGGCCGCCCGCGAAAGAGCCGCTAAGGAGCATCGCCTACGTCCCTCCCGCTTCGCAACCTACCGTACTACTAACCTTTAGCCGACTACACCTGCCCCATTACTACCGCCCTCCTAAGCCGAGGCGCCGAAGCGACTAGGCCGCCCTTCTACTAGCGCGCTCCTCCAAAGGGAGAGCGCAAGCAATCTTACTATTCTAGCTATATTCGCCGGTAACTTAAATAACGATAATACCCTAGCCCGTAATATACGTTCCTAATCCCGCCCCCTATATGATTAATATCGTCTAGTGGAACTTATAAAAAAGCATCGACAACGTAACAACGGCGCTGAACTCTCGACTCGCGCCTAATATCCTCGCTATCCAAGAACCCGGCAAGAACACACACGGTCTCCCATGGAACGAATCTAGGTCTAAGTACTATACTATCTATATAGAAGGTAACGCTACTATTTACTTGTACAAACGGTGGGAGATCGTAGCGTGGTCCTTATCCGGCGGCAAGAACTGGTATAGCGTTACCCTCAAAATTAATAACCGACGGACTACGGTATAGTTAGTGTACTCCCTTAACCCGTACCTCGTAAGCTAGTCGAGTCCCTTCCGTGACGTTATAGCCGCTTAGAACCCGACCCACGACAACATCCTCTTAGGAGATTTCAACATATACTACCCCCTCTGGGATTTTTACTAACGTACCTCTCCCTATACCGACTCCCTCCTCTACCTTACCTCCTCTTTCTACCTCTCCCTCGCTACCCCGTTCGGGCTTACTACCCGCTAAAGACATGATTAATACGACTCGACAATCGACTTCTACTAGTACTCGCAACGCGCGCGCGTCTCGTACGAAGAAACGTGCGAATGGAGCGGATCGGACTATTTACCTATCCGGTTTAGCCTCTCCCTCCTACACCCAACTATACCTACCCCCCAAGGGTAGTTATGGAAGGATGTGGACGAAGAAAGTGCCCGTAAGCTCGCCGCTTTAACGCCGCGGCTCCGCCGCGACGCTACGCTAACCCCGTAGATTCTTGATGATTATGTCGACTAACTTACTTCCTTCTTTACTACGACAGTAGATATAGTGGCTAGAAAGAAATACCCGGCCCGCGGAATAACCTCCGCTTGGTAGACCTCCGACGTTGCGACGGCGACTCGACGGTGTAACTATGCCTTCCGCCTTTGGAAGCGAACCTAGTCCCCTCTCGACCTAGACGACTACAACGTAGCCCGCCGATACAAAAAGAAAACAATCAAACGCGCCAAAACGAAGTGCTGGCGCGATACCGTCGACTCGTCCTCGTAGGATGATAAACTTTTGTGGACGCTCGAAAAATGGGCACGTATCCGTAGCTATAAGCCCCCCGACGACATCCGCTTACCTGACCTTCGGCCTAGCCCGGGGCAACTAGTTACCGCCGACTAATACGATAAGGCACGCATACTTGCTAATAAGTTCTTCCCCTCGCCTCCGGCGGATCTTTCAAATATCCCGTAACCCTGGCCTACTACTACCCCCCACGACTCGACAAAGCAGGTCTCTCGCGAAGAGGTCGCGATAGTGCTTAGTCGCCTCCCCTCCTAGAAGGTACTAGGCGACGACTATATCCCCTCCGGCTTCCTTAAGCTTCTTTGCCCCCCCTTACTTCCGGCGCTCTACGACCTGGCCTAGGCTAGCCTAGACCTCGAATACTACCCGCGACGGCTTCGCCGCGCGCTAGTAGTCGTCCTCCCTAAGCCCGGCAAAATAGTTGTATAAAAACAAGAAGTAGGTGCTTATCGCCCTATCTCGCTACTCTGTACGCTTGGCAAGGTTATCGAAACCCTCGTTAGCCGCAAAGTGACCGAACTTGCGGAGCGATACTATATGATTCCGGAGGGCTAGATGGGTAATAGAGTATATAGGTTTACGGAGTTCGTAGGCGTCGCCCTTACAAGTATCGTTAAAGCTGCGTTCTCGGCCCGGGTAAGCGCGTCCCTACTCTAGCTTGATATTAGTGGCGCATTTGATACGGTAAACTATACCCGACTCTTATACGTCCTGTACTTAGCGGGTTTCCCGAACTAGATAGTCAACTAGACGCGTAGCTTCCTCGTTAGTAGAATAGCGCGACTTCGCTTTGACGGCCGTATTTCTTCGCCTATCCCTATCGCCGCGGGCGTCCCCTAGGGCTCTATATTGTCCCCTATTTTGTTTGTCCTATACATCTCGACACTGTACCGCGAACTTGCCGCGCTCCCTACGATTACGACTATAGGATTCGCCGACGACACTAACCTTATTATAGTAGGCGATAGTGTCCGCCGGAACTATAGCTAACTCGTATACGTATGGCGTATGTGCGAGGTATGGGCCCGGCGCTACGGTATGGACTTCGCGCCTGCTAAGTGCGAGCTTATGTATTTTAGCCGTAGCTATTAAGCCGACTCGACGTCTTTTAGGCTCGGCCCTAACGAAATCCAGCCGACGGAGTTTGCGAGGTTCCTAGGGTTTTGGATCGACCGTAAGCTCGACTGGAGGGAGTATATTAGACGAGTGCAAGCTAAAATGGCGACGCAAATGTTTGCGCTTACGCGTATTACTGCGTCGGCCTGGGGATGCCGTATGGTTATAGTACGCCGACTTTACGTCGTATGCATTCGCTCCGTTGTAGCTTACGGTAGCCCGGTCTGGCTTAGCCCCGACTAGACTATACTATCCCGTCTAATAACCCCCCTCTAACGTATACAAAGGACTGCTCTCCGCGTCGTCGTAGGGGCGTATAAGTTAACGCCTCTCTACCTACTCGAGCTCGAGATAGGTGTACTACTTATCCTAACGTACCTTAAGCGCCGTGTAGTAGACTTTTACACTGCTAACTACAATTACCGCGTATACCTAGAATAGCTCTAGTATAAAACACTACGGCGCCTGGTATAGCTACGCCGCCCCGGCCGCCTACTACCTCGACACCCCCCCGCCCCTCCTGTGTCCGACGTTTTTGCCTGGGCAGTATAGTGGCGTAGCTAGCTCGGGCCGCGCGCCGGGCTACGCGCTCTTAAACTGTACGAATGGCAAGCCGCCCTCGCGGCGTCGCCGTAGCCTAGCCGTAACGTGCTTATTCGCCTCGTTGACCCTGACTACAAGAAGCCGCTCCTCAAACACGCTGGCCTCTCCAAGCATGAGAGCAGCGTGCTCACGCAGGTCCGATCAGGGCACATTGGCCTCAAGGGCTACCTGTTCCAGCGTCGCGTCCCCGAAGCAACGACGCCGCGATGCCAATGCGGGGAGTGGGAGGACAGCGTTCACGTCCTTTGCTCCTGCCCACTAAATGCTAACGCCCGTACTATGCTCTACGTCCTCCTAGGGCGCCAGCTGCGAGACCGACACGACGTCGCGACGGCCACGACTCACCCTCGCGACGCAGCCAGGGTCGTTAGATAGCTCCTACGTCAACACACTTTGCCCCAGTACAACCTTGCACAGCAACTACAGGCAGAACGACAACAAGCAGCACCTTCAGCTGCGTGACGATAGTAGCCACGAAAAGAAAGGAAGAACAGACGGAAGAGAAAGAAAAGGAAGAGGGAATTAGAGGAAGGACGAAGGGGAAAAAGGAGGAAGAAGAAAGAAGAAAAAGGGCGGCCGCACCGCCTACGCGGCGTGGCCACCACGGCGGAGACAGGCACTAGTGCCACGGAAAAGACGGGCCCTAGCCCACACACTCACACATTTGTACACTCTCCAGCGCTGCGATCGCCCTACGAGGCAGTTGCGTACAGAGTTTTCCCGACGGCAGCAGGCCTGCTGCCGTAGGGCTTTTACTGTACGAGTTAGCATAGAAGTTCCTTATACTACCAAAAGGTGGTCCATAGGTGTACTAATCAAATCAAATCAAATCTATTTTTTTGGGTTTCGTTTTATTTTGGGCTGCGTTTAATACATACCACGGTGGGCGTTTGAGCATGTGACATCAAAGAGTCGTGAGATGGTTGAAGTGTGACAGCATCGTGAGACGAGTATTATAGATCCAAGTGAAGCATCGTGAGAATACGACTAAGCAAACTATCACGTGACACTGCACAACACGTGACAAATATAGACAACGACTCGTGGCTGAATCAAAGAACAACAAACAATTCAAACGTGCGAAGACGCAATAATATAGCAACATCAACAACAACAACAACAACTCTCACACTCTCAACCTCTCCCCACGCCTACTCCCCCTTGAGCTTGTCCTGCTTCACGGTAAAGGCCATCTCCAGCAGGTCCTGCTCCTCCTTGGTGTGCGACGACTTGGTGCCCGTGGCCACGGACGCGCTGGGGTGGCGGCCCGCGTACATAATGTGCTTGTGGTCGTGGTGCTGCGTCTGGTTGAGCACGGTCTCGAGGCGCGGCTGCGTGAACGTCCAGGCGCCCGCGTTGAGCGGCTCCTCCTGCGCCCACACAATCGTCTTGGCGTTGGGGTAGGCGTCCAGGTTGTCCTTGACCTGCTGCCAGGGAAAGGGGTGCAGCTGCTCAATGCGCGTAATGGCGACATTGTCAATCTGGTTGTCGGCGCGGTACTTGTGCAGGGCGGCGTAGACCTGGCCCGAGCACAGGATCACGCGCTCAATCTCGGCGTGCGGCTTGATGGCGCCTTCGGCGTGCGCCGGGTCCTCGATGATCCACTGGAACTGCGAGTCGCCGACAAAGTCCTCGATGCCGGAGCGGGCGAGGGGGTGGCGGAGGAGGGACTTGGAAAAGAAGATGATGAGGGCTGGGGGTTGTTAGCAGTCAAACAAAAATCAAAAAGAACATCGGGAGAACCCACGCTTCCGGAACTGCCGGTTCATCTGGCGACGCAGAATGTGAAACAGGTTCGCCGGCGTCGTCATGTACGCAATCTGCATGTTGCAGTCCTGGTGCTGGCGGTCCAGCTTGTCGGGCGTCGGGTACTCGCGCGGGTCCTCGTTGCACAGCTGCAGGTACCGCTCGATGCGGCCCGACGAGTGCTCGGGGCCCTGGCCGTCGTAGCCGTGCGGCAGCGACATGACCAGGCCGGTGCGCTGCATCCACTTCACCTCGCCCGACGCAATAAACTGGTCAATGATGCACTGCGCGTTGTTGGCAAAGTCGCCAAACTGCGCCTCCCACATGACCAGCGCGTTGGGCGACGTCAGCGAGTAGCCGTACTCGAAGCCCAGCGCACCAAACTCGCTCAGCGACGAGTTGCTAATCACAAACTGGCCCTGGTCCTTGCTAATGTTCTTGAGCGGCGTGTACACGTCCTCGGTCTCCTGGTCGTGGAAGACGGCGTGCCGCTGCGAAAAGGTGCCGCGCTCCACGTCCTGGCCCGACACGCGCACGTGGTGGCCCTCGGTCACCAGCGAGCCAAAGGCCAGCGCCTCGGCCGTCGACCAGTCAATGTTCTTGCCCTCGACCACGGACTTGGTGCGCGCGCCCAGGATCCGCTTGAGGTTGCGGTGCACCGTGAAGCCCTCGGGCGCCGTGCCAATCACCTCGCCAATGTGCTCCAGCGTCTTCTGGTCCACGCCCGTCGGGTTGTGCGGCAAAATCTCCGTCGCCAGCTCCTTGGGCGACTTGAAGCCGTTCCACGCCGACGTCGTCCACTCCTTGCTCGTCGGCTGGTAGTCCTTGCTCTTGCTGAAGCTGTCCTCGAGCATGCCCCACACCCACTGCTTGTGCTCCTCGACGTCCTCCTTGGTAAAGGACCCTTCCTGCAGCAGCTTGTCGACGTAAATGTCAATCTGCGGCCGGTGCGCGTTGATGCGCTTGTACATGAGCGGCTGCGTAAACGACGGCTGGTCCGTCTCGTTGTGGCCGTACTTGCGGTAGCACACGAGGTCGACAATCACGTCCTGCTTGAACTCGGCGCGCCAGTCGGCCGCCAGCTGGCACACGTAGTTGACGGCCTCGACGTCGTCGGCGTTGACGTGGAACACGGGCGCGTCAATGGCCTTGGCAATGTCCGTGCAGTAGGGCGTCGACCGCGCAAACCGCGGGTCCGTCGTGAAGCCGATCTGGTTGTTGACGACAATGTGGATGGTGCCGCCCGTGGAAAAGGCCGGCAGCGAGTGGAAGCCCAGGCACTCGTAGACGACGCCCTGCGCCGCCAGCGCCGCGTCGCCGTGCAGCAGCACCGACATGGCGCTGTTGTGCGTCTTCTCGTCGTTGTTGTAGTGCTGGATGGCGCGCGTCTTGCCCAGCACCACGGGGTCCTCGGCCTCCAAGTGCGACGGGTTGGCCACCAGCGACAGCTGCACGCGCTTGCCCGACGGCGTCGGCCGCTCAAAGTTCATGCCCAGGTGGTACTTGACGTCGCCCGAGCCCTCGTCCTCGGCGTGGGCCGACCCGGCAAACTCGCTGAAAATCGACTCGTTGGGCTTGCGCACAACGTTGCTCAGCACGTTGAGCCGGCCACGATGCGGCATGCCAATGACAATGTCCTTGACGCCGTAGTCGACGCTGCGGTCAATCAGCGCCTTCATGCCGGGCACCATGGTCTCGCAGCCCTCGAGGCCGAAGCGCTTGTCGTTGGGGTACTTGGTCGACAGGAACGACTCGAAGCTCGAGCTCCAAATCAGGCGGTCCAGGATGCGCCGCTTCTCGTCGATCGAGTACTTGAAGGGCTGCGGCACCTCGATGCGCTCGCGCAGCCAGTCGCACTTGGCGCGGTCCGGGATGTGGATGAACTCGACGCCGTACGACCCGGCGTAGATGCGCTCGCACGCCGCCACAATCTCGCGCAGCGTCATCTTCTCGCGGCCCTCGCGCTTGAACCGCGGCAGGATACCTGGGCCCAGCGTGTACTCGGTGTCCAGGTCCTTTTCCGTGAACTGGTAGTACTCGAGCGTCAGCTCGGGCGCCGTGACCTTGCGCTCGTTGCGGATGCCCAGCGGGTCAATGTCGGCCTTCAAGTGGCCGCGTGCCTGGTACGCGCGCACCAGCAGCTGGACTTTCAAGTGGTTGGTGACGTCCGGGTCTTCGGCGAGGCCGACGCCGGAGCCGGCGGCCAGACCGGGCAGGCCGGCGGTAGAGCTGGGCACGAGCGACGGCGGCGGCGTAAAGGCCTGCGAGATGGGCATGTCGCCGCTCTCGACGTTCTTGAAGTAGACCTGCCACGACACGTGGACGCTCTTGGGGTCCTGCTTCCACTGCAGGTACATTTCGTCAATGTAGTTGGCGGCGTTGCCCGACAAGAAGTTGTCGTTGCTGTCGGGCGGCGTGTGCGTGGCGCTGGCATAGCCGCGTTTTGACTGCAGGGCCAGGGCGAGCGGGCGGCGGCCGGAGACGATGCTTTTGCTGGTGGTCGACGTCGGCCGGGCCAGGCTGGACATGGCCGAGCGCGACGCCGAGGCGGCGGCGGCGCGCGCAAAGGTGGGCGCGGCCAGGCCGCTGGCTTTGCAGAGTGACCGGCGCAACATGGTGGTAGTGAACGGTGGTGTGGTGGGTGGTGGTGGGTGGTGAGCGAAAGCTCAGGTAGTTTGCGAGCGTTGGCTCAGAAGTGGTCGTGATGCTCTCTCAACCGGAAGAGAGAGAGAGAGAGAGAGAGAGGAAAAGGGGCTGCAAGTGTTAGATAAGCAGGAGAGAGCAGACAAAGCAGGCAGGAGCAATGCCAGACCAGCCGTGACTTCCGTATCGATGTGAGGACAGCTGGCAGCAAAAAAAAAAAGACTCTCACGGAAGGAGCGATGAGGGGAGAGGCAGTAGTGGTTATTACTCACCAAGATCGACGATCTCAAACAAGACCGTGAAGACGAAAGAAACAAACAAACAAACACACAAACAAACAAAAAGCGTTTGCGGAGAGGATAGAACGAAAAAAAGGAAAAGGGAGAAGAAGACGGGAGGCAACAAGAGTCAAAACACAAAACACGAACCGAAGATGGTCGGTACTCGAGCGAGAAAATACAGCGGGAATAATAAATAAAAATAGCTACTATAATACGAAAATTAGCGGTCATTCAGGAGGGAAAGGACCTGCCAACCGTTCTTTCCCCAATATAATAGCGATTCGGGCTGCGCACACACACAAAAACCCATTGGCTATGACGGCAAACCCGGCTCGAGGCATTGTCGTAAGGGGCAAGAAGTGGGCCGCACAGTTCGCAGCGGCACCTGCACCGTCCGTTCTGCTCCGGACGGGCGGTAGGGGGAGGGACAGTGCAGTACTGTAGGCACTGTAGGCAGACTGTGTGAGTGGGGGGGGCATGCGTCACAGACTCACAGCTGACCGGGGGAGGGTCCCACGTGCAGGGTCACGCGAAGGTCATGGGAAGGGCGAGATGCAGAGACGGCCATTCGCTGCGCCTCGGCAGACCCCACCGGCAGCTGTGCTGCTGCTTTTAGTAGTAGCACTCGTTTTAGCTTCAACTGCGTCATTCGCGACTGATGAGAGCGAACTCGCGAGGCTGCAGCCACGTCCGAAGGCCGAACGACTGAACCTGACACCTGACTACCCCGGACACGACGACGAGCCGGCGTCAGTTTGAATGGCATAATTGCTTGAATCGACTGTTTTCCTCTCCTCCGTTCCAACGGCGCGCCGTCGCCTTCCACCATGGCGGCACCGCAGGGCAAGGCCGTGTACAAGAAGAAGGAGGGCGTGATTGCCGTGTCGGATGACCACACGCGGGTGTCGTGGGTGCCGGTGGCGGGCGGTGCCGGCGTGACGGTGGCCACGGCCAACATTACAAGTAGGTGGTGTTGCGGTTCTCTAAGATATACAGAAGCTGACCTACTGACCGGCAGACCTCCAGCAGACGCCAGACTCGGCCCCCAAGGTCATGCTCAAGATCTTTGAGAAGCTGCCCGGCACCGACGGCGACCCGACCGTCTATCTTTTCCATTTCAACGCACCAACGGACGCACGCGCCGAGGCCAACGCCATCAAAGACTTGCTGTCGCGGATTATTGCCGACAGCCGCGCAAATGACCCCAGTATCCCAAAACCGGCGTCCGGCACCGCGACGCCCAAACCAGCAGCGGACGTGGCCGGCAGCGCGTCGGCATCGGCATCCATGACGTTTGCCGCCGCCGCCAGCAAGCCGGCCTCGGCCAAGTGGTTCGACGACGCGCAGCTCAAGACGGACATTGAGCTGCAGCAGTCGCTGATGAAAAAGGACAAGGCGCTGCACCAGACGTACATGGACGCGCAGCAGTCCAAGCCGGCGAGCGTGTCGGACGCGGCCTTTAACATGCAGTTTTGGTCGACGCGGACGGCGCTGCTGCGCGGGCACGCCATTGAGACGCACCAGAAAAAGGGCGCCTACAACGTGCTGTCGACGATCAAGCCAAAAACGGTCGACGGCGAGCTCAAGCTCAACATCAGCCTGGAGCAGGTGCAGATGATCCTGGCGCAGCACCCGCTCGTCAAGCGGCTGTACAATGAAAATGTGCCGCACGTGTCGGAAGCGCAGTTTTGGTCTCGTTTTTTCTTGAGTCGGTTATCCAAGAAGCTGCGCGGCGAGCGCGTGCAGGACACGGAGCGCGCCGACCCGCTGTTTGACCGGTACGACGAGACGGACGACACGGAGACGACGGCGGGCGCCAACGGGAATGCGAGCAGCAGTCTGATTTTGGCGGCGGCGGGCCACGTGCCGGCCATGATCGACCTCGAGGGCAACGAGCAGAACCAGGGCGGGTTTCGTAGCGGCAACCGGCGCGACGTCGAGATGCGGCCGCGCGCCAACATTCCCATTGTGCGCACGCTCAACAGCCTGAGCGAGAAGATTATGGCGACGGTGGCGCCGTCCGACTTGGTGGGCAGCAGTAGTACGGAGGACGGCGGCAGCAACATGGATGGCGGCAAGACACAATCCGAACTGACGCTGCGCGACCTGCGCGGCGACGTCGAGACCAGCCGGATTGTGCTGCACGTGCGCGAGCAGAGCCAGTTTGCGGCCCAGCACGACAACAACAACAACGACGACGTCGACGGCGAAAACGCGGCAACAAAGGCCTCGGACACGGCGCTGTATGCGCAGCAGGTGCCGTCTGAGGTGCTGTTTGACGTGCAGGCGGACATTGACACGCTGGCGGTCGAGGGCGACGGCGCCGGCGGCATTGACCTGCACGCCGGGTTGGGTGTCGATGTGGATAGTGACAGTGATGGTGATGATGAACAACGTCCTGCGCAGCGAGCCGACCATGTGGGCTCGCGGGCTGCTCGCCGTGCGGCCCAGGAGCAGGTCGTGCAAGCCGTGGCCAAGCGCCGCCGCGACCTGTACGGCCACAGCGCCGACGAGCAGACGCCCATGGGCCTGCCAGCAGCCATTGCCCAAAAGGCTTTTATTACCAACGCGACAACGACCGAGTTTTTGAAACAGTTTTGGAACGCGTGGCTGTCGGGCGATGCGTCGCGCGCACAAGAACTGGCCTACCACGCCGAGTCGCTGGCGCGGTCGCTGGCGCGCATCGACGCCGTGGCCGACGAGGCCGAGCAGGCGCGCGCCGCTGTCATTGAGGCGAAAAAGGAGGAGCTGCGCATGCTGCACCAAAAGACGGGCCAGCGGCTGCGGTGGCGGCCGAGCTCGGTGGGCGGGGGCGCGCAGGCGGTGCGCGTGCTGCTGGGGCCGACGATTGGCAGCGTGGAAAAGGCGCAGCGGCTGTACCGGGAGGCGCTGGCGGCGGAGGGGGTCACGGCGGGGGGGGTCACTGCCGGGGGGGGGATGACAGCCGAGGGGGTTGCGAGCACGGGGCCGTAGGCATCATCAGTAGGCAGCCATTGTACTATTACGGCGGGAACTATCAAGATGGTAGGATTTGTTTGACATAATCAGAACGGGCAACACAGGCACACAGGATAGAGCATTTGTTTGAATATAATCAAAATGGTCGACACAAACTGTTCTCGACATCGGGGCAAAAAGATATAGTGAGCCGGCGTACCTACTCAGTACGAGTACAGAAAGCACCCCACAATTTGCCCCGAAACAGCTCAAAATATAATCTTAGTCAGCATGCATTTTCTGACGACGTGCTTTCAACGTCACCTCATACGCCGGAGCACGAGTAACACACACCGCAATCCACGACGCATCCCCCATTATTTCTGTGCTGCTGCCCAATGCAACGGGCCACGCGCAGAAACCACATCGGATGCATACTGCAGCGGCACGGGCGCGCGCCCTGCAGCCAGCGGTGGTGACCGCCCCGGCCGCGTGCCGTCGGCTGCGGTTGCGGGTACGGCCCCGGGTTTTTGTTTCAGCCGGCGGCGTCGGCGGCCACGGGACAACAGGACCGGCGGCGGCGGCACGGGGGTTCCGCAGCTCGGCGGCGGCGGCGTATGCGGCACAGCCTGATGAGGGTGCAGGAGCGGGGGCGGCCAGTTCGGGTGCTGGCGCAGCTGCTTCGACGGGCACCGAGACACCCCCGGCCGACGCAACAGTCGCCGAGGTGTCGACCGTGACGGACTCTGCAGGCACTCCGGCCACAGACTCTGCCGTCACTCCGACCCCGACCACCACCACCACCACCACCACCTACACGGGCGGCCGCACGCGCGCCATTCGCTCCCGCAGCACCGACGGCATCCCGGCCTACACGCTGCCGGCATGGTTCCAGCGGCACAATGTGCGGTCGTTTGTGAGAGAATCGGAAGTAGAGCATTCTTTGTCGACGACGACAACACTTGGCCAGGACCTGGAAGCGGCTTCCCTGCTGCTGTACCCGCGCAGCTCGCTGCAGTTTGAGCCGACGACGACGACCACCACCACCACCACGGCCCGCCCACTCCGGCCCATCCCCTACAGCGAGCACGATGCAGCCGCCCAGGCGCTGCTGGCCGAGCTCACGGTCGAGGACAGCGACCGGCAGCAGATGCAGGACTATTTCGCGGCTGTGCTCGAGGGCAGCGGGTGGACGGACTACAAGGTGCAGCAGGCGGCGGAGCAGCTGCGCACAGGGACAGTCACGGGGCTGGACGCCATTGTGCGGCGGGGTGCGGCAGTGGCGGCGGCGGCGGTGTACCTGACGACGGCGGTGGCGTACCGGGGGCCGTATCCGGTCAAGAAGACGGTCAAGAAGAAGAAGGCGAGCACGGCGGACGACGACACGCTGTTTGCGCTGGACGACGGCGAGGCAGCAGTTTCTGGGGCAGTTCCCGAAACAGCTTCCGAGGCAGCTTTCGAGACAGCTTCAGGAGAGACGACAGGCTCAAGTGAGAGTGCTTCGACAGAGTCGACAGAGAAGAGTACCCCGACAGAGAATACCTCAACAGAGAGTGCCTCGACACAGACGGCCCCGGTGGTGGCAGAGGCAACAGCCGATAAGGAGAGTTCAGAACACACAGAAACAAGTCAACAAGCAGAAGCAGCACCCAAAACAGCAGCAGAGGAGGAAACAGATACACCAGCAGCAGAAGATACAAAACCAGCAGAGACAGAAGAGACAAAACCAGACCCTGCCGAGGCAGCCGCCGCCTTCAACGCCGACCTCGTTCGCCGCCTCGACCCCCACGGCGTCCTCGATCTCCCCCACACCCCCTTTGCCGGCGTCCTCGTCGAGTTTATCCGCCTCACCATGCCCACAGCCCCAATCCCCTTTCTCGCCGCCGAGGCTGACATTGCCGTCGCCGCGGGCCGGCCCATCCGCACACAGTTTGCCGAGCGCAGCATGTTTCGCGAGCTGCAGGCCACCGTGGCCGCCGAGCTGGTGGCTGCCGCTCCTGTCGCCGGTGCCGCCGGCACGCCAGCCGACTCCAAAAAGGCCGTGCCACTGCGCCGCGACTGGCGCCGGCCCGTGCCGGTGCTGACCGTGCTCAACTACCGCGGGCAGCAAAAGGCCGAGGCCCTTATGGACGAGGTGGCATCCACGCTGGCAGCGCGCATTGTGCACGTCGACGCCAAGACGCTGGCGGCGCTGGCCGGGCCGTACCTGGGGCAGACGCCGGTGCTGGCGCGGGGCAGTGCGGCGATGCTGGGGTACACGGCGTCGCGGCTCAACGGGCGGCTGCTGCCGCGGTATGCGAAGCTGCCTCCCCCGGTGGCCGAGTCCGGCGACGGGGAGGACAACCATCATATGTCCTTTGGTGGTGAAGACGAAGACGTCAACGAGTTTGTGTACAGTCGCGACGGCGAGTCGGAGGGCAACGGTGGCAGCAGTGGTGGCAGCAGCAGCGGCGACATTTCCATCTCACTGTCGCGGGTATCGTCGGACCTGCTGTCGACGACGCGGTCGGTGCTGCGCAGCGATGCCGAGGACCGGTGGGACGAGCTCAAGATGAACCACGTGCTGGAGGCCGTTGTTCGCGCGGCTGATCCTCCCAAGGGGTCGTTACCGTCGTCGCCGTCCCCAAAATCACCACTGCCCCCCCTCATCATCCATGTCCACAACTTCATCGAGCTCAGCGCCACCGTCGACGGCAGCCAGATCCTCCACCGGCTGCGCAGCATTGTCGACCGCGTGCTGTGGCAGCGCGAGCGCGAGCGCCGCCGCGGGGTCGTGCTGGTCGGGTCGACGTCGTCGCATTTCCGGAACGAGCCGGGCCTCGTCGACCGCGCCGAGGAGCTGCGGCACCACGAGGACTGCCACCTGGTGCCCTTTCAGCTGCAGCTCAACCACCGCCAGCTGCGGCGGCAGGCCGCGCAAGCCGAGGAGGCCGAGGTGCTGCGCGAGAACATGCACAACATTTGCAGCATGGTGGCGGCGCTGACGGGGAATGGTAACGGCGTGGTGGTGCACGACTTGCCGTGGCTGGAGGAGCTTGTGTCGGTCCTCGCCCTCCACCGCAAAGACCGTAAAGACCGCAGCTCAAAAGGCACCACCACCACCACCCTCGGCAAACTCGTCGCGTCCCTGGCCCACGCCGTGTACGACGTCCACTGGGTCTACCGCGTCGCTGCGCTGTGGACAGGCGTCGTTCAGGGCCGCTATGGGGCGTGGTCGGCCGACAACGACAGCGACAGCGACAAGAGCTCCCTCGACTCCAGTGGCAATCTGACAGTCGATGGCCACTCCTTTTTTTCAACACCCTCGGCCTTCCCGGCTGCATTGGTGGCCGCCGCAGCAGCTGGCACGCCCACGACCCCGGCCGACTTCACCAAGGTGTCCTTTGTCCACACGCTCGCGGCCATGGACCACCTCGACCGCGTCTGGTGCGAGCAAGGCGGCGCCATGGGGCCCTACTCGTCGCCGCTGCTGATCAAGCGGTACCGCAAGGCCAAGAAAGAAAAGGCCGTTCCCTGGTGGTGGATCAAGACGCTCGAGTCCAAGCAGGACGCGGGCCGGTTGGAAGACGAGCTCAAGGATGTCGAGGACGAGGATGAGTATGGGTACGATGACGACGAGGACGGTGGCGTCGTGCCCAGCCGCGACAGCACCGACAGCAGCAAGGCCGCATCGTCATCATCAAAGCAGGCCGGCGATGACGACACCACCTCCACCACCAAGAAAAACAAGTCCAAATCCAAATCCAAAACACCCAAAAAACCAAACTATGACGCCCACAACTTCAACCGCCACGAAAAGCTGCTCGTCGAGCACATTGTCGACCCGGCCGACCTCTCGACCACCTTTGACAGCATCGTGCTGCCCGCCGCCACCAAGGACTCCATCAAGGCGCTGACGTCGCTGTCGCTGATCCGCCCCGAGGCCTTTCGCTACGGCGTGCTGGCCACGGAGCACATCCCGGGCTGTCTGCTGTACGGCCCGCCCGGGACCGGCAAAACGTTGCTGGCCAAGGCCGTCGCCAAGCAGAGCGGCGCCAAGATGCTCGAGATCAGCGCCGCCAGCATCAACGACATGTGGGTGGGCGAGACCGAGAAAAACGTGCGGGCCGTGTTCTCGGTGGCGCGCGCACTGGCCCCCATTGTCGTGTTCATCGACGAGGCCGACGCGCTGCTGGCGGCCCGCTCCGAGCACCCGGGCCGCAACGGCCAGCGCGAGATGATGAACCAGTTCTTGCGCGAGTGGGACGGTCTGTCGGCGGGGGGCGGCAGATCTGGTGGAAAAGGCGGAAAAGGCGGAAAAGGCGGAAAAGGCGACGACAAAGAAAGCAAAAACGAAAAAGTCTTCATCATGGTGGCGACCAACCGCCCCGGCGACCTCGACGAGGCCGTGCTGCGACGCCTGCCCCGGCGCATTCTCGTCGACCTGCCGCTGCGCGACGCGCGCCTGGCCATCTTGCGCGTCATGCTGCGCGACGAGCTGCTCGACGCCGCGTCCGTCTCGCTCGAGAAACTGGCCGACGACACCGACCTGTACTCGGGGTCCGACCTGAAAAACCTGTGCGTCGCCGCCGCCATGCAGGCCGTGCGCGACGAGGTGGCCGCCATGGAGGAGGCCCAGAGCACGGGCGACGCCACCCATGTGTTCCCCCCCAAGCGCGTGCTGACGGGAAAACACTTTGAGCGCGCCATGCAGGAGATTGGCGCCAGCATCAGCGAGGACATGGCGTCGCTGCAGGCCATCCGCCGCTTCGACGACCGCTACGGCGACCACGGCAGCAAGAAGCGCAAGAAGCGCAGGGGCATGGGATTCGAGGTCGTGCCCAAGCCGCACGGCACCAAGGAGGCCATGGTGAGGCAGTGATGCTGTTATGTTGGTTGATGATCTTTTGTTAGTAGACATGATTCATGAGTTGGCATGGCAAAAAGAACAAGTTCAAATTTTATAAGCCCCAAGGTGACCAAGAAGTGCAAAAACAACCAAATAGTTTCAAAATTACACAAAGAAAAAGAAAGAAAAGGCCGCTAGCAAAAGGATATAAAGAAAGAAACAAAGGAAATGGTCGTCATGTCGTTACGCGGTTGCCCTCGTGTCTCTTGATTGTTTGTAGTTGCTCTTGATTGGTGGCGGCCCATCATGCCGTCTCACCCGCCCTCGTTTGGCGTCGCGTCGTCCTCTAACTCGTCGCAACAGTAATCTCCTCCTCGTTGGGCGTCTCGTCGTCGTCGTCGTCGTCGTCGTTGCTTGTCGACGCCTTGAAGCCCACCGGCTCGGCATCCACGCTCTTGGGCGTTGTCGCAACGGTCGAGGCATACACGGGCGAGTCGCTCCGCTCTTCCGACAGCACTCTAGGAGGTGCGTAGTCCGCGTGCACCTCCAACGGCGTCTCGGACGAGACCTCGGGGCTCGGCGCTGCCCTGATCGGGTCCCGGCTGCCATTCTCCCGCGTCTCTCGCGTCTCTCGCGTCTCTTGCGTCTCCCGCGTCTCCCGCGCCTCTTGGAGCACGTCGTCAGCCGGCTCAACCTCCATCCGTGCCTCCCGTCTGTCCCGCTCTGCTCGCCACTCCTCCGCATACGCCGGCTGTCGTTCCTGCTGGTACTGCCGTGGGTACGGGTGCTGCTGCTGCGGCATCTGCAGTGGCCGCGGGGACTGCTCGTACTGTGCCTGGGGATGCGGCTGCATGGCGTGCGGTGGTGGAAATTGCTGCCGCTGATGCAGGTGGGGGACGCGGAACTGGTGCTGGTGTTGGTGTTGGTGCTGGTACTGCTGCTGGTGCTGGTGCGAATATTGATATTGGTGTTGCTGCTGCTGGCCATACGACTCGGCCGCCGTACTAAACCGACCCTGCACGTCGTCCAGCTCCATGTTGTGGTCCCGGCTGCCCGCTACACCCGCACCCGCACCCGCACCCGCGTGCACGTCACCCGTCCACTCCATAATCTCCGGCCGCAGCGGGTTGTCCAGGTGCCACGTGTTGGGCCCGACGCGCTTGGCAATGCCGACCTCGTACCGCGTCGCCCAGTCCGTCAGCGTCGGGTCCGCGCTGCCGCCAAACACGACGGGCGGCTCGCGCCCCACCGCGGCCGCCTCGAGGTGCCGTGCGACGTGCTCCATGCGCTCGTCCCACGCATTGTTGCCGTGGAAATCCGTGCCACACGTCGGCACGGGGCAGCGCATATAGTCGGGCAGGCGGCACCGCGGCCGGATGCCGCCCTCCTGCAGCTCCTTGAGCCGCGACTCCCAGTCGCTAATGGCCCAGTGGTTGGGCGGCTTGACAACGGCCTTGACCTGCTTCATCAGCTTCTTGACGTGCAGCGGCGTGTGCATGCGCCGCAGGTGCTGCGTGTACAGGTCCTTGCGGTTGAAGATGGCGCCGTTGGGCAGCGAGAACTTGTTGTTGCTGGGCGCCATGCCCGGCGACTTGTTGACAATCTTGCAGCACTGGTCCACCTGGCACACCCAGTAGTGCAGCAAGATATGCTGGCTCATGACGTGCCGCTTCCACTCGTTCTTGCTCGCAAACGTCGACTCGCACCCGGCCCAGTTAAAGACGCAGTGGAAGGGCCGCGTGTGCTGCTTCCGCACGTGGTTGTACAGCGTCTCGCCGTCGTTGAAGCCCGCCGAGCACTCCTTGCACATGTGCGACTGCTCGGCCTGCTTGATCGAGATCTTGAACGGCTTCTGCGCGGCCTCGGCCAGCTGTGCCTGTGCTTGCTTGTCGGACAGGTCCTTGTCGGCCGCTTGCCGGAACTGCTGCAGCTGCACGGTGTCGCGGTAGTTCTGGAGGTCTTGCAGCGTTGGCCGGTACTGCGGCCGTTCGGCCTGGGCCTGGGCCTGGGCTGCGGCATGGCTTGCCGGTTCTTTCCGTGAGGCTGCCGAGGCTAACGGCGAGGACGCGCCCAGCGGCAGCAGCTTTCGCTCGGTGGGCAGCGCCTTTCTCTGCTTCTTCTGGCCATTGGCATCGGCCGTTGCGCTATCCCGTTCCGGTGCCCTTGTGCTTGGGACATCACACTCTTGCAGCTGTGGAGCTTCAAAAGAGAGGCTACGCTGTCGCTGCACGCGTGGGCGTGGGCGTGAGGGGTCTTTGTCCTTTTCGGCCCAGAGCGTTGCCGAAAGCTCATTGTCGATGCTTTCGTAGAGCGGCGAGGACTCATCGCCTACAATTGTGTATCCAACCAACGAGCTGGCCGGGCACTCGGAGAAGCTGTGCCACTCTGCCGCAGGGACACGCAGAACAGTCATGGTCGAGAAGCCCGTGTACATGCCCTCGATCTGGACCGTGCTGCGGGCCCTTGGGCTGGCCGTCAACATCCACTTGGCCCATTCGTTGACGTCGGTGCTGCCGCTGGAAAACCGGAGACAGAGGATGACCTGGGGCTCCTTGGGGAGGGGTGCGAGGACGACGCTGGCGTTGCGGTGAGAAGACAAGATTTGGTGTTTTGGCAGGTATCGCTGATCGACAGGCGGCCGTGCGGGAGGCTCCTTTGGTGGCCGGCCACGCCCGCGCGGCTTGGACCCAGACATGCGCCGGGAAATGGCAACGTGGAGAGCCTCGATGCTCGTGTACTCGGATGCGTTGGCGAGCTCCTCTGCCAAGGCCTTTGCAAAGCTCATCAGCCCAAGCTCGGGGTCCGGTGCCGGGGCCACAATGAGCTCGATAACATTGTGGCGTTCGGTTGAGCCAAGTGTGACCTGCGGGACCGCGTCCGCGTGGTCCAGGAGCAGGACCACATCACAGCCGGTGGACTCGTACGCGGCCTGGACCTGTGAAAAGGGGAACGCGCTGTCCGTCTTGCGATTTCGCCTGTGTATGGTTAGATGACGAGTGTGTACATGTTGAAAAGGAAAAAGGAAAAAGAAAAAGAAAAAGAAAAAGAAAAAGAAAAAGAAAAAGAAAAAGAAAAAGAAAAAGAAAAAGAAAAAGAAAAAGAGAAAAAAGAGAAAACATGAGGGAAAGAAAAAAGAAAGAAAAAAGAAAAAAGGAAAGGAAAGGAAAGGAAAAAACAAAACGTGACTGGAGCCACGTACGGGATGAGGAGTGGCTGGCCGTCGGCCGTGCTGCTTGACACGCACTGCCCGGCATAGTACAGAATGGCAAGGCGATCGGGTGACTTGTCTCTGTGGAAAAACCATTCGACCTTGGCGCGGACGGCGTCGTGGCTGGCTTCTGTCGAGTGGAGGACGTGCTCCTCGATGAAATAGTGGAGGTGGTTGCTGAAAGCTGCCTTGATGCTGGCAATGGTGGGCGCAAGTTCTGTCTCGTCGTCGGCCCACGAGAGCAGCAAGGCGTCAATGGTGACGTATGTGGGCGACCGACGCGTCCAGCCGTTGGCAGCGGCCGTCTTGAAACGCCGCGTAATATCGCTAAACGTGTCCAGTCCGATGTTGGTGCTGGTGCCGTTCCTGCTCGAGAGACTGGCGAGTTGGTGGTTTCTGCTGGGCCTGTGGTCTGTTGCTGGTATTGGTGGTAGTGGTGGTGGTGGAGGCAGTGGAGACGGAGGATGCGGTGTAGCAGGCAGAGTCCGGGGCGTTTTGTTGATGGCGGTGAAGCCGGCCCCGGTAGTCATAGCAAGGGCCTCGTGAGCCACGGCCTGCATGGCGCTGGTGCTGGTGCTTGTGCTGGGGCTGGCACCGGGCAGGGGGTGCAGGGCGGCAGAGACGCCATTGTCCAAGCACACGCGCTTTGCGGAAGCCAATGCGGGCTCATCGTCGATGGCGTCGCGCCGTCTCTTGTTGTCCATTACACGGTGAACACGGTGAAGAGGTAGGAGGGATCGGTGCTGAAAGGGGGTGGTATGTCATGACACCTGGCCATCCAGGGTGAGAAGGGTGACCCTCGAAGAGTCAGAACGAAAGAAGGGAGTTTATGGAAAAGGGAATGCAATGCGTTGCTGGCCGTGCTAGCCGTGCTGGGAAGAGTCAATGGATAGGATATGAGAAGCTGAGGAGCTGAAGAGGTGAGAAGCTGAGGATGCAATGAGATGAGAGATGATATAAGTGATGGGCAAGTGATGAGTCGTCCAGTTGATTGGTGTCGACAGTGACGAGAACGCGTGACGACAAGACGTGTGCCGAAAACAACGCCCAAGGCAGCCAAGGTGCACAAGAAAAAAAAACAATTGGGCGTTGAATTGGGCTGGTGACCGTGCCGGCAGGTAGGACAAAATAGTACTCGTACTTGGTGCAAAGGCGGTGGCAATGGATAGAGACGGGTAGGCTGGCTATCCGAATACAAACGGCGCGAGGGTGTGTAGGCGGATGCGCATAGAGGTGGACGGGTAAATGTGAGGCGTGGGGAGTCTTCTGAGTAGCGAGAGAGAGAACAGTCCAGCGAGAGAGAGAGAGAGAGCTGACGATGGCCGAGAGTCGGCTGTGAAGTCGAATAGGCCGAATGGTGGCGATGGGCGCCGATTGAGAGAGAGTCTGTGCGATTTGTGGGGATAGGTTGATAGGGGGGGAGGACACGATCAAAGAAATAGACGATGTAAGTAAGAGGTGATGAAGGAGGAGAGAGGATGACAGGATGAGAGGGCACGAGGATGAAGCAGGGATATTAGCAGGAGTAAAAAAAAGTATCGTGAGAAAAAAAGGAGAAGATGACGAAGCAAAGAGTACGAGTAGTAAGACAGGATAGGAAAGAGCAAAGCGATGGCGAGGAAGGAACGCGAACGATTTAGGCAAGAGGTCGGTTAGTAGTTGTATGTCCGAAAGAGGAATAGAGAAAGAGAAGAAAGACTAAGAGAACTTGGGATGGAAGGGAGAAGGCTGCACCCCTCTTTAAGGCTTTGTTCAAGGCTCTCGTATGTGGAAGGAACGACGGGCGAATAACTAAGGGGGAGAAGAAAGAAAAGGGATGGAAGGAATAAGGGAATAAAGGAATAAAGGAATAAAGAAGAGAAAGAAGCCCTAGCATTGGCATAGAAGCCCGATTTTGCACATGGAACAACCCAATACCCCAATTTCGTCCGGCGTAGCGCGTCTGAAAGTGTGTGAGACGAGAGGCTGGCGGAAGAGAAATAGGAAAAGAAGAAGAAGAAGAAGAAGAAGAAGAAGAAGAAATGGAAAAAATCAGATCAGAGCCGAAGCGATGGGACTGGGACGGTGGAACGCGAACAGGGTCAGGGCGTCGTTGATGACCGGGGTAGAGGAGGCATACGATGTACTCGTAGATACAGGACTCAACAGTAAAGATGAAGAGGCAGAAGAGAGTAATTCACACAGAAAATACAAGGATATAGAAGGAAATACAAAGAATAACACGTAGTCTATCCGAATAACATATTTAGAAGTAGAAAAAGGACAACGTTGGGTAAAGGCCAACAAGGTTGTACACGTCAAGGATACGCGTACAGACGCAGAGAATATGCACAAATTTACAAATTAATATACGACAATATACGACAATATACAGACTGATAATACAAGGCAATATAGGACTGAGTGTGTTACGAAAGGAGTGTGCGGTTGAGAGTCGGAGAAGGACGGTGGACGACGATGTGGATATCAAAATGCGCCGGCAAGGCCCGCAACGGCGTAGGAAGCACCGGTGAGTTCAGCTCCGTAGTTGGCTGGTCTGTACGGAGGAGCTGATAATGGATATTTCAGCTCAGACGCATTGCGGCCTATCGAGCCCGACAAAACAAACATATCTCCTACAGCCACCGGCGGCTTTTGCTTTGCTTGTTGTGTTGTCGTTATGGTGTTTCACGTGATTGGTCAAGAGCCGTGGCTAGTGCAATCAGGCTCGAGCGAATGAAAAGGCGCTCGAGGAAGAAAATGGGGTCTTTCTACGAGTATTTGGTCGTCAAGCTCCAATTGGCTTAACACTCAAAGCCCTGTTTGTTCACATGCGACCAAACTACTCCGTTCAGGCAGAGTGCCGGCTAGCTGTACTCGTAGGCGCATATTCGTGGCCGAATAAATCAGCCAATAGAGAGAGAGAGAAGAATGTTAACAGACTCAAAGATAAAAGCCCAACTGACCCCGTTTCCGAAAAAATCAAGAATCCTCCCCAACTTTACAATAGAACATTGTCGTCTTGACTGTGCTTGGGTCGCTAGCACTAGCTGCAGTTAATGTCGCATTGGTACACGTCGAGCAGCGGAGGAGCACACTGCTACTATGCAGTACGGGTAATATACGGTGAAGCTACGGGACCAAGACATTTGTCGGATGCGACAAGACTACTCCTTTAAGGTGCATTCTTTCTGCATTCTAGAGAGGCAGGAAGAAGAAGAAGAAAGCAGAAGAAGAAAAGAAAAGGAAGAGGGCAGGGGCCTGGAGCCATCAGCTACCGTGGCCTTTACTCGTACAAATAGCTCAGTCAGTAGAGGCGTTTCTAAAAGGTTCTTCTTCCGACTTCTACGAGTACCCGGCTCTGTGTGATACGATGACATGGGAGTGTGACGTGAGCCGGATGAAACGGACTCGGTTGCGTGTTTCGGCTTCCGTCTGTCTCTGTTCTTGCACATTTTCGTTTGCTCTTTTTTTACCAACCTTATTATATATAATGATCACCCCTGGCGACGATCACTCTGACGTAGACACAAGCCACGGGGTTGGGCACCAGGCAAGCCTTGCCTGATATTTTAGGGGGAGAGAAAGAAAACGAAAAAGAGAAACAAGATCGTGACACAGCCAAAACATTGAGAAGACACTGAGTGGAGCCACTTGGCACAGGAGCACGACAGACGGGAGGAGACACGGGCTACGATAGGGAAGAAACGACGTTGCACAGCGATTGTGATTCGGCGAGATGCCATATTCGGGGAGTACTCGTAGACAAACAGGTGACTGACTGACGCGGCAGAGAGTCGGGGTTGGTGTCCTTGGGTTTTCATGTTGTCTTTGGGTTGGGACTGGGAAAGCTGTCCAACGACGTCAGAGATGCAAATAAAAGGAGGATAGAAAAGCAAAACAAATCAAGAAGAAAGAAGAAGGAAAGATAAGAGACGAGAAAAAGAAAGAACAAATGACCAAAAAAGACGGTGAGACGACGGATCGCTGCCCTACAGCCCAATATGCATGTGCATGTTGATGGGGCTCCGTGCAGGTAGTCCGAAAATGCGAAAGTGACCAGCAGCCCGTTTGCAGCCTATTTGTCAATGACAAGGCTCGGGCTGACAGCTGGTCCATTTATGCCTGGCGAGTAGGGTTTCTCCCCGAAGGGTCGACCATGTGTGGATTACAAAACACTTACGAGGGACTGTCATGGACGATTAAAACGTGTCAAACACCTGACAATCACATTGGCGTTAGGTGCCGATAAACAAACACGCCCGATAAATGACTATATTGCATTATATTTTCTTAACAATCAGCCGAGCCGACTACGTGCATATCTCAGCTGACTATATTTGAATACTACTATCAACTATCCGATGCTACCTGACAGCCCGAATTATCCGATGAGACCCAACAACCGATGGTACCTAATTATCCAATAATCTCGTCCATCTCGCCCATCTCGCCCGACTGCCGCGGCCGCTGCCGCACCACCCGTAGCCGGCCCGGAAACAGCCGCCGCCGCGACCCAGGACCCGGGAACCGCAAGTGTGCCGGCTTCAGTGTCCACCGCCGCAGCTGCCGTTGCAGCTCGCCGACCACGTCGGCCATGGTCCACGAGAAGGGGACGTGCCCGGCATACCCGTCGCTGCCACTGGTGGTGGTGGCTGTCGGCCCCGGTGCACCCCGCAGCCGCCGCACGCGGATGCTGCCGTCGTCGTCGACGATCCAGTTGTCCTTGGCGTGGCGTGCAATGGCGGTGCTAAACTGTTCGATCTGCGGTGGAGGTGGGCCTGTAGATGTAGCAAACATCTCCCGTGAGAGCCGAACGTTATTCCTGCTGCCGCCACGCTGCAGAGCTGTGAGCAGGGCTTCCGGCGGAACATGACTCCCACCATACGCGGCCACGAGCTCGTACAGCGCGGCAATGGCGTCGCGCAGCCGCACGTGCGTCGCCTCGGGACACGCCGGCAGGCACTCGCAGGCCATGACAAGCGGCCGCAGCACGTTGGCCAGGGACACCAGCTGCGCCAGCGTGCGCACCCGCACGGGCAGCATGTCAGACGCAGTCGTGCCCCCCGCAAAACCTGCCACGAGCAGCTGCACAACACCCTCAAACAGACTCGCCACGGCATCCACCAGCACATCGTCGTCCACGGCCGGCGGCACAGCTGCGCGCGTCAGAAACTGTTCCACCGCCGTGCAGTACACGTCCAGCAGCGGCCAGCAGGCTGTGGATGTTGCCTCATCATCAGGGCCGTCGAGGCAGCCGGCACCCACCCTTAGTATCGCCGGCAGCATGCGCCCCAGCATAAACCCCAGCACGCGCCCGTCCTCGCGCATGCTGCGCTCGAGCACGCGGCACTCCTGGGCCAGCGCGCCGTTGGCCAGGGCAATGGTGAAGCTGTTGTGCAAATAGTAAAAGAGCTGCGGCGCCGCCGTGGCCTCGCCCTCGCCCAGCCGCAAGCCGTACGTCACAATGCTGGCGGCGCGCAGCTGCGGGTCCTCGGGCGACGGCGCGTAGTCGACGCTCTGGCTGTAGAAAAAGTCGTCGAGCGGGCAAATGTCGCCGCCGTGCGACCGCAGCAGGGCCACGATGCCGCGGACGAAGAGCACGTAGTCGTTGTGGGCAGTGGTGGT
Source organism: Ophiostoma montium (assembly GCA_029299015.1). Lineage (NCBI taxonomy): Eukaryota > Fungi > Ascomycota > Sordariomycetes > Ophiostomatales > Ophiostomataceae > Ophiostoma > Ophiostoma montium. The sequence goes on along the minus strand of JANSMC010000027.1, from coordinate 54,839 downwards.
GGTGCCGGCAGCACTTTTTGCCAAATGCCGCAAGTCGTCTTTAATCTGCTGCATCACCAACCGCAAGGCCCGCGCATACTCGCTGCGCAGCTGCTGCTGCTGCCGCCTTGCCGCTGCCCCCGTGCCGTCGCTGCTGCCACCGCCCCCCGCCCGCAGCTGCTGCCGCATCGATGCCATGGCACACGCAAAGTATGCCTGGTTCGTGCCGTAGTCGGGCATCGCCTGCGCGTTGGCCGGGATGCTCGCGCGCCGCACGTACGGCAGGTCGTGCTGCTGCAGCACGCGCGCCAGCCGGTTCTCGTAGCCCAGCAGCCGCGCCGGCTTGACAATCGCCAGCAGCCACTGCTCCAGCAGGTTGGTGCTGCCGCCGCTGCCGCCGCCCATGTCCTTGAAATCAAACACATTGTTACTCACCAGCGCCGACACAAACAGCGGCAAGAACTTGCGCTGCATGAGGCCGGGTGCATGCGGCAGCCTCTCAAAGATGGCGTAGCTGTCGTTGTTGCTGCCGCTGCCGCTGCCCCCAAAGAACTTCCCCAGGTTGTACATCCCCGCGTGCACAAACCGGCTCACCAGCCGCGCCGCCAGCACCAGCCCCCGCTCCGTGCACGCCACGCGCGTCGCCGCCACCGACCCCGGCAGGTCGTCCCACGCCATGTGCGTCAGGCTGTTGACCAGCCGGAACAGGCTCTTGGCCACGGGGCTGTGGTCCAGCAGCAGCACCGCCTCGTCTGCCTGGGCAGTGTCGTCACCGCCCGACACCTCCTCCTCCCCCTCCCCCTCTCCTCCCCCCAAACTGGCATACTGCGCATCCATCACCGCATCGATCCGCCCCATGTAGTGCTCCAGCGTGTCGAGCGCCGTCTGCAGAATCGCCCAGTTGGTGCACGACGCCGCCAGTAGATCCAGCTTGCCGCCGCTGCCGCCGCTACCGCCGCTGCTGCTCCCGCCGCCCAACACCGCCTCCAGCTGCTCCGTGCTCAGACAGTACGTCGCCACGCCCAGCGTCGGCGCATGCCGCAGCACGTCCAGCGACGCCGCCGCGCACGCCTGCAGCACGTCCATGGCCGCCGCGCGGTTCGCCGCCGCCATCGCCCGCACCATGTCGACGCCGATCCCCTGCATCATGCTCGTCGACAGGTTGCGGAACTGCCGCTCCATGTCCGCCTCGGCCGACTGGTACTGCTCCAGCATGCTGCCGAAAATGTTGCGCATCCACGCCTCAAACCCACGGAACACGCCGTAGCCGCTGCCACCACTACCTTGGTTGCCGCCTTGGCTGCCCCGCCCCGCCACGACAAACCGCGCCAGCTGGCTCCATGCCCGAATGTTGATCAGCACCGCCTCCTTGTGCGACCGCGCCGGCTCCACCAGCTTCTCAATCTGGTGCAGCGCCGGCCGCACCTCGGCCGACGCCGCCCAGTACAGCGTGCACAGCAGGTCGTGGTGGTTGCGCAGCGCCGCCAGGTCGCGCTCGTGCACGTCGGCCTCTTTCACGTACTGCCGGTCGTGGTTGGGAAGGATCCGCGCCACCAGGTTCGTCATCTCCTTGCCCAGCCCCAGCCGCTTCAGCTCCAGCACCACGAGGCCCAGCATCTTGAGGAAGATGTGGAAACACTTGTCCTCCTCGGGCACAATCGCCAGCGACGGCCCGTCGTTGTCGTTGTCGTCCTTGTTCTCGTCCGCCGCCAGCATCTCCAAAAACTGCGGCGACCGGTACACCTCCTCGTTGCGCAGGTGCGCATAATCCTGCGAGCCGTAAAAATCAAAAATCGTGCCGATCACGCTCTTGCTGCTGTTCCGCCACCCCCATTCCTGCACCAGGTAGTGGCACCGCCCAACCAGCGTGCGGCAGTACGCATTAAAGCTCGCCGACTGGTGGGGGTTGGTCTTGTACAGCTGAAACACCCGCTCCAGCATCTTCTTGGGCAGCTCCCAGCCGTCCACCGGCATGCTCTGCCGCATCCCCGCCTGCACCACGCCTGCGCTGTCAAACTCCGTCAGCGGCAGCAGCGTGAACAGGCCCTCCCACAGCTGCTCCAGCCGGCCCGCGTCGCTGCACGCATGGATCGCCACGGGCGCCTTGAACTGCATCGCCCAGTACGTCACGTCCCAGAACCCGCTGCGTGGGATGCGCGCGTGCTCGAGGGTCTGCACCAGCACCACCCACGAGCACAGCGCCTGCAGGTCGCGCCGGATTCCGCGGTCCCGCACGCTCGGCCGCTGCAGGTCGTTGTAGCCCACGCGCACGTCCTCCAGTCCGTGCTTCCACAGCGCCCGTGCCGTCACCCTGGCCGCCTTGGTCAGCATGTCCTCCACGTGGAACGAGTAGGCCCGGCACGCCGGCGTCTCGCGGCAGATCCGCAGCAGCCATGCCACAACGGCCACGGCGCCCGTCAGCGCGGCAAGGTGCGTGTTGTGCACGGCGGTGGGCTCGGCCGTCGGCTGCATGATACTGGCCGACTCGAACCGCTTGACAAGGCCCGCGACGACCTCCATGCTCCGCAGCACAAACGCCTTGCGCGTGTCGGCCGTGGCTGTCTCGGCAAACATGGTCGTCTGGATAAAGTCGAGCACAAAGTTGACGAGCGCATGCACACGCGGGCTGAGCGGTGTGACGGGCCCTGACGCGGAGAATAGAGAGTCGGTCAGCCAGTCCATCACGATGCCATACTCGGACGACGACACATCGTCCCACGCGCTCCAGCTCAGCGTCCGCGCATCCAGCTGGAACGTCGCCACGCGCGTCGCCGGCGGCACGTCCGTCGCAAGATGCGTCCCCAGAGCTGCCGCCAGCCGCCCACTTCCAAGCAGCGTGCTCTGGTGGAAAAACACGCCGCCATCCAGCGGAAACACGTCAAAGTGCTGTGGGTACTGTGAGCCGTAGGGTCCCAGGCCACGCAGCTTGCCGGGATCGGGGTCCGCGGCGCCTTTTTCCGCTGCTGCAAGGTCGACCGTGGCAGGGCCAATGCTGACGGGCAGCGGGTCCAGAGCGTGCACAAACCGCGGCGCTGACGTGTCGACAGCCTGGGGATTGTAGCGCTTGCGGAACCTCGACCTGTCGACTCCCTTGGCTCGAGGTGTTGACTTGGCTGGCGCTGCCGGTGGTGGCTGCTGGCTCCCAACGTCATCGTCCAACTCCATGGCATCGACTGAGCCGTAGTTGGATGCCTGGTCGTCGATAAACTGCTCGAGATGCACACTCGGCAGAGCCGCTGCTTCTCTTCTCCTCCGGCGGTACATGTCATCGAGCGCCTTCTTCTTGGCTACAAACCCGGCCGAGTCTTGCCGGCTGCTTCTGGCTGCGGTAGTCTCAAGCTGGGCCGGTCGCATCGGCGCTAGTGCATCCGAACGTCGGGGTGCCAGCCGGGGATGGGCGATGCGGTTGGCATAAGCCTTCTTTGTTGCCGGTTGTGTTGGTGCTGCCGTCGCTCGTGACCCCGAGTCCGTACGGGCCATGCCTTTGGGATGGCTGGCATGGCTGGCATGATTGGGCTGCCTGGGAAGATTGGTCGAGATCTCATGCAGCGGGGGATGCTGTGCAGGCCGGCTTGTCCGTCCGCTGCTAGATCCAGCCTGCGCCGCCGGCCTGCGCTTTGCCTTGTCCAAGCACGCCGGGTTGGGAATCCTCGGCCGGATCTTGCCGGCACGCCAGTCGTGCAGAACCGACAAGGCATCGACATTGTCGCTCCGGCTGCCCAGGTTGATGTACTTGCGGGACGGGCTCGCTTTGCCCTGGACCTTTGTCTTGCGCGCCGTGCGTGCGGCGACGCGGATAAAGTCTGGTTGGCGCACGTTCTGGGCGGAGGCGGGCTCGACAAAGTCGAGAATACTCAGCAGCGGCGGTGTCGACGGGACACGAGGACGCCGTTTCCTTGTGTTTGTGCCGGATGCTGCTGTTCGGTGCCCAGACGGTCGCGGCTTGGACGTGCTGGACTTGCCAGACGTCCCTCTCACCTGCCCCGACTTCTTCGTCGGCGCCTTTCGTGGCTGATGCGCAATGGACGACGCAGCCGCTCGGTCAAACAGGCGATCAATCTTTGGCTGCCGCGTCTTTTGGCTCGGCGCACTGCCGAGTGAGCTGGCAAACGACGGCTTCTTGGTGAGCTTCCTCGGCTGGGAGCGTGCTCCTGTGCCAGACGACCGGTGGCGACTGGGGCCGGACTCCATGCGGTCAATGACATCGGCCTCCATCACCGAGCCAATGTCGTCGTCGTCCACAGTCTGGCGGTACACCGGGAAGCCGTCGTCGTCGTCGTCAGTCTCGTCTGACCAGAGATCGGTCGTTGTAATCTTGGGCCGGCTGCGTTGTGTAGTTGTTTCATTGATGTCATTATTACTCTCGTTATTGCTGTTGCGTATGTTGCTGGAAGTAGTGGGTTCGTTGTCGTCGTCAGATTCGTCAAAGATGGCAGCAAGAGGTGCAAGAGAAGCAGACCCCGTGCCTTGTCGCGGCAGGGCCACACCTCGCCTCGGCGTGTTGTCGGTCTGCCCGGGCCTCCGCTGTGTCGCCGGCAGTCGGTCGTTTGTGACGCGCGTTGCTTTTTGCTGGTCAAGCCGCAGCCACGACGCAGGCAGAACGCCCTTGATCCGTTTTCTGTGCTCGCGGACATTATCCGCATCGTTCTGGACCTCTTCTTCATCCTCTTCGTCCTCTTCCTCTGCCAAACCAATAATAGTGTCATCGGCCTCGCTCTCGGCTTCACTCGTCTCATCTGGTATTGTATATGTCTCCCTTTGCGGTGGAGGCGGCGGTGGCGGTATCGGCGGCGAGGAGGACCGCACGACCCGCATCCGGCCCGTTGGCCGTGGCAGAGGATCGGGCGACGAGCTAAAGGGCACAGGAATCCATTTCGCACGAGGCGGTGTTCTTGCGATGCGCGGCGCTTCTGCCTGCAGGGCCACATCTAGCACCCGAGCCCGCTTCGCAGCCGATGACGTCGGCGACGAAGTTGGGCGCTTTGCGGTCCTCGCGGCCTTGGCCTTGTTACCAAACACTTGTCGTTTCCGGTGCGCTTCAAAGCTGGGAAAGTCGTCGTCGTCCGCCATACTCGTGCCATCTGTCCCCTCGCCGGCGATGCCCTGGCTGCTCGTAGAAAAGAGCTGGCGATGAGCGGGCGTTGACGTGCTCGGCGACAAAAACGACGGCAGCTCCGGCCGGTCGGTCCTCGAGCCGCGTGCTGTCGGGCTGGTGGGGAAGTCGTATACGTCGTCGTCGATAAAAGCCGGGTCGCTAAAAACGTCTTGTTGTGCTTGCCGCCGGTCGTCTTCTTGCGAGACGTCCTGGCTTTGGGAATCGTCGTGCGGCACCGCATGCTTTCGGTGAGCGGGAGCGGCGGCGCTGTATTCGGTGCGAACGGGCTTCATGCCATGCTTCTTCATGGCCTGGGCATATTGGGCGTTCTCGAGCAGGTACGGGTGCTGCTGGATGGGTTTGCGGGGGCGCAGAGACCGCACAAAGCCGAGCCGGAACGTGGGAGGAGAGTCTGGCAGAACAGGGAAGACGAACGGCGGGCTCGATTCCCGGTGGACGGATGAGTGCTGCTGCTGTATCGAGGCCGATGGCGGCGCGGGCTCGAGGAGCATAGGGGAAGGGGACCGTGAGAGGCTGGAGAGCGAGGATGTCGGAGAGGAGGCAAGGGGGAGTGCTCTTGCTTCTTCTGGTGGTGCCTGTGCCGGTGGTTGTGGTGGTAGTTGTGGTGGTAGTTGTGGTGTCTGTGATGGTAGTCTGGGGGACGGTCGGGGCGTGTCCTGGTCCATGCCATCTTCCGGCTCTTCGTCTGGACGGTTGAACTGTGGGAGCTGGTCCTCAACGCCGTCGCCAACGAGATCGATGTCGTCATCCAAGTCATTCAAGTCATCCAAGTCGGTAGGCGGAAACGAGAGTGTGCTCGACTCGTCGGTCAGCACGGGGGTGGGTGTGGCCGGCCGGCGAGGTGAAGCCGGAGGGTTGGCGGGTGTGACGTCGACAACTTTGCTGGGACGTGGCGAGAGCACGACGCTCAACACGGGCTGCCGGGACTGGTTTGTGTTGTCGCCATGGTCGCCATGGTCGCTATGGTCGCCATCATTCAAGTCGCCAAAGAAGAGGCCCTGCTCGACCGGGACGTCGGCCAGCGAGTCCTGGCTGTCGAGGCCGTCGTCGTCGTCCGAATCAGGGACTTCGCCCAACAGCTGCCAGTTCTTCCCCATTGGAACTGGTGCTGCATCATCGATAGAATGGCATGGGCGGTGGTTGATCAGAGGCAATTGTAGAGTATGTCACAATGTTATATTTGAGAAGCAAAATCAGACAATGCTACTCGTATATGGAAGGTCTAGATGCTCCTTCCTCTTGTGGCGCCGATAGCATGCTCCGTAGTCAGGCGGGACGCGTCTTGGAAAACCACTGACAGGGAGACGCGTCGGGCGGACACGCCTGTAATTTTACGGGTTTAGGCCTGTGGGAAACCCCACACCGGCCGCCATTACATAATCACGACATATCGAACTGCACCGTGATGCTTCACTTGCCCACGTCACTCCGCCCGACCCATTGCCCGCTCACGCACGCTCTCCGAATTTGAGTCGGGGAATTCGGTACCGCCTTTTTCCAATATGTCGCTCCAGAAGATCCTCCCGCCGGCATTGGCCATTGCATTTGGCATTGTGAATGGTGCGTACTGGCTGTGGCCCTCTCATCTTTTTCAATCTCTTTCAGGCCTTTTCATTCTCTTCCATGCGGGTTGCCTACCATATCCCATCTGCCGGCTCTTTGGCTCGCTTTAATATCAGCCGTTCACAGTGCTCTGCAGATCCTGCATTTTCTATTTCAAATTTAACACGACCATAGGCGTCTACATCTTCAAGCCGTATCTCGATGGTTCCAGCGACCTGCCAGAGCCCGAGCCAACTACGAGTAAAGCGTAAGTTTCCTGCGCCGCCGCCGTGCACGCGTGTCGTTTGCTTTTGATTTACTTTGATTCAACTTTGATTTACATGCTTACTCATCATGCACGTGCAAAAGGCCGACGACAGCAGCCCTGCCCCAGGATAAAGTTAAAGACCAGCGGTAGCCGCCGGAGGAAAGCCAATACTATTCGGAGCAAACGAACAAAACATCAGACGACTTTCTGCAAACTCACATGTTGTGCAGAGATGTAGTCTGACAGTCCGCTGCGGTCGCATTGGAGGGCCAGACGGGCGCATCCTTTTCGGCCGTCGGGACCAGCGGAGCTGCGCGGCCTCTGATTGGCGAATGGGGCCCAGGCGACCGACAGGCGCTCATTGACAGGGAAGGAAGGCACGTCACAGCGGTGGTGCAGCGATGCATGATGGCCGGCAGCAGCTGGCCGGGCGGGAGCCGGGTTCTATGTAAACGAGTTACTGGTAGAGCTTGCTTGGCTGAATCTGTTTAATTGCACTGCATTCCATCCATTGAGCTCTACGTATGCGGTTGCCAGTGCTTTGCTTTGCCGCGCCGTGATTGGCCCGCTCGCTTAGTCATCTATCTGGGCCCTGGTGGGTAATTGCGAGCGATTTCTTTCGTCCGGCGCAAGAGCTTCCCTCGGGTCGCTGGGGTGGAGCCCCATTTTTGCACGCACCTGGCATGTCATACGATGTGCCCCCCCAATTGTCCCTCTACAGGCGAGGTTTCCACCAAAAACTCCTCGCCTCTTTCCCCTTCCTCTTCCACCCGACCTTGTTTGTCGTCTTTGTCTCTTCTCCCCTTCTCCTCGACCTCGTCCCTCCACGCCCCCTCCGATTCGCACTACCATCAATTGAGCCGCGACTCTTTTTGACATTTGATTCTCGTACCAATTAGACCAATCTCCCCTCTTCGACCTCGCCGTCTCTGTCGTAAAGAACAGAGACCTCGGAAAAAGCAAAATTTTCGCCACCACGAGTTGATAACAACCTTCGTTCACAAACCCCCAACCATGTACGCCCGGCCGTCTCTTGTGCGCAGCACTGCGCGTGCGGTGACCGCTGCTGCTGCTGGCCGTCGTGCCGCCACGACCCACGCCATCTCGAACCCGACGCTCGCCAACATTGAGAAGCGGTGGGAGAGCCTGCCGCTGCAGGAGCAGGCCGACCTGTGGATGGCGCTGCGCGACCGCATGAAGGGCAACTGGAAGGAGCTGACTCTGAACGAGAAGAAGGCTGGTGAGTGCGCAAACTGTCTGGCTGTCTGGCTGCGGTGATGTGCGGAGGTGTGCAGGAGGCGGATGCGGCGCAACGGAGAGCTGGAACAGCTGGAACGAGGCACTGCGGAGCCGGAGGGCGTCGGAAGTCGAAGCCATGGGACGGCACCAGTTGCAGAGCTTCCTCTGGACCTCGACGCAGCTGGATCTATGCAGCTGGATGCCATCTTGACGTTATGGCTGACATCTGTCTTGCTGCCAACCTGCATCATCGCAAGCACACATCGCCACATCGTCACATTTTGATATCAGACATTGACTAACTTCCCCCCAGCTTACTGGATCTCGTTCGGCCCCCACGGCCCCCGCTCCGAGCCCCCCGCCGGCGAGGGCAAGAAGGTCGCTCTCTACACGGCCATTGGCGTCGGCGCCTCGCTGCTGCTCTTCAGCGCCATGCGCCTGTTCGCCGGCGGCTCCCCGCCGTCAATGAACCGCGAGTGGCAGGAGGCGGCCAACGAGAAGCTGATCGAGGCCAAGGCCGACCCATTTACCGGCATCGCCTCCGAGGGCTACACCGGCAAGGGCCAGATCCAGTCGCCGCCCAAGGCTCACTAAAGCCCGGGATTCGCCGGCCGCGGATGTCTCTTGTCTCTCTCTTTTTTCTCCCTCAAACAAACAAACAGCTTTCTGTCTTTTTTTTTTTATATGCCGTCATCTCCTTTGTCAATTTTCTCTCCCTGTTAAATAAATCCATCTTCATATTGACAACCATTACACTATTTCTCTCTGTCCCTTGTCGTGTGCTTCTCTCCTTTGGGTCGGTCCCCTTGTTTACTGTATCGTCTGGGCATACTTTGGAGTGAAGGTGGTATTTGTACATGTCTCATTATTTTCTGGTCGATTTTGGTTCCTTTTTGGTTGTGGAAGACGGAATGCCGGGCAATGGGGACACGGGAGCATCAGGAGAGATAAAAAAGATGTCATTCGTAACGGGATATTAAAATAACAAATGTAAAACAAAGACAAAGACCTGTCAGGTATTCTGATAATCAAAACCAGGCCCTGCTAGTGTTCTGGATGCCAAAGCCATGCTGCATCTATGCACTGCCCTGCCCGGCTTGCCGCTGCTGTTTGAACGATGCCACGCCGGCCGGTGCTGCTGCTGCTGCCGGGCCGCTCAGCCCATCCTCCTCCTGGATCCGCCGCTCAATCTCGAACCGCCCGTCCTTGCCCCAGTAGCCCGCCTTTTCCGTGCCGCGCACGCAGCCCTCGGTGATCAGCACATGGGCCGTCGGCGCGTCAAACATGGGCTCGGCCAGCACGCGCTCCATCTCCATCTTGAGTCCCCGCGCGCCCGTCTCGTTCTTTTCGGCGCGCTCCGCAATCGCGTACAGCGCCCGCCGCGTGAACCGCAGCCGGCTCGGGTACGTCTCAAACAGCGACGTGTACTGCTGCACCAGGCTGTTGCGCGGCTCCGTCAGGATCCGGAACAGCTCGTCCAGCGACAGCGGCGACAGCGCGCAGATGTTGTGCACGCGCCCAATCAGCTCCGGGATAAACCCAAACGCCTGCAGGTCGCCCGGCGTCGCCAGGTCCAGGGGCGTAAAGCCCACAGACGCCTTTTGGGAATCGCCCGCCGTGTCGGCAAACGGCTGGTGCGGCAGATGGGCATACGCCGACAGCGGCAGCACGGCCCGGCTCCCCGACATGGACGACCCGCGGCCGCTGCGGATCTCCGACCCAAAACCCATCGACGGTCGCGCGACCCGCCGCAGCACATGCTGTTCCAGCCCAACAAAGGCGCCCGTGAACACAAACAAGATGTTGCTCGTGTCCACCGTGTACTGGTCTGCTTTGCCCGACGGCGCTCCGGGCTGTGTCGGCGCCGTTCCGGACGAGCCGCCGTGTGGTGTCGAAGGCGAACCGTACGTGCTGGTAATGGGATTGGCGGACCGTGACGACGACAGCGTTGATGATGGCGTCGACGGCGCAGACGATGCCGAGCGGCTGTCCTTGACATTGACCGTCACCCGCGTGCCCTCGACAAGCTTCAGTAGCGCCTGCTGCACGCCCTCGCCGCCGACATCGCGGCCATGCGACGTCTCGCGCCGCGCAATCTTGTCAAACTCGTCCAGCACAACGATGCCATACTCTGCGGCCTGCACGTTGTAGTTGGCCTCCACAAGCAGCCGCTCGATGCACGCCTCAACATCCTGGCCAATGTAGCCTGCTTGCGTGAAGCTGTTGCAGTCGCTAATGGTAAACGGCACATTCAACTGCTTGCTGAGGGTTCTGTTGAGAGAAAGGTTAGCACACGAATCTCAACCATAATTAGGTGGCAAGAGAGATGCACTCTAGAATATATGTCTTGCCGACGCCGGTTGGTCCAACCAGCAGCAGATTGCTCTTGTCAATCTTGACGTGCTGTGGTATGCTGGTGTCTTCCGGTCGGTAGAAGCTCTCGGTCGGGTCCGGGCGGGAAAACGTCAGGTCTACCTCCCCCTCCTCGTTGTAGTCGTCGTCGAACGCGGTGCGGTTGCCGTGCTGCTCGCGACTACGCTCGTGCAGGTCGCGGTCGCGCGCATAGCGCTGTCTCTGCAGCCTCTCTCGCAAGAGCCGGTCCGAGTCCTCCTGGTGGTACTTGCGCCGCAGCCGCTGGTAGTGGTTGAAAATCGTGGCGCATATTGTCTTTTTCGCGCGGTCCTGGCCAATAACGTAACTATCGACGCGCTTTTTCAGATCCCGCGGATAAAACTGCGGCACGCCAAACGTTGCCTTGCTGAACATGGGCCCGCGGCCGCCGTCTTCGGACGGGTCATATGTGCTAGAGAACCCCGATGTCAGGTCCTGTGCACGCCGGCGTGTCGAGAGGAGCGTCCGTGTCGACGAGAGCTGTCGCGTCGTCGATCGAAGTAGGACTACTCGGCATGTTGCGGGCCGGTGTATGGGCCATGAAGCTCCCAGGACCGCCGCCGACTGCGGCTTTGTGACCGCTGCCATATGGAAGAGAGCGGGGGGCTTATGGCTGGTGCAGGAGCATGATGCGGCAAAGCTTCAGCTTGGCGTAGCAGCGGAGGGGGCGAAACGGCGTGGCTGCGGAGCTTGTCGTCGTCGTGGCGTGGCGTCGTTGCGTGATCGAATTAGGTGGACGAGGGGAGGTTGGCGCACAAGCTTTGGATTCGTTGGAGCGACTGTACACGAACAGTGATGATGTGCTCTTGATGTGCTTCAGAGTTCAGAAAGATATGCACCACTATTCGCTTGCTTTGAGGAATAAAAATGCATCAGTTGCAGTGTCGTTGTGCCATAGAGGTCCGGTAGAGGTTCCGGCAGGTGCGCACGTTGACAGCCGAATGTGGTTGGTTCGGTCTTTCCCGAATAGGTCAAATGCGGTACGCGGGGACTGGTGGACACTAACGGTAAGTGGTATCTATCACAGGCAATCAGAAGGAAGGCGCGACCGGAACAACGAGGCTTGATCGTATGAGCAGTGATCAGTGAGAACAGCAAGAGCGATGGAGCTGTTACGATCAGCCCACCTGTCAACTGGTGCTGAAGGATTATGTAATTTCAACTGTCAGTCTACGACTATCTAACGTCTTCCCCAAGGCCTAAACCGCCGGTGTCTATTAATGTATTCCTCGTTTACAAAACTCTACCAAAATTGTGATAAAAAGATACAAGCAATACAAGTTCACTGTCGGCTGTCGGATTCGGCTTTGCTGCATATAGTGTTTACGACCCTGCGAATTTGCCACGACGTCATCTGAACTCGTATTAGCTCAGAACAGGCTTTGAAGGCGGCGGTTGCAGCAGGAGCTTGCAAAACGGTTGGGCGCGCCTTCCCGTGAAAATCCAAAACTTGGCATGGAAAGAAGGGTCTTGAAGCCCAAGGAAGGAGCGATGACTGCAATGCAAAATGAAAGAAGTACCAAGTGAAGCAAATATCCCAGACCTCCTCAGTATCTACAACATCAAGCATCTCAATCCAGAGACACCCAAGACTCTGTGCATTCTCCAACCCCGTTCCAATCCAGAGCCCTGTTCCCCTCGCCACGTCTCCGCGCCCCATGGGCCCAGGCTCAGTAGCTCCCTTATCGCCCCATAATAAGATCATCAGTTTCAATACAAGAGCTTGGGACTTCCCCTCAACTGCTGTTCTCGACCTGCAGTCGCACCCGGTTTGATTTTTCTTTCACTCTTTTTTTGTAAGATCCAGAAACGTCATTTCGAAGCAGATCGACCAAAACGAAAGCAGCAACAAATCATCCACAATGGCTACAGACTCCAAGACAGTCGAGAACATGCCCCAGGATGGCACAGGTGAGCCCCACCGTCCAGCAGCCCAATGTCATGAGGCAGACGGCCTGTGATATCGTGATGGTGCCAAACAGCTGCTGACGTTGTGAACAGGCGTCACCGTGATCGACCCGTGGCTGTCGCCTTTCAAGGATGCCTTGAGGAGACGCTACGCAAAGGCCAACGACTGGGTCAAGACGATTGAGACGACAGAGGGCAGCTTGGACAAGTTCTCTAGGGTAAGCACGGCATGCTCCCAGCAGGTGGCTAGTATGAGCTTTACTGACACTCCAGGGCGCTGAAATCTTTGGCTTGAATGTCGACAAGGACAACAACATCGTCTACCGCGAATGGGCGCCTAATGCAACCCATGCGGCCCTCGTGGGGGATTTTAGTGAGTGTTGCCAAAGGACTCGAGAGCATGCTCTCAAAAAAAAGCTGTGGCTAACAAACAAGACGACTGGAACCGCGACGCTCACCCCATGACCAAAAATGCCTTTGGCGTGTTCGAGATTACGCTGCCAGCCAAGAACGGCGAGCCGGCCATTGCCCACAACTCCAAGATCAAGGTGCGCATAATTTTATTTTCTTTGATTTTGATGCGTTCTGTTAACAACCTCTAGATCGCCCTCACCCTGCCCAGCGGAGAACGGGTGGACCGTCTGCCCGCCTGGATCAAGTACGTCACCCAGGACCTCTCCGTCTCGCCCGCATACGACGCACGCTTCTGGAACCCGCCGGCCGCGGAGAGATATGTGGCCAAGAACCCGCGGCCAAAGAAGCCGTTGAGTGCCCGTGTGTACGAGGCCCACGTGGGCATCTCGTCGCCAGAGCAGCGCGTTGCTACCTACAAGGAGTTTACCAAGAACATGCTGCCGCGCATCAAGTCGCTCGGCTACAACGTGATCCAGCTCATGGCCATCATGGAGCATGCCTACTATGCCAGCTTTGGCTACCAGATCAACAACTTCTTTGCAGCGAGCAGCCGCTACGGCACGCCAGAGGAGCTCAAGGAGCTGATCGACACTGCCCACGGCATGGGCATTGTCGTGCTGCTCGATGTGGTGCACAGCCACGCGTCCAAGAACGTGCTCGACGGCATCAACGAGTTTGACGGCACGGACCACCAGTACTTTCATGCCGGTGCCAAGGGCCGGCACGAGCTGTGGGACAGCAGACTGTTCAACTATGGTCACCACGAGGTGCTGCGGTTCTTGCTCAGCAACTTGCGCTTCTGGATGGACGAGTATGGGTTTGACGGCTACCGCTTCGACGGCGTGACCAGCATGCTCTACCTCCACCATGGCATTGGAACGTGAGTTTTTTTCTTTTCTTGACTTGACCTGCTGCATACTGACTTACATCAGTGGCTTCTCTGGGGGCTACCATGAATACTATGGTGCCGAAGTGGACGAGGAAGCTGTCGTGTACCTCATGGTCGCCAACCAGATGCTTCACAGGCTCTATCCCGAGTGCATCACCATCGCCGAAGATGTGTCTGGCATGCCGGCGCTGTGTCTGCCCGTGTCGCTCGGCGGTATTGGCTTTGACTACCGGCTGGCCATGGCCATCCCGGACATGTGGATCAAGATACTCAAGGAGAAAAAGGACGAGGACTGGGACATGGCCGGCATCTGCTGGACACTGACCAACCGTCGGTACGGCGAGAAAACCATTGCGTACTGCGAGAGCCACGACCAAGCGTAAGTGCTCCTCCCCCTTTGCAATTGTGATGCCAGTGCTGACCAAAGACTAGGCTTGTCGGTGACAAGACACTGATGATGCACCTCTGCGATGCCGAGATGTACACCAACATGTCGACGATGTCGCCGATGACGCCCGTGATCGACCGGGGCATGTCGCTGCACAAGCTGATCCGCCTCTTGACGCACGGTCTCGGCGGCGAGGGCTACCTGAACTTTGAGGGCAACGAGTTTGGCCATCCAGAGTGGCTGGACTTCCCTCGCGAGGGCAACAACAACTCGTTCTGGTACGCCCGGCGACAGCTCAACCTGACCGAGGATCCGCTGCTGCGGTACCACTTCCTCAACAACTTTGACAGCGCCATGAACCAGCTCGAGGCCAAGTACGGCTGGCTGCACGACTCACCGGCGTACATTTCGCTGAAGAACGAGGCCGACAAGGTGATTGTGTTTGAGCGGGCCGGGCTGCTGTTCATCTTCAACTTCCACCCGACAGAGTCGTTTTCCGACTACCGCGTGGGCGTTGAGCAGTCGGGCACGTACCGGGTTGTGCTGAGCTCGGACGACGAGCAGTTTGGCGGTCAAAGCCGTATCGACCATGAGACCCGATTTTTTACCACGCCGTGAGTACTGATCTGATGTGCATCCTACTACGAGTACGAATACTAACAAATGGCAGGATGGCATGGAACGAACGCAGCAACTGGACACACGTCTACGTCCCAAGCCGGACAGCTATTGTAAGTTGACATTTTGGCATCCTCGTCTCCACTGCTAACGCATTTTTTTTTTTTCAAAGGTCCTGGCTCTTGAATCAACAATCTAGGGAGAAAAGCAATCTGGCTACATATCAAACGAGGATGACGGCTTTGCCAGGAAAAGAGAGTGTGATTGATAACTACGGAGTATCCCGTACTCGTAACAGCATCTGCGAATCTGTTCCGTCATGTCCTTGCAGCTGCGACGGATCCCCAGCTCGTCTGGCTGCAGCTTGCTGGGGAATTTTATGGAGACAAAAGGGCAAAAACGGAGCTTGATATGGCAGGGGATTTGCGATAATTCACGCTTTTGAGCTTGAGCTTGACGTGCATCGGCGCAACGGCTGAGATGATGGTCAACAAAGTCTGTACTTATGAAAAGAGTCGTGAAAGAAGTTCTGTTAGAATTGACTTACTAGACACACCTTGAACAACCGCTGAAGTGAAGCTAATCCCGCAACTACTCCGTACGGAGCAAGGTAAGTACTCGTACGGAGTACACCGTAAAACGGGTCCCGTCGAGTTCCGGCCGCCCACGTGACGAGTCGCGATTCCGAATCACGTGCATATACGCAAGAGCTGGTGGGTCAATGCAGCAAAGAGCAGAAATAGAGGGAAAATACAGAGAGCGCTTTTCGGTGACGAATCCACTCAGACGACGGTGGGGCGTTCGGTTATTGCGAGGCGCGGGATCCCTCGGGAGGAAGGAGAAATGGGAGCAGAGGGACAGAAGACGGTGGAAGAACAGGCGCAGCAGTGGAAAATCAAGACCCGCGGCGCCTGTGGAAGTCAGAGTACAGGGCCTTGCGCCTGAAAACAGGACAGACGGATGGAGCTCGGTAGTTTAAACAAATATCATAATAAAAGCCTAAAATGGTAAGAAAAATAGGAAAATGCACTCGTACTCGTTAGGCGTGTACGAGTATTGAGGTATCAGCGTCTTCCCCATAATACTTTCGTACTTCCGGTCGTCGTTGCTGCCTCAGGCCGCCCTCCGTCCCAGGCACGAAAAAAACCAAAACAACCGCACGAGCGACGAGGAAGGGGCCTGTGGGTCCCTTGTTGCCAAAGTCGCTCTCTTTCCCACTGTGCTAGTAGGGGAAAGCTCCTCTCCTTGGCTCTTTCCGCTTTGCTCGTTGCATTTTTTTCCGACCTCCTCCGTAGACAACCTGTCTCTCTCTTTCCCTCCTTCTCCTCCTCCTCTCTCGTCCTTCTCCCTCCCAACACTTCCTTCCTTCTTTACCCTCCCATAACCATCTTGCGAAGCGTTCTTCATCGCCACGATGTTCAAGAGGTGAGCTTTCTTTTTTTTGCCTGCCTACCAACCAACTTGCCCACATTCAAACAAACCCAAAAAAAATACCCTACCCCAATTTCAATTGTCCGTTTTCCCGTTGTCCCCGATCCTAACCATTTTTCCGCACAGCGCCAACTTCGCCAGAGCGGCTCGAGTAGCCCGCTCGTCTCTCACGACTCCTCGCATTGCCCGCCCCAGCTTCATCACTCCTTCGCTTGTGCAGGGCAGCCGGTTCGCCAGCACGTCCAGCGTTGGTGATGGCAAGATTCACCAGGTGTGTATAATACCATGTTGCACTCTTTGGGGGGCATGTCGTCGCTGGCCATGAGCTAATAAATCCCGCAGGTCATTGGTGCCGTCGTCGATGGTAAGCAAATTTGAGGGGTGTATTTTATCATACACAGTTCCTCGGGACTGCAGCTTGCGACCGCATTGTCGTCGTCATTATGTCGTCGGCCTCGACCAATCGATTGGTTTCGTCATCGGACCCCCCCCCCCCCGGGAAGCCGGAACCCGGAGCAGCCGGACCGGCCGAGGTCGCCCGGAACCACACCGAAGCTCGACGTTGACCATGACGATGCGGTCGGACAATGGACTACATACACCATGCTTCATGCTCTATGCATGCCGATGGCGCAATTGCTAACCCCACTACAGTCAAGTTTGACACCGAGAAGCTGCCTGCCATTCTGAACGCCCTGGAGACCCAGAACAATGGCCAGAAGCTGATCCTCGAGGTCGCCGTACGTATTATATACGCCCCCTTGATATATAATATGCAAGGTCACAGCACTAACAAGCCAGCAACATCTGGGTGAGAGCACCGTCCGCTGCATTTCCATGGACGGTACCGAGGGTCTGGTTCGTGGCGCCAAGGCCACGGACACTGGTGCCCCCATCACCATCCCTGTCGGCCCCGGCACCCTGGGCCGCATCATGAACGTCACTGGTGACCCCATTGACGAGCGTGGCCCCATCAAGACGGACAAGTTCCGGTCGATCCACGCCGATGCGCCCGAGTTCATTGACCAGTCGACCACTGCCGAGATTCTGGTGACGGGCATCAAGGTCGTGGACCTGCTGGCGCCCTACGCCCGTGGTGGTAAGATTGGTCTGTTTGGCGGTGCCGGTGTCGGTAAGACTGTGTTCATCCAGGAGCTTATCAACAACATTGCCAAGGCGCACGGTGGTTACTCGGTGTTCACGGGTGTCGGCGAGCGTACCCGTGAGGGCAACGATCTGTACCACGAGATGCAGGAGACGTCGGTCATTCAGCTGGACGGCGACTCCAAGGTGGCGCTGGTCTTTGGTCAGATGAACGAGCCCCCAGGAGCCCGTGCGCGTGTTGCCCTGACGGGTCTGACGGTGGCCGAGTACTTCCGTGACGAGGAGGGCCAGGACGTGCTGCTGTTCATTGACAACATTTTCCGCTTCACGCAGGCCGGTTCCGAGGTGTCTGCCCTGCTGGGCCGTATTCCCTCGGCCGTCGGTTACCAGCCCACGCTGGCAGTCGACATGGGTCTGATGCAGGAGCGCATTACGACGACCAAGAAGGGTTCGATTACGTCGGTGCAGGCCGTGTACGTGCCGGCTGACGATCTGACGGATCCGGCGCCCGCCACGACCTTTGCCCATCTGGACGCCACCACTGTGCTGTCGCGTGGTATCTCGGAGCTGGGTATCTACCCCGCCGTCGACCCTCTGGATTCCAAGTCGCGTATGCTGGACCCCCGCATTGTCGGCGACGACCACTACAACACGGCCACGCGTGTCCAGCAGATTCTGCAGGAGTACAAGTCGCTGCAGGACATCATTGCCATTCTGGGTATGGACGAGCTGTCCGAGGCCGACAAGCTGACGGTCGAGCGTGCCCGTAAGATCCAGCGTTTCCTGAGCCAGCCTTTCACGGTTGCCCAGGTCTTCACTGGTATCGAGGGCCAGCTGGTCGACCTGAAGGACACGATTGCGTCGTTCAAGGCCATTCTGGGCGGTGAGGGCGACAGCCTGCCCGAGGGTGCCTTTTACATGGTTGGCAACTTTGCCTCGGCCCAGGCCAAGGGTGAGAAGATCCTGGCCGAGCTGGGCGAGAACTAAGCTTGATGCAGCTTCTGTTTCGACCTCTCTTTTTTGTGTTGTTGCTGTCATCTGAAGCGACTAGAAATCAGACATGATATCTGGGGTTTACGGTGCGGCACGAAAAAAAGATGGGAGAATAGGAGGTGGCATGAGCTTTTTTGTAGGTTCTGGTTTGGGTTTTGCGGGATTCTCTCTTTTTTAATTTCAAGCAACTTATTCCGGTCCCTCGCCATCCCGTCTGCTTTCCCTCTATATACAAAAAGCTCTTCTGTTTACGTTTTGTCTGTCCTGCCGGTGTCTGCTGTCTTGTTTCTTGTGACCAGGTGCACTGCTATGAGACGGCGAGATGCGGCAGGGGCACGGCAGCGTTGATGGTCAAGGATTGGTGGAGGGGAGAGACAACAGGGGCGAGGGCAGGAAAGAAAAGGAAAAGGAAAAGGTGTGAGTTTTGGAGCCGAAGCCAGACTTTGTACAAAAAAAAAAATAAGAAGCGTCGATTTCTGTGTAATCAATATATTCATACTTGTTTATATGTGGTCTTGTCATATTTGTTGATCTGTGAATCTTTTTCGTATGAATCTAATGATATGAGTCTTTTGATATTGATTCCTTTACGTGTGATTTCTTTACATCTGCTTAATGATTCTTCCTTTTTCTATCAGTTTTCTCTTGTCAAACATCTTTACTTTATAATCAATTATCCCGCCTTTTATCGTATATCTCTTGACTTTGATCATATCTCTTTCTTTTTGTCTTTGTTTGTCTCTATTTTCTGGTATTTTTACTTTTATTCCCTTGCTTCCAATCCCTTTATTTTCTGTTTCTTTTTTTTATTCTTGTTCTTGATTATCCTGCCGCACTTCTTTATAATACCTCTGTTCTTTAAGAACATGACAATGCTCCGAGCTATTTTGATCTTAAAGGGAAGATCAGCTACTAAATCACAGAATAAGAATAACAAAATTTCCTAATACTATCAGCTATGTGTTCTCATAAAACGTCCTATTTTCGCGGTTAAAACTCTTGTCTGATTGACCGCGAGAATAGGACGTTTTGCGGAGTATCACCAACGTGAAGTTGATAGCCTGCAGCCCCACTACTCTTACTAATCCCATAAATCAACGCGTCTCAACGCGTGTTCATCGACAACGACCTGTCCAACGACGACCGACGACATCACATTGTCGAGCTCTTTTCGCCAACAGCTCACGCAATGCCGGCCTCACGACCTGCGCCGCACCCTTGCGAGGCGCTCTTCCAGCAGTTCCCCGGCCGCGCGCAGCAAATCAAGACATTGTCAACCCTCGTCGACGTGAGTTCTGGAAGGCAGTTTTAAACAGCTTTCAGCAAAGACTAACCTAACCGACAGCCATCTCTGGCCCCGAGCGGAAACATTGTCGTCCACGGCACCGAGGCCGCCGGCAAGACGAGCGTCACGACGGCCGTGCTCGAGGCCATCTCGGCGGCCAACACCAGCGACACCATTCTCGAATATGCCGTCATCGACTCCAACAAGTGCGTCACGACACGCCACCTGTTTGAGCGCACCGTGGCCAATGTCGCCGAGGCGATGCAAAAGTACGACCCAGCTGCTTCGGGGGATGCCGCGGGCAGCCGGCCGCCGCCGCGCAAATGCGAGACGCTGGCGCAGCTGACGGTCGACCTGTGCAAGCTGCTCAACAAGTATGGAGACGTGCCGGGGCTGCCAATAACTGACAACAATGGCGACTGCGACTGCGACTGGCGCTTCGTACTCGTCTTTGACGCCGTCGACCGCCAGCGCGACGCGCCGCTGACGCTGCTGCCGGGGCTCGCGCGCCTGACCGAGATCGTGCCCAACCTGACGGTGGTTTTCATTGTCACCTTCCCGCCGCCGTCGATGCTGCGCACGAGCTTTGTGCCGCACGTGCAGTTTGGCAACTACAGCAAGGCCGAGTTTGTGGAGATTCTGAGCCGCGCGCCGCCGCCGCTGCCGCTGCCGCTGCCGGGGTCGGCCCACGCGACGGCCGAGGAGACGGCCGAGCTGTGGGTGCGGCTGTGCACCGCCGTGCACGACTCGCTGACGCGCACGGCGGGACGCACATTGACGGCGTTCCGCGAGGCCTGCATGGCGCTGTGGCCCAAGTTTACGGCGCCCATTGCGGCGGGCACGCACGGCCCACGCGAGTTTTCCAAGCTGCTGATTGCGGCGCGGTTCCATTTCCAGGACGAGAGCCTGCTGGACCCCGGGTTTGTCGTGTCGCGGCCGGCGGGTGGCAGCCAGCAGATAACAGACCAAAAGAAGAAGGATAATTCGGGAGAACAAGAACCCCCGGCGGCTCGTCACTTGGCCAGCTTGCTGCCGACGGCGGCCCGGCTTTTCCTGCTGTGTGCGTACCTGGCGTCGCACAATGCCGGCCGGCACGACATGACGCTGTTTTCGACCTACTACCACGGCCGCAAGCGACGACATGGCGGTGCCGCAGGACTGGGAGCTTTGAATGGTGGAAGTGGCGCCGGCAGCGGACGACAGGGTGCCCGCGTCAAGCACCGCAAAATCGCACGCAAGCTGCTGGGCGCGCACAGCTTCACGCTGGAGCGGCTGCTGGCGATCTACGCGGCGGTGCGCAGCGAGTGGACGCGGGCGCCGCCGGCGACGGCGTGGGGCGGCAAGCACTCGGCGGCGGCGCTGATGGACGGCGACTGCCACATGGCGATTGCGACGCTGGCGAGCCTGCGGCTGGTGCTGCGCGTCAGCGGGCAGGCGAGCGACCCAATGGACCGCGCGGGCAAGTGGCGCGTCAACGTGGGCTGGGAGGTGGTGCGCAGCCTGGGGCGCAGCATGGGCATTGAGATGGAGGAGTGGCTGATTGATTAGGGGTTGATGTTATTTTTTTGTGGTATTTATAGGCGTTTTGGGCATAGCGACAGGACATATAGACGGGACAATAGCACTTTTACATTGGGCGTGAACCCAACCATCTATGTTTGGAGGATCTATGAGACTATCTTGCTGGATCTAGAGTGCACAACTCATGCCAGGAGGATCTATGCACTCACGCCAAAACAACCTCCCACGGCCGGACTACGCCGTCGTCGCCCGTCGTCACCAGCATCTCGTCGACGCCCGGGCGCTCCGTGCCGGCATCGAAGCGGCGGCACCAGACCACGTTGTTGACCTCGTAGGGGCCGTGTGCTGCAGCCACACGGCCGACGACCTTCCACTGGGTTGTGGGTGCAGTGGCGTGGGAGGGGGTGTGGGTGGTCTGTTTGTGGTCATGGCTGTGATCGTGGTCGTGACTGTGGTCATGGTCATGATCATGTCCGTGGTGGCCGTGGCTGTGGCTGTGACCGTGAGCCGGCCCCGGGCTGCGACTGCGGCCGTTGGCACCATCGCTCATCACAACGTCGCCGTCGGCCTCCGTCTCCGCCCCCACCTCCGCATACACCACCACCGTGCCGTCGCTGCCCGTGCTCGCCACCAGTCCCGTCGCCGCACTCCACGTCGCCGAGTAAATGTCGCGCGTGTGTGCGCGCGGCAGCACCGCCGTGCACGTCCACGACTCGTGCAGCGACCGCCGCATTGTGTTGGGCACGCCGCCGAGGCCACGGAAGCCGCGGGTGCTGGCTGCCTCCGTGCCATCACCATTTTTGTCTGCATCCTCCCCATCATCCCCCTCATCCAGCGTCCAGATCCGCAGCGTCTGGTCGGCCGACCACGACAGCAGCCGTGGGAACCGCGTCCGCGCCGGATCCGCCTCCCACTGCACGCCCCAGACCGTGCCGTCGTGGCCCTCGAGCACGGCCACGCACACCCACTCGCCGTCGCCGTCCTCGCGCCACACGCGGATCGTGTTGTCGTAGCTCGTGCTGGCCAGGACGTCTAAGCCGTAGCGGCTGCCGCTGTTGCTGTTGTTTCCATCTTTACGACGCCCCGGCACGTCGGGACACCACGCGACGCACTTGACGTCGCCCTCGTGCTCGTTGAGCACGGCCACCGTCTCCCACTCGTCGTCGTCGTCGTCGCCCACGTCCTCCCAGATCCACACCGATTTGTCGCGGCTGCACGTGGCCAAGAACTGGCCCGACGGCGAAAAGGCAACGCTCTTGATCTCGTGCTCCTGGCCCTCGAGCACGAGCGTAAACTCCCAGGCGTCGTCGGCTTCGTCGTCGTCGTTATCCTTTTCGTCGTCACTTCCGCCGCCGCCTGTCGTAATCTCCTTCTCGTTGCTGCTGCCACCCCCCGGCTGCTCATACCGCCATAGCCCGGCAGTCGAGTCAAAGCTGCCCGTCACGAGGCACAGCTTGCTGGCCGGCAGGTTGGGCTTCCACGTGGCCGACCGCACCGATCGGCTGTGGCCGCCCGTCAGCGCGCTGTGGGCGGCAAAGTTGGTCAGCGAAAAGATGGTGACCGACTTGTTGTGCGCCGTGGCCAGCAGCGGCAGCGTCGGGTGTGGTATGGACGACCAGCCGCGCTGGTAGAGGTCTGGCTGGAACGGCGGCAGGGCGCGCACGTCCTTGACGGTGGGCGGCTGTCTTTGTGTTTGTGGTGGTGGTGGCCGTGCCTGTATTGACTGTGCTGTCGGTAATGTGCTGGCAGTCGCCTCTGCAGCCGATGATGCAATGGCAGAGGCCGCGGGGGTGGCGGACGCAGGGTCCATGGCTGTGGCTGTAAGATGGAGGCAGGGTCTTTCACTAGTACGGTCAAGCCGGTGTGCGGTGTGCGGTGTGCAGTGTAAATAAAGTGTGTGCAGTGAACGAGAAGTGACCCTGTCTTTTGCCTCAGCCTTGGCCAACTAAAGGGAATGTCGTGATGTTTAAAGGCTACGAAAAAAAAAGCTGTTAGCGGGGGGCGTATCTTTGCTATTGGCACTGCACTGTACCATAGCGAAGTCAACAGTAACTATAGTGCATATAGCCAACCCCCCGCAGCATGTCTCTGGTCGTATTACTTAGGACTCGAATGATGTTACAGCATTTTGCAAATTTATGCCATGGCATATCCCTTGAGAGTACATCGTTTAAAGTATAAGTGTAAACTAACGCGTACTCGTACAAGAGCCCCAAAATTGTTGCAGTGCTGCTCGCAAGACGCCGTCGTTGTGTTCCTATCTCGGCCCTCTCCACGAGTTGACGGGTGTCACGTGCCCGCGTGTTCTACTCGTAGGCACCAGCCGCGACCCGCTGCCCCACCCGTGTGACCCCATATCACGGAGTACGAGTACTTGGTGCATCACTGCATACGACAACCGTCTACTCGTACCTTCCCTTTATCACAATGGCTGCCTATTAATGCGGGGTGGCGCTTCTGCACGGCCGACATGTCACCCTGTTTGCTGTCCCTTCCTTATCCGTATATTGTTGACCTTTTGCCTCGCTCCTGTTCGATTCGACTCCTTTGACCTTTTCTTTCTCTCTTTTTTTTCACATACACCCCATTATCGAGGGCATCCCTGAGATTTCACTTGTTTGAACGACAAACACACACGACACAATCCAATTCCCCCCCTCCCAAAAGCAGCAATGGCCGAAGAACTGTCCGCCGCCGAGCTGCGTGTGCTGCTTCAACAAAACCAGGCCGAGACTCAGCGGCTCCAGGCCGAGACTCAGCGGCTTCTGGCCGAGGCTGAAGTCGAAAAGGCCGAGAAGAAACGCATTCAGGCCGAGGCTGAAACCGAAAAGGCCGAGAAGAAACGCATTCAGGCCGAGGCTGAAGCCGAAAAGGTACGGCACCAGGCCGAGGTTGAAACCGAAAAGGCCGAGAAGAAACGCATTCAGGCCGAGGCTGAAGCCGAAAAGGTACGGCACCAGGCCGAGGTTGAAATCGAAAAGGCCGAAAAGAAACGCATTCAGGCCAAGGCTGACGCCGAGGAGAAACGTCACCAGGAGGTGGTGCAGCAGACAGCTCGCGCCTTCATGCTACTCAAGCAAGAGCTACAGCAGCAGAGGGAGCTTACCAATCGTACGTAGTGTGCAGTCATTTACTTCTACCAACCCGGTGCCGTCGTCGTTTTGCTAATGCATTCAGCACAAGCTCTCCCGGGCTATTTGGCCCAGGTGTCTCGCCTATATGCCCATGTCGCCAGGCTCATCCCCCAACCCCCTCCCCGACCGATTCCTTCACACATGCAGACGGCCATTGATGAAGCGGCTTCTTCTTCAACAAAAAGTTTGCTGTCCATGACTTCGGGCCGCACCGACATTGCAAAAAAGTACTACCCGTACCGTCTTCGGCCCTGGGCCGAGTTTGGCCAAGACGTGCAGCAGGCTGGATTCGCACGGATTTTTGCCGTGCTCGGAGACGAAAGCCGAACCGGCTTGCCCTCCCGCATCGGGGTCCAACAAGACGAAGAAACTCTCCTGCTGCAGATGCCTCTGACGGCCCTCGACCAAGATGGAGGGCGGAACGCAGCGCGGACCAACGGGTTTTTGAACCCGGCACTCTTAATTCCTGCTTCTCGTGTTCTCAGCATGTACCTGACACACATCACCGGCGAGCAGAACAAGGTGTTTTTTGACACGGCTGTGGAAGCCGTGAAAAAGGCCGCGTCAGAGACCCAAAGCCAAAACAAGTCTGCAAGTGCAAGTGCTGGCAGCGATCAGCCGCCGCGCAAGGTCGCGCCCGACTGTGTTGTCATCTATATGAATGCCAAGACCGATGCTACCTCCACGGCCGACAACAAAGCCCGGCTGATTGCTGTGGGCGAACACAAGCCATGCCATGCCATACGGGCGACCTTGGTGGACGAGGTGATGCGCAACCAGTTGCACGAGGACATTGTGGTTCGTCTTGCCCGCGAACGGCTGGCACGGCTTGAGAAACGCCAGGGGTCGGGGTCTGGAGAGACGCCTGGTGCACCCGATAAAGAACCGGCGTCCGCGTCCACACCAGCATCGGCATCGGCTTTGTCGCCGTCGCCGCAGCCACAGCCGCAGCCTGAGCCGCAGCCTGAGCCGCAGCCTGAGCCTGCACCAAAGGCAAAGGCAAAGGCATCATCCAAGGCAAACAAGACCAAGGTGGACAAGCCGACCTACTTTGTCTACGCTCTGTCACAGGCCTACCATTACATGCTGGTGGCAGGTGTCGAGTTTGGCTACGTGGCCTCGGGCGAGGTGCTCGTTTTCCTACGCATTCCCGAGGACGACGCAACGACGCTGTACTACCACGCTGCTCTCTTCCCTGTCCCTGGGCCCATGGCGGACGATGGCAGCTTTCTCCCACTCCCCGAGGCCATGGCCAGCGCCCCTTTTCCCGCGCCGGGCGACCCTGTGGGCGAGGAGGCTTTGCGAGAGCGGCCCATTGCACAGTTGGCCAGCTTTTGCGAGCTCGCTACGCACGCCGAACGTCGGTCCCCTGCGTGGGTGATTGAGAATACTGAGCGCCCCAAGTTTCCCAATCTGCCACCTGATATCGCAGAACGGTTCAGCCGCGAGCCGCGCTCGACTTTGGGTAGAAGACGGAGACCTGATGACGGTGACGGTGAGGGCGATGGTGAGGGCGACGGTCATGCTGACGCTGAGGGCAACGGTAGCGACGCTGGCGGTGACAACAGTGGCAATGGCCGTGGCGATGGCGGCAGTGACGCTTCTCGTGGCCAATTGGCGGTTCCGATGCACCCCAAAGGCAGCCATACGGCCCAGCAGCCGCCGCCCGATGCCAATCTGGACAAGTCGACGTGGTTCTTGGTCCCTTCACGTGATTCGCGGCCTCGCTCGCGGCCTCGCACGCGGCCGTCGCGCCAGGTGGCCCGTCCTATGCTGCCCTATTGCACGCATGCCTGCCTGCTAGGCCTCGTACAGAACGGCCTCTTGGACCAGCACTGCCCAAACTATGCCATGCACTTGGCAGCCGCCGGCGCCAGCAACAGCAACAGCAACAGCAACAGCAACAGCAACAGCAACAGCAACAGCAACAGCAACAGCAACGAGCAGGGCGTGCGGCACCCCCTCACGGCGCTGCAGCTTGCCCAGCGCATACAGGACCAGCTGTATGCGACGCCCGAAGTCGATTGTGAATGCTTTGTGTCTCAGAAGGGGGTTATGGGCTACCCGTTCAAGCTGACGCTGACCGGGTTCGGCTACACATTTATCGGCAAAGGTGTTGCGGAGGAGAATGAGCGGTGCCTTGTGCGCGAGTCTCGGATCTACGAGGCCTTGCGTCCGCTGCAGGGCTCGGTCATCCCGGTGCACCTGGGCCTCATCCAGCTGCACGTCGGCTATCCGGTGATGAGCCACTTCCTGCAGCTGCCGTACATGATGCTTCTCTCGTATGCCGGAACGTCCATGGTGCATTCGCTGCTGGCCAACGTTGGCGACGTCACTGCCGACACGGCAAAGGTGGCCCTCCACCAAGCCGAGGCCGAACGGACGCTGCAGGAGCTGCAGGCATGGGGCTTTTCCGACGACGACGAAAACGTGTCCAATTACCGGTGGTGTGATGAGGTACAGAGGGCCATGCGCATTGATTTTGGCCGTGCCCATATAGTGCCGGTGTGGTGCGGCAGGACACATACTGGGCCGATGCCACGGGCCGAAATGACATCACAGACCGTGAGTAGCTATGACTACTCGTACGGAACGCCAGGAACGCCCATGTCGACAGGTGGTGCCATGGACCTGGCAGACCAGAATGGCCAAAAGGTTGATGACGATGCTGGCACAATTGACGACGGCATGCTCATTTGATGGTTGATCGAGCCTCTTGTCTAGGAGCTGATTGAAGGCAGCAGCCCTGTATACGAAGTATGTATATGTATATAGGTTGTCGTGATTGCTTTTCAATTGAGTCTCTAGCTCATCTCACGATGCCCTATGGCGTTCTGCTCTGCTCTATTATAGTCCCACATTTTAGGCATACGAGTACAAGTACGAGTACAAGGTGAGCTCATGGCCGCTCTCGGTCTGCCGTGGCCCACCCCCACGTCGGAAACATGAATATGCCGACACAACGGTAGCTACTCGTACTCATAGATGTCCCGACATAGAGGACGATTAGACGGCTCTATCTGATTGGAGGAATTACTACGAGAAGACCTTTCAGCTGGTGCAACAAAAAAAACCATCGATATGGCGATGTCGTTGTCTTACCGTCTTGCCATCTCCCTTACAGTGGTCTCGGTGTGGATTACTCGTACTCCGTACTCCGTACAGCATTGCCGCCCCATTCCCCCAGCTTCCACTTCCCCATATTACTGCCCCTTAATACCACACCGTGCCTTCCCCATACTTTCCCTTAGGCCGACCGACATCCCCCTCGTGCCTGCCTTGCTTGTCCTTTCGCGGCTTGTGTGTCCCCATTGCTCTTGCCTTTTTTCTTTTCCAAGAGCACGCGTGCATCGTCCTTGTCCTTTCCGTCCTTGCGATTTCTTCCCCCGCGGTTGGCTCCACCCAACAGCGTCATCGCCACGTTAGTGTTGTTGCCAAAAGTACCGGCATATTCTTTTTGAGTTGGTCTTATCTTTGATGCTTTCTTTTTTGGTCTGCTGGTGCTCTTTTAGCATCTCTGACTACTTCTTCTTGGTCTCCTGGTTCTCTTTTAGCATCTCTTGCCGTCATCATCTGCCTTGTGTGTCTTATCCACCGTATTTCTTTTTGCCGTGATCACGAATTGCAGCTTCAGCGAGTCATTGAATCTTTGCTGAACGCACACTGCACTACAACGACTATCCAGCTACAACGCGGCATCGACCGAGCTGCATAAAAGTCCCATCATCATCATCTTCCCATGTCTCGTTTCCTGCGGTCCGCCTCGCTTCGCAAGGCGGCCCTTGCGGCCGGTACGACCACGGTCGTGGGCAGCGGGCTGGTGTACTATGTGTACCGGCCGCGGACGATCCCCGGCTACGAGACGGCCGTGGTGCCGCCGCCGATGCACGGGGCCGACGGCACGTTTGCGCTGCCGCAGTTCCCGCACACGACGACGCGCGCGGAGCACATTGCAAAGCTGCGCGCGAGCGGCAGCAACGACTCACCCAAGACCGATGCCGAATTCGACATGCTGGTGATTGGCGGCGGCGCGACGGGCGCGGGCGTGGCGCTGGATGCGGCGACGCGCGGGCTGCGCGTGGCCGTGGTGGAGCGCGACGACTACAGCAGCGGCACGAGCAGCAAGAGCACAAAGCTGGTGCACGGCGGCGTGCGGTACCTGGAAAAGGCCGTGTGGAACCTGGACTATGCACAGTACCAGCTGGTGCGCGAGGCGCTGAAAGAGCGCAAGTATTTCCTGCAGACGGCGCCGCACCTGAGCTCGTGGCTGCCCATCATGCTGCCGCTGGACCGGCTGTGGAAGGTGCCATACTACTGGGCGGGCTGCAAGTTTTACGACCTGCTGGCAGGCAGCGAGGGCATTGAGAGCTCGTATTTCCTGACCAAGAGCAAAGCCGTCGAGGCGTTTCCGATGCTCAAGCAGGACGAGCTCGTGGGCGCGCTCGTGTACTATGACGGCGCACACAACGACTCGCGCATGAACGTCAGCCTCGCCATGACGGCAGCGCTGTACGGCGCGACCGTGGTCAACCACATGGAGGTGACGGCGCTGACCAAGGATGCAAACGGGTGGCTGACGGGCGCCGTGATGCACGACGTGCTGCCGGCGCGCAACGGTGCGACCACGACCGACATCACGGTGCGCGCCAAGTGCATTGTCAACGCAACGGGGCCCTTTACCGACGGCATCCGCAAGATGGACGACCCGGCGTGCGCGGACATTGTGGCACCGGCGTCGGGAGTGCACGTGACGCTGCCGGGCTACTACAGCCCGGGCAAGATGGGCCTGCTGGACCCGTCGACGTCGGACGGACGCGTCATTTTCTTCTTGCCGTGGCAGGGCAACACGATTGCGGGCACGACAGACGAGCCGGCGCAGGTGAGCAAGAACCCGCTGCCGGACGAAAAGTCGATTGAGTGGATCTTGAGCGAGATCCGGCAGTACCTGTCGCCGGACATCCAGGTGCGGCGCGGCGACGTGCTGGCGGCGTGGTCGGGCCTGCGGCCGCTGGTCAAGGACCCCAAGGCTAAGAACACGGAGTCGCTGGTGCGCAACCACCTGGTGGACATTTCGGCGTCGGGCCTGCTGACGTGCGCGGGCGGCAAGTGGACGACGTACCGGCAGATGGCCGAGGAGTGCGTGGACGCGGCGGTGCGCGAGTTTGGGCTGCAGCCGCGGGCCATGGCCAACGCGCCGCGCATCAGCGGCAGCGAGGCGCACGACGACGGCGCGATCCTGGACGGGTCGTGCCAGACGCACCAGGTGCGGCTGGTGGGCGCGCACGGGTTCAGCCGCACGCTCTTCATCAACCTGATCCAGCACTTTGGGCTCGAGACCGAGGTGGCCAAGCACCTGACGGAGAGCTACGGCGACCGCGCGTGGGCCGTGGGTGCGCTGTGCACGCCGTCGGGCCAGCGGTTCCCGGCGCGCGGCGAGCGCATTGCGCGGCTGTACCCGTTTGTCGACGGCGAGGTGCGCTATGCCGTGCGCCACGAGCACGCGCAGACGGCCGCCGACGTGCTGGCGCGGCGCACGCGGCTGTCCTTTTTGAACGCGCAGGCCGCGCTCGAGGCGCTGCCCAAGGTCATTGATATCATGGCCAAGGAGCTCAACTGGGACCAGCGGCGGCGGGATCTCGAGTGGAGGGAGAGTGAGTTCTTATCATCCATTACATTACCCCTAGAAGTACGCACCACTAACAAACAGCCGTTGCCTTTCTCGAGTCCATGGGCCTGCCCCAGCCCATGCTGTCGGCCACGCGCGAGCAGGTCGAGTCGGGCAAGCTCGACTTTAGCACGTCGCTCGAGTACAAGATGTATTCGCGCAACGACAAGCCGAGCGAGACCGAGCCGCTGTAGCGGTTGGGTTGGTGAGAGAACGTCTAGCTGACTATAATTTGGATTTGTTTTGGGTATATCGGAGTTGTCACGTGGTTCTGATTTTTGATTTGTTTTCGGATTATGGCAGCAGAAATGACAGTGGCCCTTGGAGAGCCGACTTGGGGCACGTGCTGTTCCTTCCGTGAGTGAGAAAGGAGTGTACTCCATGCCGTGAATGAGGAAGGAGCTTGGGCCGAAAAAGCCAACCCGGGAAGGTGCAGTCAGAGGGGGCAACCAGAGCAGGCACAACCAAGAGGCAGGTACAGTCAGAGGCAGGTGCAACCAGACAACAACACCCCCGACAGCAGATAAAAACAACTCCCATCCCACCACCCGGCTGACAACACTGCCTTCTGGTCCCCAACAAGCTCCTATAAACCATCCTTTTCATCTCTTAGGAGCTCCTATGAGCCCGGTATCATTACCTATTTCACCATGGCGTCCGCGTCTCGGATACCATCTCGCCCCTTGAGACACGTTACAGCCGGCACCAGTTCCGGCGTCAACTCCGGCGTCAATTCAGGCGTCAATTCCGGCTTCAGTTCTGGTAGCAATGCCAGAGTCAGTGCCAGAGCCAATGCCGGCATGGCGGCGGCCACGCCTCGGGTACCTTCTCGCCCCGTGAGACGCGTCACTGCCGGTGTCAATACCGGTGTCAGACCCGGCGTCAAATCGGGTGTCAAATCGGGTGTCAAATCGGGTGTCAAATCGGGCGTCGATTCCGGAGTCGATGCCGGCGTCGATTCTGGAGTCGATGCTGGCGACAGCACCGACGTCGATTCCGGTGTCAACACCGACGCTGATTCCGGCGGCAATGGAGGTTCCAATGGCGGTGTCAATGGCGGCGTCCATAACAGTGTCAGTACCGGCGTCAATGGCGGTGGCAATGCCAACAGCAATTCCGACGTCACCGACTACGAAACTGTCGTCATCACCCACGTCAACACCCACGTCAATCCCGCCTCGGATGCCTCCCACCGCCGTGAGGTCTGGCATCACCGCAACTCGTCCGAAACAGCGCACAGCACGGCCGCCAGCGACGACAACATCGCGTTCGCAGAGCCCGTGCTGTCGCTAGCCCCCAGCCAGCACCTCAGCCCGAACCCGCACCCAAGCCGGCACCCGAGCCCGAGCCCGAGCCCAAGCCCAAGCCCACACCCAAACCTGCACCGGAGCCCGTCACCCAGTCCATCCTCGGTCACCCGCTACCCCCTCCAGCCGCGCTACCGCCCCCCGACACGACGGCCCACGCCTCCGGGTGTGCCCTCGTTTGATGCCGCACAGCTGTCGCTGGATGCACGGGCGGCCCATCGACGGGCAATGCGGGCCGCCGGCATTCGTTCAGATGGTTACGGCGAGGACGCCTCGTACCCATACCCGCGCCGCCACCGCCGGCGGTCGCCGGGCAGGCACGGACTCTTCTCGCTGAGCTTTCGGCCCCGACAACGACGCTTGCCGGTGCCGCTTGGTCACAGGCGCTTTCAAAGGCACAGTCACGGTGGCGCCTAGGGCGGCCAACCACCACCGCTATCGGACCACGAGTTGCGCGCGCTGCCGCCCATCTGGCGCCCACCGGCCAGCCAGCATACCATGGCGCCGCATCCGCTGGCCGTCATGGAGGGCCTGGATATGCCCGACTTTCGCCTCGAGGTCGATCCGCCACCACCGGACAGGGGTTCTGCCGCGGAAGAAGATACAGACGACATGCGCCCGGTGGCTTTGAGTGACCATGCCCCGACCCTGACCCCGGCATCAGCTCGGCAAGGACAAGGAGGCGCTGCCGCTCACACCAGCCCGTACGGGCGGGAGTCGCCAATGAGAGCCACCCCTCCGCCGCTCTACGTGGCGGATTCCGGGCGTGTAGGGCACCGGCCCGTCCCACAAGCGGCAGAGTCAGAACAGTCAGAAGAGGCAGCACGCAGAGATGTGGGGCTTTGGCCATGCTGGATGGCCTTTCCTTGCTGGATATGCTGCTCTGAAGAAGACATGCCAGCTAACGGTCAACAATAACAAAGTAGTGATGCACCCGTGCCCTACGAGTACATTGCAACCTATGACTATTCAAAGTGCCCTACGAGTGCAGACCTATAATATTATTCAATATGCCCTATGAGTACGCTACAACTTATAACACTATTCAAATTGTGCAGTCATGATAGTGAAGCAATAACAAGTGTTGCAACCGTGCCCTACGAGTAATCTACAACCTATGTTTTAAAATTGCCCTACGAGTACAGTCCTACAACTATATCCAACGTACCCTACGAGTACATTACAACCTATATATAACATACACTATTCAGACTGTGCAGTCATGATGCTGAAGCAACAACCAGTGTTGATGAAACCGTGTCTACGAGTACGAGTGCACATCCATGATACTCTTCAACATGCCCTACGAGCGAGTACAGTACAACCTATGACATCACTCAAACTGTGCACATGAATACACCATTTCAAAACTGCGCAGTCATGATGGTAAGTAAAGCAATAGCTAATGTTCTATTGTTGAAACCTTGCTTTATGAGTACTAGATTGTTCAAGGTACCCTACAAAGGCCGAGGACCGTCGAGGGTAAGCCGGGGGCGTCGAGGGTAGGGAGTACCTAGAGCAATATTCAACGTGCCTACGAGTACACTACAACCTATGACATCACTCAAACCTGTGCAGTTAGGATGCTGAAGCAAAAATCAGTGCTGATGAAACCGTGCCTACGAGTACACTGCAACCTATCACGACATTATTCAAACTGTGCACATGAAGCTGAAGCAATAAGATGAAATGGCTACCAAATGCTAGACCCGCCCAAGAATGTTTGTCTATCGACCCTATGACTCCTAGCAATGCTATATTAGGTACAGATGAAAAAAAAAGGTATTGAATAGTACAACAGGATGCCGTGGGTAGACATGAGATGCAATGACATGAGAGATCGTGAGATGGGAAGAAAAGAAGAAGAGAAAAGAAGAAAAAAGAATAATAGATGCAGGTGATTTTCCTGCTCGTCGTCGTAAGGCGTGTTCTATGAGATCATGGTGCCCTGCATGGAATAGTTACCCCCGAGCAGGGCAGAGAGACTGGGCACATCGGGTGTGGGTGCGGGCGCGGACGTGGCCGACGCCGGCTGAGGCTGGCCGGATTTTGCTGACGATGAGGCCGTCGCCGCGCGGGACAGCGACATGTTCGACGCCCGGTGGCCGAGGCCTGGCTCGTGCTGCTTGTCCTGCCCGCTCTTGCCAGTGAAGATGCGCTGGATAAAGCTCAGTCCCCGCACCAGGCCGTCGCCGCGCCGGCGCTTGCTGTGCTGCGTGGCGTCGGTGGCATCCGAGCGCATGCTGCCGACGCTGCTGCTGCTGCAACTGCTGTTGTCGCGCCCGAGACCAAGGACCGACAGGCGCGGAACCGACGAGCTCGCAGTCGACTTGCGGCTCTCCAGCTCCGCCTCCCAGCCATACGCATCCACGCAGTCCTGGTCAATCGTCGAGATGCGCGACAACCGCGTCGATCCCGTGGCCAAGGACGTGTTGGCCGTAAAGTCCGTGTCGTTGCTCAAGCGTCGATCAAACATGTGCTGGACCGTACTGGCGCTGTCCTCCGAGGCAATCGACCCTGGCGATGTGGGATCTTGCACGCTCAAAAAATTGGACACGTCGGCAAACTGCAATGCCGACACGGAGCCACGGAGCGTGGACCGATCGCCGTCTGACAATATGCTGGCTCGGTCGTCGCTGTCGATGGACAGAGTCACCATGCTCTTTGACTGGTCCTCGTTTGCCAACGAGATCGTCGTTGGCTGTGTCTCTTTTGCGGCCGTATCGCTTGCAAAAACTCCTCCTGTTGTGCGTGCGTCTCCAACGATGCTGCCGTTTCTGCTGCTTCGGCCAGAGACTGTGCCATCATCTGTGCCATCATTGTTGCCGCGTCGATACTCGGGTGCCCTTGCAAAGCGTCCACTTGTCAGACTGACGTCGTCTTGTCCGCAGAAAAAGTCGTCCCGGGTGTCGTCGTGCTCGGATGTGAAAGTGCTGCTGCACTGTGTGACAGTCGACGCAGTGATGCTCGTGGCATCAAACAGCTTGGCAGCAGTGGGTGTGATGGTGGTGACGGAGGAGTTTGGGCGGTGCGATACGACCTGTTCCCTTCATAAGGCCTGGCCGTAGTAGTCGGATTCCGCGTACATGGTGCCCTCGACAGGCGACGAGGACTCGGCAGTGTCGTTGCTGCCGTTGGACGTGTTATTCCGACGGCCCGAGCGCGTCTTGCTCTTGAGCCCGCCGAGGCCCAGCTTTTGGCTCATGCGCTTCCAGCCGGCATTGTGCACGGTAATGGCACGCTGCAAGCCGTTGGGTGATGTGCTAAAGTTCCAGTCCGACGTTGGCGGTGTTGTTGGCGGTGTGATCGGCTCGCCCGGGGGCGGGGTCGAGGAAGCACTGTCGTCCGACAGGCCCATGCGATCCGAGGACCGCGAAGCTGCGGCGGACGACGCTGATGGCGAGCGGCCATGGCGGCTAATGGCCAGCTGGGGGAAGAACGTGGACTTGGGCGAGCGGCTGGACTCGTTGCCGGAGCCAGAAGACGAAGCAGACTCGGTGGGTATCCGCAGACGCGAACGGCTTTGGCGGACGTCGTGTTGTGGCACCTCGGCCTCGTACTCTGGCTGCTGGGCGTAGTAATACTGCTCCTGCTGTTGCAGCGCGTCGAAAAAGGTCAGGAGAACCGAATCGTTCATGAGCTCATAGACGATGCGGACAGCCTCGTCCAGTTCTTTCGGGTGTGGCGCAGTGGGGCTGCAGTCGAGGCGCAGAAGGCGATCACGCACGCGGCCGGGCAGGTTGACCTCGCGGGGTCCGCAGGGCATAATGTAGTTGTCGATGAGTTTGCGCCACATGGCAAATGCATATTCGTGGGCATCCTGTGGCCACAGGGCGGGGTTGACCTGGTCCTCGTCCAGCTGGATCTGAATAAACATGTCGTGATACCGCTCGGCTTCCATGGTGAACTCAAGTGTTTCCAGACAGTGGTTCTGGGACAAGAACGCCATAAAGGCACCGCGTGTCCATGGTGGTGGTGCTGCGTTGGAGAGAATTTCGTCCAGGGTGGGACGGTTGGCGACGGACATGACGGCAACGGTGGCCGGGCGGGCGGGCGCCTTGATAAACGAGGCAAAGGAGCGAAGAGAGGAGGCAGAGGACGACGGTGGGGAGCGTGTCTGCCGTGCAAACACGCGGTCGCCGTGGCAGTCTCCGGGCTGATCCGGAGGCGTCGAGAAATCGGGCGTAAGCTCGCGTGGGCTTTGCAAAGGGCTGAGATATGGCGTCTGTGTCGTCCGTGTGTTCATTGCGTTGCCAGTCAGGCTGTCGAGTTGTAAAGCGGCGAGACGTAGCCTCAGCCTCTAGTGCTGTCTTATAACGCCATGCGACGACGATGCAAAAACAGTGTGAGGCGATGTAGTGAGTGAAAACGACACGAGACTTTTTTAGATCGTGTCACGGGAAAGAAAAACTCGTCGGCGTGACTTTTTTTTTTTTTTTTTTTGCGTTTCGGCTTCGGCCGGTGCCTGGGAGGGGCGGAGGGGCGGTTATATACGAGTATAAAATTAACCGCCAGAGGCAGAAAGGTGAGAAGACGAGAGAGAAAGAGAGATAGAGACAGAGAGAGAGAAACAAAAGTGTACAAAATAGAGACCAGCGACAAGGCCTGGATCTGTATGCAGGTTGCCGGATTGCAGGCGTGCGGTGGCAAACGTTGCGCAAAACGAGGAGAGGAGCCAGAAGAATAGGCGAGACGAAAGTCGGGTGGCAAAGTCGGTGCAACGAGAGAGAGGGTGAAGGAGAGATAGGAAGACAGGAAGACAGACGGAGGACTGAAAAATGTCAGAAGGATGAGAGACGAATTTGAAAAGAGAGGCGGATGAAGACGCGATATAAAAGAAAAGGAAGGAAAGAAGGAGGCCCCAATTGTGAATAACACAAACAGGAAGGATCGAGGGATCAAAAAGAGAGAGAAAGAGGAAGGAGCAAGGGAGGAGGAGGCAAGAGGTAGAAAAGGACAGGGACAGGAATGGAAAGGACGACGGGGTCGGTGGTCGGTGGTGACTGTTTTTTTAGGGAGCGGGCAGCAGCGGCAACTGCCCCCCTCTCTCTCTCTTTTCCAACGTTCTTTCCTTCCGTCTGGGCGAACTAAGCTACGGAGTACAAGGGAAAAGGGAAAGGGAAGGAGCGCGGTACCCATACGGAGGAGACAACCCACCCATGAGAAATGCAGCGGATGGCGCGCGCGGCGAGTGGCGGACAAAGGCGGGTTCTGCGCAGTGGAGACGGTGCGGTCTCGCTGGGGCGATTGTCAGATCCATAGGGGCAGGGGGCCAGAGAGAAGGGCGAAAGAAGGAAAATGGAAGAATGGAATCTGCAGGGCGGGCGGGCGACGAAGACAACCAGAAAGACAGGGTGGACCCACCACTGCGGAGTGTGGTATGTGGGCGACAGGGGTAACGAAAAGGGAGGGAAGGTGCAATGGGCAAAGGGGGTGTGGAAATAGCGCAGTGTGGGCAGTTTAGGGGTACGAGTACTCTGTACGGAGTACTGCGTACGAAGTATGTGCCTGAATTAACACAGAGCACGAATAAGTCTTGTTCTGGCTGCATCGCTGCATGACGGTTTAAACGAGTACGCAGTATCGTATGTTTTCTGCTGCGAGCATGAACTGGTTTACAGAGCACGAGTGCATCTAAGGATTTATAAACCCGCAAGGGAGAATCCCGGCGTACGGAGAGGGGACGCAAGGGGCAGGGAAGCTGAATGGAGTAACGAGAAGGAAAAGAGAAGAAAAGAGTAGAAGAGGAGAAGAGAGCAGCGCAGAGCAGAGGAAAAGAGAAACGCACGTCCAGAATGATACGCAAAAGTGCAGCTAATACGTAAGTCATCAGAGAGATAAGAAATTAGGAGCAGAGCACAGGCCAGGGAGGATGGAGGAGAAGCAATGCCGTCTCTTGACTGGTCGTAGGGGAATATTAATGCAATTGCTGCATCGAATTGTGAATCAAGACAGGTGATGGCTCAGTTGTGCATTCACACCCTCACACTGTCTGCTGGTCTGCCCTGCCAGCAAACAACGACAACAACAACAACAACACACAAAAAAAGGACGCCAAAATGGCATGCTTGTCATTGCAAAGGCGCCAACGGCCAAGCCAACCGTGGCAAAGTCGTATCAAGCAAGGCGTTGCCACGATAGGAGTGCAGGGTTCTGACGCACTACGGAAAAGTACCAGTAATCCTCCGTAGCCAGTACCAGTACGATTACGAGTTTGTCTCGGACTAGGAGAGTAGAGTACGACGAAGTACGGAGTAGAGTGCTGGCAGTGATAGATAATGTCGTAGATTAGATACCGCAAGCAAAGACAACGCATAGCTGTCTGCAACCTGTTGTTTGAGCCCGTGTTGATCATCCATGATCAGTGATGCCGCAAACACTCTTAAAAAGGACAATGGAGACGCCGTATTCCGAGACCGTCACGGAACGGCAGGCAAACCCAGTTTCAATATACGAGAACATGTCGAATTGACAGAATGACAGTCACTTGCTGCTGCTGGTCGGTGCCAAGTATATTGGACCAGCAGTCCTTTGGCCATGGCGCAAAGCACGTATCGTACAAAGTACGGAGTCTCCGTATGATATTACGAGAAAGTGCACAAGAATGACGAGCCTGGTTTTTGCTTACGAAATAGATTGATAAAAAACTGACCACCCCATACATACATACTCCGTACGATGGGTATTATGGAATCGTCGGCCCGTACGAGTAAGCCGAAAGAAAGCGACAACGGTCCACAGCGGTGAAGATTGCGAGTACGAGGCAAAAGAGGAACTTGAAATCGCAAGATTCAAACATGCTTGATCCCAAACGTCAAAATGCTACGAGACACCGACGAGATCTTCGCCTATCAATTAAGCCATTTGGTAGCATCACATGATTGCCCGTCTTACCAGTCTAGGCCACATACGGTTAACAAGGGAGGTGGCACGGTACTCGCTCCTACGTGCGCTCGCCTAAGAGGAAGAGCACCTTGGCAACTGTGCAGCTTTTTCTGGATGTTTTCTTTGTCAGCCTAGAAGCACGCTAGAATGAATTCTTGGAAATGGCCAATGACAAGCGCAAGGACCGGCCAAAGGACCGGCCACGGACTAGGCTGTTTTGGGTGTCAGCGCTGCGAGGGTGGGTGGTCTCCGTTAGGTTAGGCAAAGTTGAAAGGCCGGCGTACGGCACACGGCACACGGCACACGGCACACGGCGTACGGAGTATCTCGTATGCGGGACGACAAAACAAACCTTTTGAAATCAAAGTGAGCCGACCGGGTACGGCATAGCGCTGTCGAGTGAGACAGGATCAACGTTGAATCAATCACTGAACAAAGAAAAAAGCCGGGCGTCCAGTCAGCACCACACGGACTATTGGCGGACAGTACCGCAGGCTAGCCACAAAGCAAGACAGACGATGTGCGCTGGGAAGACGATCGTGCCACTATGGCGAGGGGGATCTGACAAAGTACGTTGGAAGTAGAGACGATTACGAGTACGTACAGACCGGTGCAAGAGAGAACGGCTACTCAGTAGAGCGACAGTGACAGTGACAGTGACAGTGACAGGTAAAATCCAGAAGAAAAAAAAACATCAACAACAACAACAACAACACATCAACAACAGGGGAGTGAAGTCATCCACCAGAAGCAAAAGAATACGGGACTTGGGTAGCAATGCAGCAGCGGCACGCCGGCACGCCGGCCGGACAGGCGCCTCCAGGCCATGGAAGCTAAAAGCTGCTATTTAAAACAAGCTGCATCCAAAAACATGGGACGCCAACGCAAGAAGCTGTACTCCGTACAAAAGTACGTTGGGGGCGGCAGGAATCTTGTAAAAGTACGGGTCGACTGCAGTCTTGCACGTTCCATCTCGTGTTTGTCTTCCTTGGGATTTACGAGTACGGAAGAGCCCACTTCTCTCGTTTGCTTTTGCTTCTGGGGGGGTTCTCTCGAATTCTAGAACAACCATCTCACCGCTTCGTGCAACAAAGCCACATCAAGCGAATGCAACGCGAAACACAATGCGCAAATGAAAAGCTACGAGTAATGGGGGTGGGTAGACAGGGATCGCCTTTTTTCCTTCGCCGTTGTGTTGTGTACAGAAGTACGTGCGTGCATGCAAGTGAGTGTCCATACTCTGTGCACACATGCTTGAGCACGGCCATCCAGGTGCCATACACCCCGTGTACTCGTACACGTACAAAGTACTTCGTACACGCGCACGGCACATGCAGCACATATTCCGTATGATGCAGCATGGCTCGACTGCCGATCCGCAAGAGAAAGTCCCCCTGTTGATTGTTCGCCTCGTATTATCCATTCTGATGGCAGCAGCCACGCCAACTCATCACGTATCGAGAAAAGCACGATACATACCCTACAGAGATGAAGAGCCCGACTGCAACCCGAGTTTGACGGCACCGGTACGCCCCATGCAACATGTCACGAGTCACGCCCTGGCCTTGGATCTGGCGGTCTCAGCATTGCATGCGTTGAACCTGCGATAAGCAGTACACGGCAGTAGCCACATGGAACTCGACGTGTACTCCGTACTTCCTAGCAAGCAAAAAAATGCACATGCGCGTATCATGTAGATTGGAAGAGCGTCGTGACTTTGTGGTCGGATGCGGGCTGCACCACCCAGTCTCGTGTTCCAGCAACCGTGATACGAGAGTATTTTACGAATCACGATTCACGATTCACGATGCAGTGACCACCGTGGTATTCGGCTACCAACGGGGGAGTTGAATGAATACTGAGTACGGAGTAGGTGACGGAGTACTCCGTGTACACGGCAGCCATCCTTGTTTTGTTTTCATTATTCAACTCTTGACTTGTCGACCGCCGGGACTGGACTGCGCCCAGAAGTCCTGCTGACTGCCCGTCCGCCAGCCTGTCATGGTGAACGGGCCTCTGGACGGCGTGTGCATGGCCATTGGGCATCAGCCGCTGTCTGCGTACGAATGTGAGACGTGGCTACCGGTCAAAGGACTCAATAAACCCAAGACTACTGAGTACTCCGTACTCGTAGACAAGCAGTACCGTACTCCGTACTCTACATGCCAACGGATGATCATCAACCAAGCGCAGGGGTACGACAGCGAAATTGGCCGCACCTGCAACAGTCAAGAGCTGCGGAACGAGACGGGCTGTTTTTGTTAGTGGACGATCGCAGGTATGGCGTCAAAGTAGTGCTGGTTTGTGAAAAACTTGGCTTTACTAGGTTCCGAATTTCTACATTTGCTTTGGGCCTATTTAGTTAGTACTTCGTAGTCAAGTTCAAGTATTTGTCATAACAATACGTCAATCAAGGTGAAAAGAAGAAGAGTAAGAAACAAAATCAAGTCTATGAGGTTACTCAGTACGAGTGCTCGTACACCATCAAAACACGATACAGCAAAAGGCAGCAGTACAGAGCATGGTGCGGGTGTGACGAACAAAAGCATACGAGCCAGGGAAGAATTAGATATCCCGGAGATGTCAAACAAAGCAGGAAGATAAAAGGGAAAAAAAAAATCACAAACGGTCAAAGTAGAAAAAAGACGTTGCAGAAAAATGAACAAGTCAATGAAATGGTAAAGTACGAGTAAAGAAACGGCCAATCCAAACATGACAACAGTTAATTAACAACAATTGACAACGTACGAAACGTAACGGGACCCCGGAATACAACGTAGGGGTCAAATAAGTTGACAAGGAACAAACGACAAACAACAAAAAAGAAGAATTCGGTGACAGAAGAGAAGAAGAACAAAAAAAATTGTTCTAGAAGTTTTTTCGCTTCTGGCCTAGTGCAACTAAAATGGGGGCCTTTCATTATTAAAATTACGGCTTGTCCGATGCGGCGTACGGAGTAGGCGGGCGAACAGGCCAGGGGGGAGGGGAGGGGGGACCTGATGCCTTGCCCGGGGGCCCAACGCGCGCACGGGCTCGTGCTTGCAGCAGCGCGTCGCTGGCCCAATGTGACTGACCAATGTGACAGGCATCAGGCATCAGGCAGGCAGGCATCAGGCAGGCATCAGGCATTTACGAGTAGCATTTCTCGTTCTTTCCCTTTTGCTTTTCTGCCATTTTCCCAGCGCTACGGGATTTGTACTAAAGAGGCAGGTGCAAACGACACAGGACACAGCGGACGGGCAAAGAGCAAAAATGCGCGAGCCAGTCATTCAGTCCTTCCTATTACGTACAGCGGTGAATGGGAGAAGACGACGGCGGCGGTACAGAGCAACTCTCCACTACGACGAGTACATACTCAGCATGTCACGGAGTACGGAGGCCGGGCCGGTATGCGACGTAGCAGACGCAGTGTACGGCGCACTGAGTACGGAGTATGCAGCGGCTGCAGAGGGCATCGGCGATGCACGGAGGACTTTGAGAATAGTAAACGACAATACGAATTAAAAAAAAAAAAAGAACCACAAAATATCATCCGACGCCTCATCCACTTGGTCGGGGCCAATACGGACAACAAACAGTGGCATGAGAGAGCATGGACCATGTGTGCGTGTGAGAACACGAAAGAAAACGTAAGAGAAAACCCCTTCACCTCCAAAGCATCGCCGATGAATCACAAAAGACAGCTGGCCAAGGACGCCGAAAGAGGAATGCGGCTACAAAAGGGCCAGAGAAAAAACTCAGCCACGACATGACGAGACGCGGCGGTGTCCTGCGGTGTCCATCGGACTCCGTCGGCATCGTGAGCACAGACGGCCGGTGGTGAGTACGAGTACTCGTAGAAAGATGAGTACGCGTATGCAGTAGAGGCAAAAAGTATTGCTTCTGTTTGCTACGACAATGTGTCCTCAACAGAGTTTTGCCTACTCCGTATTTTTCGCATGCTGCGACTATATTTCATCAGTGCACTTCATGACTATAATCGACACAAATCTGTATGTATTCTGCCACCATCCGTATCCTTGGCCTGGCCTGCCTTTTCTGTCCTGTCCAATACGCCATCGCTGTGCCAAATGTTCGTAAATGCATGCCAGAAACAAAAAAAAGAAGAAAAAGAAGAAGAAAAAAAATCAAAACTATACCCCCGACAAATCAAAATCCCCCGTAAACCCGCCGTTGATCAGCATCGCCGCAATGCGGTCGCGCTGCAGCGGCATCTCGCGCGCGCGGTAGCACGCCGGGTCCAGGCCCAGCGCCATGTAGAGCGCGTTGGTCACGGTGTGCACGCCGCAGTCCCAGCCGTTGGTCTGCGCGGGCGACGCATGGTCCTGGACGCGCCACGCGCTGGCGACGTAGCGGTCCTTGAGCAGGTCGCGCACCCAGGCCATGACGGTGTCGGTGACTTTCGGGCGGCCGGCGCCGTCGCGCCGCAGCGAGTCCATGTGCGTCACGGTGCCGCGCGTCGGACGCACGACGACGAGCGTCCAGTGGCTGTTTTCGCAAATGGGGATCAGGATGGTCTCGATGCTGCAAAAGTTGTCGGGCCGCACGCCGACGCGCTTCATCCAGCGCTCCGTGCCGGCAGCGCCGCGCGTCGACAGCGGCTTCCAGAAGAACGACGTGAACGCGTGGCACTTGGGCGTCTGCGTCTTGGTGTTGGTGATGCCGGCCGCGCGGTTGATGTGGTTGGCCAGGTGCAGCAGGAACCCGTTGACAATCTCGTCGTTGAGCCACTCCGACTTGGGCACCACCGTGCGGAAGTCCTTGCTGCGCAGCGCCGTGCCCTCGGGCGACTTGGCCACGTCCTTGCTCGGGTCGCACCGCAGCGCCGCCAGCACGCGGTCCTCCCACGCACCCGGAAGCTTAGTAATCACCTTGCGCGCCGGCGGCCGCAGCCCTGTGCTCTTGGCCCGCTCTTCCTCCTCGGCCCGCCGGCGCTCTTCTTCCTTGCGCCGTGCGTCGGCCTCGCGCTTGAGCCGTGCAGCCTCGGCCGTCGCGCGCTTCTGCTCGGCAATGCGGCGCAGCTCCTCGGCCTTGCTGGCACTGATGCGCAGCCGCGGTACGTCGTCGCCTTCGTCGTCGTCGTCGGGAAAGACGGATGTCCACGGCAGTCGCCGTTGCTGTTGTTGTGAGGTGGCCTCGGTTACGTCGGTCACATCGGTCACGTCGGCCGCGGCAGCAGCCACAGGCTCGTCGTTCTCCTCGTCGTCCGACGTCTCTGTGGCCGCGGGCGACGGCGGCAAGGGCACCGACGCAGCGGCCTGTGCTTCTGCGTTCTCCGACGACCGCTTGGCCTTTTCGAGGCGGCTGCGCTTATGCCGCGCCGACGGCGTGCTCGGCACCACAGCCTTCCGCTTAGGTGGTGCTGTAGTGC
This sequence comes from Ophiostoma montium, assembly GCA_029299015.1. Classification (NCBI taxonomy): domain Eukaryota; kingdom Fungi; phylum Ascomycota; class Sordariomycetes; order Ophiostomatales; family Ophiostomataceae; genus Ophiostoma; species Ophiostoma montium. Next base: position 11,391 of record JANSMC010000027.1, on the reverse strand, counting down.
CGATGCTGGACCCCCCCGCGACCTCGGTCGTCCTCTTGTACTTTTCAAACAGCAGCAGCGGCGACGGCGCAATGTGCATCGGGCCACTGCCGTTGGCGGCCCGGCGTGCCGACTTGAGCGACGCCGCAGCCGCGCTGGTGATGCGCGACTGGCGGTTGGCGTGCTGCGTGCGCTGGTCGAGTGCACTCTCGCCGTGGACGCGGCAGATGGGTGCGGGTGTGCTGGTCAACGTCGTCCTTGTTTCCGCCGGGGGCTGGTAGGTGCCGTACAGCCACAGACACCGCAGCTCGTCGGCGCTGACCGACTCGACGGCGCCGGCGTCGTCAAAGAGGTGGCCGGGCGGGTGGTCGTACTTTTCGACGGCCACAAAGCTCAGCATGGGCTGCTGCTTGTGAAAGGCCTCGAGGTCGACCAGCAGCTGCATCAGGGCACGCTGGGCTGCGCGCATGCCCGGGTGGCCCCATTGGTGCGTCTCGCGGATGGCAAAGGCCAGAAAATCGCCGACGGCACAGAGCCCGCAGCAGCCGGTGGTATCGCCGCCATACAGCTTCTGGACGGGTGCGCTGAGGGCCTCGTGCTCCTGCGCCTGGACGCGCTCGAGGTTGTCGGGTGCGTACACGTCGGCAATCCACTGTTCGGTCGCATCAATGGCGCGTGCCAGTGCTGCCACGGCGTCGGTCCAGGCCTGCTCCGTGTTGTGGCCGGCGGAGCGCTCGAGCATAAAGTTGTGGACGACGGCCGACATGCGCGTCTCCTTGCGGGCGTCATTGCCGGCGCCGGCAGCGTTGGCAGCATCGGCAGCGAACCGGCGCACAATGCGGTCGGGGTCGGGGCAGCGCACGACGTTGCCAATATCCAGATCGTCGCGCCAGGCATGCAGCAGTGACGCAACGGCGTCAAAGCCCTGCTCGGAGATGTAGACGCGGCTGTCATCGCGCCACGTCAGCTCGTAGTCGTGGCTGAGCGGTGAGGGAGTGGTGGTGGTTTGGTCGGATGAGTAGGTGGAGTTGGAGGCAGAGGCAGAGGTGGCGGGCAGTTTGATTCGGTCGACTCGTATTGTGTCTGCGGGCGTTGTTGATGTGGTTTTGGCATCGCCATCGCCGTCGCCGTCGCCATCGTCGTGCTGCAGCAGGCGTTCCGAGAGAAACGAGATGCCGTTCACCAGCAGGTCTTTGAGGTGCTCGGGGCGCATGGCGGCAATCGACTGGAGCCAGCGGAGCAGCGTGGGCAGGATAAATGGGCGAAAAAAGGAAGTGTCGCGGCAAAAGTTGATGATGGTGGTAGTAGTGGTGGCGGTGATGTTGGTGATGGAGCTGCCGTCGGAGCGGTGCTAGAACCGGCGTAAGTCGGGGTCCAGGCGTTGCAGTCTTTTGGAGAGTGTTGCCGGGTCCAGACAAACCTGCAAAGAGCTTGCGAGGGTGCTATGGCCAGCAGTGGCAGCGCGGTCGTCGTCGTCGGGCAGGGTGTCGTCGTTGTCGTCGTCGTCGTCGTCGTCGCGTGAAGACGTCAGGGTCAAAGGAAAGGCGAGGGAGCTGAAGTAGTCCAGCACAGCCGTCAATGCGCGCGTGATGGCCATGCCATCGAGAAGTCAAGTGCGGTTTGGTCGGTGGCTCGGCGTGCGCGTGGGCGGGCGTGGGCGATGGCCGTTGTAGTCGTCGTCGTCGTCTCTGTAGGAGTGCGCGACCTTTGTCTGTTTGTCTTTGTCGCCGTAAGAAGCAAGCGGGTTACGGTTGAGCATAGGTGAGGTAGTGCAGATGGACCAGTTGACCACAAATTTGATATATAAGACCACACCCTAGGGTACGAATACCAGATTTGTAATATGTCGAAAACCGTATAATCGTAGAATATTCAATTAGCCCATACCGCGTAGGCGTCTACATATCGATTTTTCAACCTTGGTAGAGTATGATCTCTGGTACTTTACACTTATTACTACAAGTCACCTTTGATCTTTGATGCTTTATACTTCTCGGCATATACGAGAAAATCTCTTTTTCTTCCTATCGTGATCTAGGGTTTTTCAATACGTGCTTTTCGTATAATGTAATATCGTTATTAACCGAGGTTATTTGATTCTATTCTAATTGAATATTGTGTATTCTATGTCGATTAGAATGATACTTAAGTATATATAATAGGTTAACTTTCTCGTAGGATGAATTGTATTAATGCTAATAATATAGTTTTAACGATACTAGATTATAATGGATTTTCCTCCTTGTATTTACTCTAGGCTTACGCGCTAGTAGTTTATCCTTAAGTATCCGGAGTGGAAAGGTTGTTTATTATGTCTAACCCTTTTTTATCCTAGTGGTACGGGACAGGTTATTAATCTAACCGACTCGCCGCCCGTTTAATAGCTTCGTTACCGACCACTTTTAATCTAGCCTAGAATAGCCTTTACTTCGCTAACCCGTAGGGGGGATTTGCTCTATCGCTAGCCGTATACGTCGGTTTTAATAGCCCTTGTAGGTATTAGCCGTGGTTAGATCTAATCTTTTATTAATACTACTAATATTGTTAACGAAACTCGCGTACGAAGTATTGTTAAGACCTAGAATAGCTAAGATCGAGTAATAGTTTCTTTTTAACTGTATTTTTATACTACGGAGTATACTATAAAGATTATTAGTAATCTTCCTATTAAAAAGTATTCTATTATTTATATTTATAAGAAGTTTAACGCTAAGAAACTTTTTCTTGATAATAAACATAGGTCTCGTATAGACTTTATTAAGTATCTTTTCACTCGATTTAGTATAGACCTGGCCGTTCGTTACTTTACGTGGGAGTTTGTCGCTAGTATTACTACCGGCCTAAGCGCGACCGTGACTGATTTATTTGTTCTTGATGACGACGACGAGGGTACACTTGTTTCATACCTTCGTTTTCGGGAGCTTTTTTAAGCAATTTATCCTAAGGAGTTTTATACCGTTATAATACTTGTTTTTAAGTGTATTGACTTAACTAAGGCTACGCTTTTACGGGCGACTAAGATTAAGATAGAAAAAGACGTACTAACGCTTACGTTAAAAAAACGAATAAGGATAGTTATAATTAAGAAGGAGTCTGGTTTGATTAAAGATGAGCCTGGTTTGGTTAAAGAAGAGCTTGGTTAATCTTTGTCCGTATAGACTAATAATATTAAGACTAAAATAGATGCCGATGGGATATAGTATAAACTTTAAAGAGTAGTAATAGAAAGTAAGGAAAAGGAGTATATAATCTTTAATAAGGTGGATTTTTATAGTCGTCGCTTTACGTTGCCGTTTTTTGATATAGTTACCCGTAGCTCGTCCCGGAAGCGAGTACTATCGGGCTTTTTTATATAGTTTTAGTGTTTTTTTAGTGTTTTTATTTATGTTTTGTTGTCCTTAAATAGAGTTTTATTAAAGAAAGTATTATGTACTTTTTTTAGGTTTTTATTACTCGAGACTTTATAATTTAATTTGTTTTGTTTTTATTTAGTTTGTTTGTTTTTTGTATAGCTTTTTTTGCTTTTATTAGCGTATAAAAATGTTGTTTTTTATTCGATCGTTTTTAGTTAATTAATAGAAATCTTCGATATATTATGTTTGCTATTTGACTTTTTAAGAATTTTTAAAATTTAATCGTATTTTTTTTAATTAAAATTAAGCTTTTTTAAATTATATTTTATCAAAACTAATTTAAATTAAATATTAGTATTTTATTTTATACTAGTACTATTTAAAGGAAACTCGATATTAAAAGAGTTTAATATATCCCGTAAAGCTTATATAACTTTAATTAGTTTAAATAGTAAACTAATAAACGGCTAGGTTCTTTTTATAATATACCGCCGTAAGTAAATACGGAGCCGATTATACTATATAATATAAAGGTCCTAGTAGCGAGGGCGTACGTAAAAACTCCTGAATTATCGAAATAACTAATCTTACAGAAGGAAAGGAAAAGAGAGGGATTTGTACTCTAAAGGTTTCCCTCCCTTATATACCTCGACCCCGCCTCCCTCGTATACCCCTGCCCTCTAGACGCCCGTGGGCGTCTAACGGTAACTACCCTTATTAAGTGACTACCCACCGTCACGTATATCAAGCCTAAAGTTACGTAGTCCAGATTTACCCTACCGTATCCCTCGTACGCTAGACGCCCGCGGGTGTTTAATAATACGTATACCCTGTATCGTTATACTAGACGCCCGCGGGGGTCTAAAGGTATCCGCCCTTGTTAAGTAACCTACCCGACGCCTCCTTACGTACGCGGTCTAGGGTTATGTGACCTAGGAGGGCTCTTGCCTATTAAGGTCGGTGTACGGCGTAGTCGTACGCTACGCTAGGGCCCTTAGCCTATAATATTACTTCCCCCCTCCCGGCGCCTTCCGCTACGGGGGGTGTACCCGCTCCTTATACTCGTCTAGGGCCGTAGTCTCTTATATCGCTTTTAACGGCTCCTAATTTAGCGTAGCGTACCCGGCCTATTTTACGTATACTTGCCAACCGCGGCCCTTCCGGCGGTACTTAAGGATATTATCCACTTCGTACTCGTTATAACCGTTTACGGTTAGCGGCGGCGGCTCGGTATAGTTTACCCGTTAGTTCGGGAACGGGTCGTCGTCGCCGCGCCGGACTAGACTTACGTAAAATACCGGGTAGATCCTTTTTAGTATATTTAGTTCTACGGCGTAATTATTTATTATACGTACTACGCGGTATAGTAATACTACTTAGTCTAACTTTTTTACCGGTTATACGGTTTTAACGTAGCGTATTCGGAACTATATACGCTCCTTTTATTAGAATACGTTTACGTACTAGCGGTGTTTATTCGCCTAGGTTTCTTATACCTCCTAGGCAACTTTTATACTCGTTTACGCGTATATAGTACTTTAACGTTATTTTTTTACTAACGCGTCGCCGGATATTACGGCTAGCCGTCGGGCCTTTAGTACTAGCTCGTCGATTACCGGTATATAGTAGTTATAAAGTATATAAAACGATAATATTTTCGTCGAAGTACTAACCCGGTTATTTAAAACGACTATAGTAAATAAAAGTAACTAGGCCTAATCCGATTACGAAAAAAAAGTAAAAACGCGGAAATAGATTTCTAACTCTTAGTTCGCCCGCTCCGTTACTCTATCCGTCTCGAGGTACTATACCGTAGATAACCGACGCGTAATACTTAGCGCCTTATAAACCTCCGCCTAAAAGTCGCCTATAAATTATACCCTACGGTCGGATACGATCGCCGTTAATAAGCCGTAGTATTAGAAAACGCCGTTAAAAAAACGTTTTATTACTTCCGGTACTTTAATTATCGGTATTAGCTCGTATACTACCGCTTTATTTAAGCGGTCCGTAATTATTATAATATTAGTATATCTTTTACTAATCGGTAAGTAAATAATAAAATTTACGGAAAACTCGTTTTATAGCCGTTTTAGAACGGGGAGTAGTTTAAAAAGCCCTTATTTAGTATCCCGTTACGGCTTAATCTAACGGTAACGCTAATAATTCTTTACGAATTACCGTATATTAGTTATTAATACTAGTTAGACGTACGACTTCGAGATTACTATCCGCGTAGTTTCTTTACCTAAATACCTAGTAAGTCTCGAGTTATAAATAGCCTAAATTAAACGTATACGGAGGGGCTCTTTAGACGGGATTTAAAACTAATCTCGCTATATTACTCGGCCCTTCGAATCCTACCGGAACTTTACTAGTTCAAAGTTTAACCCTTACTTCTTTAATACCGTATCGTCCTTCTTTTAAATCACGTCCCGGAGTTTTTAGTACCGACGGTTAGCCTTAAAGGACGTATACTACAACGCCGTTAACTCGTCGTCCACGAACGGCGACCTTAACTCGTTAATCGGTTTTTTACTTATTTTCCCGGGACTATCCTTATCCGCCCGTATTACTTACCCTACTAGGGTTACGACGGTCGGTTAAAGCGTTTTATCCGGCGGGGGCTTAGTTATCTTTAACCCTTTTACGGTTTTTATAAAAAATTATACTTTTCGTTTAGCCCGTCGGTCGTCGCCGTTATTTACTAGTATATCCTAGTCTCGTTAGGATAGTATATCTAATAATAGTTATAACTACCCGGGCCGGTAGATTAAGGTATAGTTTATTACTAAGAAATCTTCCGTCTACCGTATTTAACGTTCGTTAAGTGAGTAGCGGCCTAAGAATTATTATAAGTTTCGGTAATTCGTAAATACTTCGAAGCGTTCCTTTTTTAGTTCCGGCGCCTACTCCCGTATCGCCGTAATAATAACGTATAACTTTTTATTATAAATTAAGTAGTTATACTCCGCCGGCGTAAGTATTTTCGAGAAATAAACTACGGGATATTACGCCTCGTTCGTTTACTTTTATAGTAAGGCAGTTTTTAAAGTATACCCCGATAAATTTACTTTTACTCTCGTAAGTCTCCCTAAGACTTATACCGTTAGTACTAGGTTTTCCGTAGCCGCTTTTTTTAAGGCTTAAAAGCTTGTTTCGTACTCCGACGTTTATATAAACTTAGTTCCTTTCTTCGTTAAGTCCGTTAAAAGGGATATATACTCGGAATAACGAGGGATAAACTTTTAATAAAACCCGGTAAACCCTAAAAACCCCCGGACTACGCGGACCGTACACGAAACCTCCTAGTCCCGGATTACGTCTACCTTAACCGGGTCTATTTCGAGTTTACGGCCCGGTTTAATAACGTAGCCGAGGAACTTCGAAGCCTAGGCCTCGAACTCGTACTTCTTAATATCGAGCTAGAGGCCGGCCCTATAAAGCTTATCTACTACCTCGCGTACCCGCGCGTAGTAGTCCGTACGGGAACCGTTCGAGTAAATATAAACGTCGTCAATAAAAACCGTCGCGTCTATATTTAAATAAACTTAAAAGACCTAGTTAATATACCGTTAAAACGACGCCGGAGTACCCGTAAAACCGAACGGCGTAATTAACTACTTATAAAAACTAGTACGGGTATTAAACGCCGTTTTTTACTTATCCCCCTCCCGTATTCTTATACGGTAAAACGCGGAGATTACGTCTAGTTTAGTTACTTAATAATACTTAACTACGTAACGTAAAGTCTCCGTAATTAATAGTAAAGGGTAAGTATCCCGCTCCGAAATAGTATTAAACTTATAATAATTAACGTAAAATTAAAGGCTCCCGTTAGCCTTACGGATAAATAATACCGGCGTACCACCTAAAGACTTACTCGGCCGGATTAGCCCTTAGTCTAATAAATCTAGGATAGTTTTCCGGATTACGAGTAACTCCTTTTTAGACCGGTAGTATAGTAACGTTACCGGAAACGGGGGCTCGGATCTATCAAAGTTCTTAATTAGCCGGATCTCGTAGTTTACGCCTAGGCGGTACGGCGGTAACGTCCTAGCCGCCTTAAAGTTAAACGCCTTTACTAAGTCCCTTAACTATTTCGGTACCTTCGCCCGGATCTCCGTTATTAAAACGAGTACTTTCTTCGTCTCGAGCGTAACGTATACGTCTTTTATCGTAACCGCCGAGTACTAAACCGTAAACGCCCTTAATAGCTACTGTACTATCGCCGTCGATACCCGTACCGTTATACCGTCCGTTCGTTTCCGGGGCTTCGTCTTTAGTATTATTCCCTACTTACCTATAAAAATCTTATCCTTAGTAAGTTTAATAACGGTATAGTAGTAGACGAGCTAACCTTTACCTAGGATTAGTATTTCCTCCTAGTCCGGTACTACGTATACCTATACCGGGGTCCTTACGCCCGCGGTATCTATCCAAACCCTCGCTATTCGTTTAATAAATAACTACTTTTCCTCGGGTTAGCTTACTATTTACCGGAGTTTTTAGGGCTTAATAACTAACGTCTACGCTTTAGTCCTTTTCGTACATTACTCTAAAATTATAACGAACGCGAGGTATCTTAAGTCGGTAAAAGTTTATATATTATAACGGTCATTAATAACCGCGTCGACGTACATACCCTCCGCCCCTATCCTTAATACTTACTTCCTTTACGCCCACTATAAATCTCTCTTACGCCCTTTACTAAGCCTTTAATACGAGGCTACTCTTTTCTTAACTTAGAAGTCCTATCTTACAACGCTTTTAACGCGTCTTTATAGTCCGAGTATACCTCCTTTACTCGAACCTCGTATACCGTAACTAAACGGGCCGTATCCCGTTACGGGCAAGTACTCCGGATATAACTACGGGTACCGTACCTAAAGTAAGTACGCGGGTCAGGGTTAAACGTTATTATAGGCTATATAATAAGGCTTATCGACGGCCGCGTTACGGCTACGATTACCGGCCTCGCGTAACCAAACGTTTAGGCGTAGCCCGCGTAAAAGTTTATAAGTTTACCGGCGACCGGTATATAGCTATAGGACTAAGTCGAAGCCGTTTAACGTATACTATTTATATTAAAGTTTATTACTAAGAACTAGTTTTTATACTCCGTGTATAACGTCGGGGTTAGTAAAGTTAACGTCGCCTAGCGCGTAATAAAGTTAATAACCTTACGTAATAAATCGTAAACTACCGTATTAACGTTTTTTAGGCCCGACTCGAATAAATCCCCCTTGAACTTCGGTAAAAACACCGTTATTTATTCCCGTTCCCTTTAACGGGCGGTTATTACTCGGTTTACGGCGCGTTAACGTTTATTCGGGTTATTAAATACTAAGTTTAAGTAAACTAAGAATTCTTTTAGGCCTACGTTCTCGTTATCCTAAAACTATATATAGTACGCGTAGGCTATTACCTAAGCCTTAAAACCTAGGCTACGGTAAACGTAAACTAGCTATATATCCGCGCCGCCAATTACTACCGTATCCACGCGTAGCTTATCCCGAATTAAAGTACGCTAGCTTACGTACTCCCGGCGGGAGCCCGTAAATAGTACTACCGTATCTAGGATAAATCGGGGCCGCCTTTCGTAGAGTTCCGACGGCTCGGCGAAGCCACGCCCCTTCGGCCGCTACTCCTACTCTCGGACTAAAAGCTCTACTTACTACTAAAGGGCGGCGACTATCTAGCGTAATACCTCGTCGGGATACCTACCCCCGATAACCGAGGATCCGTATCTCTTTACTCCCTCTATCTCGCCGTTTTGCCGTAATACTAGGCGGTATTTTAAGCTTACTCGTACTACTTAATTCTAGTTCCGCGGTACTTAGGCTTAAGTATACCTATCTAACCGAGATAAAGTCGTCGAAAAAAAAACGAAGATTAATTAAATATAAGGGTCTTAGTAACGAGGGCGTACGTAAAAACTCTTAAATTATCGAAATAACTAATCTTATAAAAGGAAAGGAAAAGAGAGGGATTTGTACTCTAAAGGTTTCCCTCCCTTATATACCTCGACCCCGCCTCCCTCGTATACCCTTACCCTTTAGACGCCCGCGGGCGTCTAACGGTAACTACCCTTATTAAGTAACTACCCACCGTTACGTATATCAAGCCTAAGGTTACGTAGTCTAGATCCACCCTACCGTATCCCTCGTACGTTAGACGCCCGCGGGTATCTAATAATACGTATACCCTATATCGTTATACTAGACGCCCGCGGGGGTCTAAAAGTATCCGCCCTCGTTAAGTAACCTGCCCGACGCCTCCTTACGTACGCGGTCCAGGGTCATATAACCTAGGAGGGCTCCTACCTGCTAAGGTCGGCGTACGGCGTAGTCGTACGCCACGCTAGGGCCCTTAGCCTATAATATATAATAAAAAGAAAATTCCGTGTTTTTTTTATTAGTTTTTTTAGGACCCCCCTTATACTCTTAATAAAAGTCGTATATACGACTATAGTATTAGTAAGTAAGAACTTATTTATATCGAGATTATATGTTTAGAAGACCTTTTTTAAGAGCGTAAGGCGTTCTTAGTTAACTAAAACTTAAAAATCATCTACCCCAAAGAGTTCGGGGTACTAGTATAATAACTAAAGCTTCTTAGGGATAATATATAGCCGGTTTAGTTAACTCCGAATATAATATAAGTTTTACAAAAAAATATACTTAGAGAACTCCGAACGGATACGAGGCGTATAAATATATAGAATTATAATACGATTAACAATTTTTATATTAAAAAATATATCTTCGGATAATAGTTTACTAAAAAAATTCTAATATATTAGAATCTAAATATTTTAAGTATAATTAAAAAATAAAAATATATACCCGCCAGAATTCAATTCTTCCCGTACAAAACTTACCCTACTACCGCTTAATCTTAATATTATAAATGCTTTTCGAAAAAGACTAGTAAAGATTAAATAGGATAAGTAAATCAAACGTTAGCGTAACACTAGATTTCTTTAGTACTCTTTCTTAAAGAATAGTCCGTACTCGCAAAAGAAGGTTTTAGTCTTACCTTTCTTAATCGGACTCGTCAAAGAAAACTCGAGGACGACTTAGTATAAATAAAAAATAATACGCCCTTATAAGAAGTATTATCTCGTTACTACGATCTAATCGAAAAATACGTAGAATAACGCCGTTCTTTTCTACTACTCTTAAGTATTATTATACAACATTTAAAGCTATAAAAGTAGAATACCTAACGTAAAACTACGTTATAAAACGAGAGTATACATTAATACTTGTATAAACCTTAAATTTATAAATAACTAGTTTTATATAGCTATTAACTAACTACGTATAGTTCGGCCCCGGAACTATTTAACTAAAGCGACGAAAACGGGTACGAGATATACGCTCTTAAATACTATTAAAATAAAATTATTTATAAACTTCCCAAACTCGACGCTCGCTAATTACAAAACTACAAAGCCGAAGATAGGTAAAAAGCGTACGTCGACCCATATTATAGATAATATTCTTTAATTACCGTTCTTCGAGCATAAACTCGTAAAGTCTCTACTCTTCATCCGTTACTTAAATTAAAGTTTATCGAAGTAGCAAAGAAAACTACTTTCGTATAGCTTTAAAACTATATACTATAACTTAATACCCTTTAAACTAAAAAATTCCTAGAAAAGTTTTTTTAGATATAGTTATAAAAAAAAAAAAATACTGAATACGCTCGAAAAACTCTAGCGTATACTTAGTTTTAGACTTTTTATTAGTAACCCCCTATTGTCGAAAACGAGACTAGAGAGTCCGTAAAAAACAAGGTATTCTAAAAGTAGTTATAATATACTTATAAATAGTTATAATATAAGCATTATTATTATATATATACTTGATTATAACTATATAGTTATTAAGTAAACTATTATAAAGTAGTATAACAAAGCGTTTTAGCCGCGAACGGCGTCGAATAAAAAAAAAGAATATATTTTAAGGCAGGGGAGGTTATTATAAAATAAAACTTATAAAATTATACGAAAAAAAATAAGATTTATATATAAGAATTTTAAGAATTAAAA
>JANSMC010000274.1:0-12507 GCA_029299015.1 Ophiostoma montium | reverse complement strand
ATATAAGTTAAAATAAATAACGAAAAGGATAAAAAAAAAAGAGATATATATAAATAAATAAAAAAAACAAATAAACAAAAAAAAAAAACTTAATACCCGACCCGTCTTAGTCTTTTACTTACCCTCGACGCCTTAATCTTTTACTTACCCTCGACGCTTTAGTTTTTTACTTACCCTCGACGCTTTAGTCCTTTACTTACCCTTAACGCCTTAGTTTTTTACTTACTTTTAACGTTTTAGTCCTTTACTTACCCTCGACGCTTTAATCCTTTACTTACCCTCGACGCCCCCGGCCCGCCTTATACTTTTACTTACCCCTAATATACCCGACCCCGTTTTAATCCTTTACTTACCCTCGACGTTTTCGTCCCTTACTTACCCTTAATACTCTTACCTTACCCCGTCCTTTTACCTTTCGTCCGCGTTCCCGGCCTGCCCTTACCCCGCTTTACTTACTAACCTACCCTTAACGGCTTACTTACCCGCGTACTAGTTTAAACCTTTATTTTTTATTTTATCGGGCCTCTACCGTACCGTCGCGTATTTAAAACGCCTTACGCCTTTACTTATACTACGGCCCGGAAGCTCTAGCCCGTACCTAGTATACGGACGGCGCGCCTTAAGGGGGTTCTAGGGGGGCCTCTAAGGGGTTCCGGGGGGCTCCGGGGGGCTTCGAGGGGCGCTAATACTTCTTAGGTTATTTATATAACCCGGTCTACCCGTAAAAAACCTTAGCCTTTTCCTAAATATTACCCGTCCTACGCCGAGGTTTAAAAAAATTTTAGTACCTTCGACGTTATTTATTAGCTCTATATACTCGTCGTACGACGAGCCGCGTTTAACGCCTTAAAGATATAGCGGGTTTATAAGTTTTATACCCGATTTAGCGGGGCCGGGCGTAAGGGTAACTTACCGTGGTAACGAAGTACCCCTTTAGCCCCCGGGTTTAGTACGCTTTAACGCTTTATAGTAAGTATAAATCGTTTTTAATAAGTAAACTTACTTAGTACTTAGCGATTAATAACGTATATTATACTATTATATAACGCTTCTATACTTATAATACGTACTTTTTATAGCGTACCGGTACCTATTATTTTAATACCCCGCCTACCCTCGACGCCCTTAACCTACCCTCGACGCCCTTTATTTACCCTCGACGCCCCTAACCTACTTTCGACGCCCTTTACTTACCCTCGACGTAGCCTACCTTTGACGGTCGTTTTTACTTACCTTTAACGCCTTTTGTTTACCCTTAACGTAGCTTACCCTCGACGCCCCTAGCTTACTCTCGACGTAGCTTACCTTCGACGCCGTTTCTACTTACCCTTGACGCCGTTAACGCGTAGTTTACTCTTGATAGTCCTCGGCTTACCCTCGACGCTCTTAGTATTATAGTACACCCTCGATACTATTTACTTACCTTCGACGGTCTTTAAAATAAAACCTTTATAACCGTTAACGCTAATACCGCTAGCCTACCTTCGACGGTTTCTTTTATTTTGCCTCGACGTCGTCGGCTTAAAACTACTTACCCTCGACGTTCTTTATCGATAGCCGTTAACTACTTTTTTTTTCGTTCTTTTTTTCTTTTTTTTTTTTTTCTTTTTTTTAGGGGGCTACGCACGAAACGCCGCCGTTTTTAAGAAATCGAGGCGAAAAAAGGCTTACTTTTAATAAATCGTAATAATAAGATTACTTTATTACTTATAAAACCTTTTCGTATAATTAAGTCGTTTATAAAAGATTTAATCTCGCGCGTAATAAAATTATAATATACGGAAAACTACTGAGTTTTTTCTAGCTCGATAGTAAAACCGCTTACTAAAATATAAAGCCGAAGCCTATTTTAATCCGTCTATAACGTACGGGAAGTATCGTTGTATTTTAGTATAAATTCTAACTTAAAGGCGTTTAACTATTATTTAGTAAATAGTAACGTCGCGGTATTACCCGGTCGGATAACTGTAAAAACTAATTATTTAAATAAACGATTCTTTTTGTACTAAGTTTAATTATTATTACGGCGAAGTTATTAATAAAGTAAAACTAATTTATTTTACGACGGTTTAAACCTAGTTTACGTTCCCTATTAGTAAATAAATAATCTAACGCTTATCGAATTTTACTTTAGTATAATAAAAAAAGCTAATATCGAAAAATTAAAAAACGACGTCGTTATAAACGTTTAACCGTTATAAACTAATTCTTTTTTACCTACGTCCGTTATAAGCTATATTTACGTATAGCGAGCTCGAATTTTAGCTCGTATAAACCTATAGTATTCGTTTCTTTACTTTTAGGCTTAATACGGCCCGTAATTAAAAATACCCTTTCGGGTAAGAGTAGCCCGTACCTTAAATAACCCTTTTCCGAAAAAGAGTTACTAATACCTTAGCGAGCGTTAAACCGTCGAATATCCTACTACTACGAGTAAGTAGCCCGGTCGGTTACGGATTATCTTTATTTACTAGATTATTACTTATAATCGTAAAAGCTACTCTACCTTAGGGTATTACTACTAAGGCTTAGTACCGATAACTTAACGAAAGTTCCCCGTATTTAAGTGTTTTACCCGTATACTTATATATACCCTCGTTACCGGAGGACCGTAGTATAACGTAATAATATACTACGGTAAATTAAATAAAGTTTACGATACCTTACCTAAGACGTTTTAATAAAAAATCGTTTATCCTTATAATAACTTTTTTAATACCTTTAGCCTTAAATTTCGAAGGACTAAAAAATCGATAGGCTATACTTTTATAGTTTATATTTATACTAAAAATCAAAATTAAAGGGATTTTTACTTTTTTGTTCTACTAAAAATTTCTATTCTCTATAAGCCCCCCTTAAAATACTTACGTTATAGTTTAATAAATATACCGCCCTAACTAAACTCCCTACCTAATAATATTTTTAACCCGGGTCGGCCCGCGAAAGACTTTAATACTAAAAGTTAGATATACGTCTAACCCCGCTTTATTAAATAAGTAAAAAAATAATAAAAGTAATAATATTTTACCGGCGCCGAAGCTTTTACTTATTTTACACCTCCTATATCTTTTTATAATATTAAACTAGAGTTAAGCTTAATAGGGTCTTCTTTCCCCGCTAATTTTACTAAGCCCGTTCCCTTAGCTATAATTTTGCTAAATAGTAAATAAAAATAGTAAGAATCTCGTTAATCTATTTATACGCGTTACTAATTAAATAACGAGGTATTTAGCTACCTTAAAAGCTATTTATACCCCCCCGTTTTTATAGGAGGCTAAACTATATTTTAAGCCCCGGACGGGTATACACGACGTATTCCGCCCGGAACCTACTAACATTTAATCGTTAAACTATACCCGTATCTCGTAAAAAACGTAGGGCTTAACTACGGATTATCCATTATAACATCTAGCGCGTTTTTACTATACCCTAGGTTATTACCCCGGCTACGGACTACCTTTCGGCGCCCGCTTAGTAACGCTAGCTTTAAAAACTCCCCGTAATTTAACGATATCGTAAACGGTAACCGCTTAGGCTAGCTACCGCTTACTAGTAAACGACTTTAACGCTACTTAACCCTCTTACTATAGTCCGGCCGGCAGCGCTCGCGCGTCCGCCGGTAAGTAATATACTACTTAAGTTATAGTTACTCCCGCCGTTTACCCGCGTTTAGTTAAATTTTTTTACTATAATATTTAAAGTACTAAGCAAAAATTATATTACGTTAATATTACTTTTTAGCTATCGTAATACTATATTTTAATTAAATAGTTAGATTCCCTTTATTCGTACTAGTTTTAAGTTAGTTATTAACTATACGCCGGACGGCCGAAGCCTACTAAAGGCGTCCGCGCCGGGTACTAAAGGCCTCCGGCCGGTTACCCGGCTAGTAACCCCTTACTCCTAACGCTTTAACTAAAGGCCTAGCGTACCCAACCCTTAAAACTAATCCTTTTCCTAAAGTTACGGATTTATTTTACTAACTTCTTTTATTTATATTATTCTATTAACTAAAGGCTATTTACTTTAAAAACTTATTACGGTTATAAGTACGGTTTAGCGTAAGAATTATTCTTTCCCACGGATTTTTAAAAGACGTCGAGAGCGTACTAGACCTAATAAAGGTACTAGGCTTTTCCGGCTATAAAACCCTATTTCTAAACAAACTATTTCTAGAGTAACGGACCGTTAAAAAAAAAAAAGAACTTTGCCCGGGGCTCCTACCGTCGTCTTTACGTTTAGTTACGTTACTACGCAAAACCTATATCTAAGTATAGGAATATTAACTTACTACCCTTTCGCTAAGCGGGGTACGAGTACCCTTTTAAAACGGAACTTCCCTATAGCTTAGGACCGACTAACCTACGTTTAACCGCTATTTATATAAAACCTTTCCCTACTTCGGTCTTTTAAGTTTTTATTAAAGTATTTACTACTACTACTAAAATTTATACTAAAGGCCGTTCGACCCGGGCTTACGCCTTAGGCTTCGTTACGACTTTTATAGCCGCTTACTTTTTAAAGCTTTATTTTTACCCTAAGGGCGGGGTATAAATAAAACGTTTAAGTACTATCTATTTTTAAGGCTAGTATATTCGATAAGTAAGTTATTATATAGTCTTTAACGGATTCTAACTTTTATAGCTACCGTCTTACTATTAAAATATACTAACGCTTTTTATAGTATTTAATAAACGTTTACTCCGATACTTTAACCTCGCGTTCGGTTTATCCCGTATTGTTAGTTTTACTTACTAAAAATAGTTTACTAGTATTAGTATATTCGAAGGCTTACGTTTAGCTAAGTAATAAAGGCTTTTTATATATTTAAAGTTTAAGAATAAATAAAAGCAATATAACGCCCTCGAGTCCCTAATTATTCGCTTTACTTTATAAAACTAAATATAACACTACTATCCTAAAAGAAACTTCGGTGGTAACTAGTTACTAAATAGTTCGATTAATCTTTCGCCCTTATACCTATATTTAACGATCGATTTATACGTTAAAACCGTTACGAGCTTTTACTAAAGTTTCCTTTAGTTTTACCTTATACAAGTATAGTTTACTATCTTTCGGGTCTAAATAATAAAACTTTTACTCAAATCCATCCGAAAATATTAGAATCGGTCGGTAATACGCCAAAACTCTTACCTACGTTTACTTTCATTTCGCGTACGGGTTTAACACCTAAACACTCGCCCTAATACTTAACTCCTTAGTCCGTATTTTAAAACGGGTCGCCGGTAACTATTACGCTAGTATCTTTACCGAAACATAGTCCTCGGTCCCCCTAAAAGCATAACGCCACGGGCTATAATACTCCCAAAAAAACTACGTTCCCGTAACCTTTAACCCCCTAAAAAAACTAATACTAGCCTACCGCTTACGGAATACACCGACGAAAAACGCCGGATAATCCGCGAGTAATAAGTCTAGTTATAAGCGCTTCCCTTTCAACAATTTTACGTACTTTTTAACCCTTTTTTTAAAGTATTTTTTATTTTTCGATTACTCTACTTATACGCTATCGGTCTCTAGCCAGTATTTAACTTTAAAAAAAATTTACCTCCCATTTTAAATAGCATTCCCAAACTACTCGACTCGTCGAAAAAGCTTCACAAAAGCTAAACGTCCGCCCGTACGGGGCTCTCACCCTCTATAACGTCCTATTCCAAAAAACTCGGACAGCGTCGCGCCAAAAGCATCCTCTCCAAATTACAACTCGGACCCGAAAGCTAAATTTTAAATTTAAGCTATTACCGCTTTACTCGCCGTTACTAGAGTAATCCCTATTAGTTTTTTTTCCTCCGCTTATTAATATACTTAAATTCAACGGGTAGTCCTACCTAATCCGAGGTTAACCTTAGTACAAAGTACGGGGCGTCCGGCGGCCTAAAAAAGAATCCTAAACTACTAACCGCCCGTACGGCTTAATGGCTAGGCGCCGGCCGGAGCTATAAAACGAAAAAAAAATATACGTTTAGTACTACGCTCGAAACTACTAGCTAAGCCTGCCACTAATTTTAAAGGCTCTACTACGCCCCCCGGGGGGGGTTTACGGAAAAGCCCCAACGTTAATACGAAAAGTACGCTAAAAAGGGAAATAACGCTCGAATAGGTATACCCGCCAAAATACTAGCGGGCGTAATATACGTTCAAAAATTCGATAACTCGCTAAATTCTATAATTCGTATTACGTATCGTATTTCGCTACGTTCTTTATCGATACTAGAACTAAAAGATCCGTTATTAAAAGTTTTACTAATTTTTATTTATTACTTAAACTTAACGTTTATTATTAATAGTATTAGAAAAAAAGCTTCTTCGACAATTATCGCGACATAGCTACACAAGAGTAAATTCATCAAATTAACAACGGAATTAGATTCGCTATTATCGAAAGTATAGTTAGGCGTAGCGCCGCCGCCGCGCCCTCGCGGCGCGGTCGTAACGGTGGCTAAACGCTATTACGACAATTGGAGCGACTAGCCGATACGATTACGACTCGCCCCGACAACGACACGAATCCATCCCCCTCTCGCCGCGACAACGCGAACATAGCCAAATCTATTAAAGAATAGACTAAAACATTCGAAAACTTTATTTCCCGTCTTTTCTAGGCTAAGGGCGTCGACCTAGGGCTAGTACGAGAGGTTATCGAGGGCGTTACTACTACGTATAACGAATACGTTCAATATAACCTTTTAACTAACGAGCTCCTCGACCTCGTCCGCGGTTATTTCCCACCCTTTCTCTCCTTTACTCCCCCGACAACTCCTCCTCCCTCCTTCTCCGATATCCTTAAGAATACGGTCCGTACTATTCCTACCCGCGAGCGTAACTAGTACGAAATTACGATTCGTTATAACGACGCCCCCGATAATATTAAACAACGTACCTATTATAAAATTGCCCAAGCTATTAAAGCCGTCCTACCCTAGGGCAACGAACTCGTAGGCGTACGTAAGCTTCCTAGCTATAACGTCGTTGTGCAATTCAAGGAACCGCTCGGAGACGGCCCTCTCCCCTAAATTATAGCTATATTTAGCGACCGCGCGCGGCTGCAACGACGTATATTCGTTTTCGTTACTAAAAGAGTACTAGTCCGCCTTTTTAGCTTTTTAATAATAAAACGCGATAATACCCTTAAAGTATCCCTCTTATCCTTACTTTTTACTACTATTATTAGAACTCGTAGTAAAAAGACCGGTCTACTTAAGCTTTATTTAAGTAACGTCGATAACGCGAATACGTTATATAACCGCGGCTTAGGGTAAGAGGCGTAAATATTTAACTACGAGCCGTACTACGCGACGTCCAAGATTATACGATACTTTAAGTACTAAACGTTCGGGTATATAACCCGTTACTATAATAACAAATAAAGATATACTAAGTACTCCCTCGAAAGGTATACTATAATAAACTACCCTAATACTAGTAAACCTAAATACGTTAACTACTAGTTTAACTACGAAATTTAAAATACTAACTACTCTAAAGCTAAAGCCGCCCGCGAAAAAACCGTTAAAGAGTATCGCTTATATCCTTCCCGTTTCGTAACCTACCGTACTATTAACTTTTAACTAACTATACCTACCTTATTACTACCGCCCTCCTAAGCCGAAGCGTTAAAACGACTAGGCCGCCCTTTTACTAACGCGCTCCTTTAAAGGGAGAGCGTAAATAATCTTACTATCTTAACTATATTCGCCGGTAACTTAAACAACGATAATACCCTAGCCCGTAATATACGTTCCTAATCCCGCCCCTTATATAATTAATATCGTCTAGTAGAACTTATAAAAAAGTATCGATAACGTAGTAACGGCGTTAAACTCTCGACTTACGCCTAATATCCTCGCTATTTAAAAACCCGGTAAGAATATACACGGTCTCCTATAAAACGAATCTAGGTCTAAGTACTATACTATTTATATAAAAGGCAACGCTACTATTTACCTATATAAACGGTAAGAGATCGTAACGTAGTCCTTATCCGGCGGTAAAAACTAGTATAGCGTCACTTTTAAAATTAATAACCGACGGACTACGGTATAGTTAGTATACTCCCCTAACCCGTACCTCGTAAGCTAGTCAAGTCCTTTCCGCGACGTTATAGCCGCTTAGAACCCGACCTACGATAATATCCTTTTAGAAGATTTTAATATATACTACCCCCTCTAGGATTTTTACTAACGCACCTCTCCCTATACCGACTCTCTCCTCTACTTTACCTCCTCCTTCTACCTCTCCCTCGTTACCCCGTTCGGGCTTATTACCCGTTAAAGATATAATTAACGCGACTCGATAATCGACCTTTACTAGTACTCGTAACGCGCGCGCGTCTCGTACGAAAAAACGTACGAATAAAGCGGATCGGACTATTTACTTATCCGGTTTAACCTCTCCCTTTTATACCTAACTATACCTACCCCTTAAGGGTAGTTATAAAAGGATATAGACGAAGAAAGTACCCGCGAGCTCGCCGCTTTAACGCCGCGGCTCCGCCGCGACGTTACGTTAACCCCGTAAATTTTCGATAATTATATCGACTAACTTACTTCCTTCCTTACTATAATAGTAAATATAGTAGCTAAAAAGAAATACCCGGCCCGCGGAATAACCTCCGTCTAGTAAACCTTCGACGTTACGACGACGACTCGACGGTATAACTATACCTTCCGCCTTTAGAAACGAACCTAGTCCCCTCTCGACTTAAACGACTATAACGTAACCCGCCGATATAAAAAGAAAACAATTAAACGCGCTAAAACGAAGTACTAGCGCGATACCGTCGACTCGTCCTCGCAAGATAATAAACTTTTGTAAACGCTCGAAAAATAAGCACGTATCCGTAACTACAAGCCCCCTAACGATATCCGCTTACCTAACCTTCGGCCTAGCCCGGGGTAACTAGTTACCGCCGACTAATACGATAAAGTACGTATACTTATTAATAAGTTCTTCCCCTCGCCTCCGGCGGATTTTTTAAATATCCCGTAACCCTAGTTTACTACTACCCCTTACGACTCGACAAAACAAATCTTTTACGAAAAGGTCGCGATAGTATTTAACCGCCTCCCCTTTTAAAAAGTACTAGGCGACGACTATATCCCCTCCGGTTTCCTTAAGCTTTTTTACCCCCCCTTACTTCCGGCGCTTTACGACCTAGCCTAAACTAGCCTAGACCTCGAATACTACCCGCGACGGCTTCGCCGCGTATTAATAGTCGTTTTCCTTAAACCCGGTAAAATAGTTGTATAAAAATAAGAAGTAAGTACCTATCGCCCTATCTCGTTACTTTATACGCTTAACAAAGTTATCGAAACCCTCGTCAACCGTAAAGTAACCGAACTTACGGAACGATACTATATAATTCCGGAAGGTTAAATAGGTAATAAAGTATATAAGTCTACGGAGCTCGTAAGCGTCGCCTTTACAAGTATCGTTAAAGCTACGTTCTCGACCTAAGTAAGCGCGTCCTTACTCCAACTTAATATTAATAGCGTATTTAATACGGTAAACTATACTCGACTTTTATACGTCCTATACTTAACGGGCTTCCCGAACTAAATAATTAACTAAACGCGTAGCTTCCTCGCTAGTAAAATAGCGCGACTTCGCTTTAACGGCCATATCTCCTCGCCTATCCTTATCGCCGCGGGCGTCCCCCAAGGCTTTATATTATCCCTTATTTTGTTTGTCTTATATATCTCGATACTATACCGCGAACTTACCGTACTCCTTACGATTATAATTATAGGATTTACCGACGATACTAACTTTATTATAGTAGGCGATAATGTCCGCCGGAATTATAACTAACTCGTATACGTATAGCGTATATATAAAGTATAAGCCCGGCGTTACGGTATAGCCTTCGTGCCTACTAAGTACGAGCTTATATACTTTAACCGTAACTACTAAACCGACTCGACGTCTCTTAGGCTTAGCCTTAACGAAATCTAACCGACGGAGTTTACGAGGTTTTTAGGGTTTTAGATCGACCGTAAGCTCGACTAAAAGGAGTATATTAGACGAGTATAAGTTAAAATAACGACGTAAATGTTTACGCTTACGCGTATTACTACGTCGGCTTAGGGATATTATATAGTTATAATACGCCGACTTTACGTCGTATACATCCGCTCCGTTATAACTTACGGTAGCCCGGTTTAGCTTAGCCCCGACTAAATTATACTATCCCGTTTAATAACCCCCCTTTAACGTATATAAAGGATTACTCTCCGCGTCGTCGTAAAGGCGTATAAGTTAACGTCTTTTTACTTACTCGAGCTCGAAATAAGTATACTACTTATCCTAACGTACCTTAAACGTCGTATAATAAACTTTTATACTACTAACTATAATTACCGCGTATACCTAGAATAGCTCTAGTATAAAACACTACGGCGTCTAGTATAGCTACGCCGCCCCGGCCGCTTACTACCTTAATACCCCCCCGCCCTTCCTATGTCCGACGTCTTTACCTAGGTAGTATAGTAACGTAACTAGCTCGGGCCGCGCGCCGGGCTACGCGCTCTTAAACTACACGAATAGTAAGCCGCCCTCGCGGCGTCGCCGTAACCTAGTCGTAACGTATTTATTCGCCTCGTTAACCCTAACTATAAAAAGCCGCTCCTTAAACATACTAGCCTCTCCAAGTATAAGAGTAGCGTACTTATACAAGTCCGATTAGGGTACATTAGCCTTAAAGGCTACTTATTCTAGCGTCGCGTCCTCGAAATAACGACGCCGCGATACTAATACGGGGAGTAAAAGGACAACGTTTACGTTTTTTACTCTTACTTACTAAATACTAACGCCCGTACTATACTCTACGTCCTCTTAGGGCGCTAGTTACGTAACCGATACGACGTCGCGACGGCTACGACTTACCCTCGCGACGTAACTAGGGTCGTTAAATAGCTCCTACGTTAATACACTTTACCCCAGTATAACCTTATATAGTAACTATAAGTAAAACGATAACAAACAACACCTTCAGCTACGTAACAATAGTAGCCACGAAAAGAAAGGAAGAATAGACGAAAAAGAAAGAAAAAGAAAAAGGAATTAAAGGAAGGACGAAGAGGAAAAAAGAGGAAAAAAAAAAAAGAAAAAAGGCGGCCGTACCGTTTACGCGGCGTAGCCGCTACGGCGGAAACAGGCACTAGTACTACGGAAAAGACGGGCCCTAGCCCACATACTTATACATTTGTACACTCTCCAACGCTACGATCGCCCTACGAAGCAGTTACGTACAGAGTTTTCCCGACGGTAGCAAGCCTACTACCGTAAGGCTTTTACTATACGAGTTAGTATAAAAGTTCCTTATACTACCAAAAGGTAGTCTATAGGTGTACTAATCAAATCAAATCAAAAACGTTTATTATTAGTATAAAAGTTCGGGCGGCTCGTTAACCGCTAGCAAACGCCTCCCCGGAAAGAAAACCTAAGGAGGCGAAGGCTTAAGGGAAAGAAGGGGCGTGCCCCCTTCGCCCCCGGCCCCTACCGCCTCCCGCTAAAAATAACGAGAACGGAACGGGGTACGGTTAATAAAAATTAAGAGTTAAAAACTCGTTAATAATCCCTCCGTTAGTTTATTAACGGAGACCTTATTACGACTTTTACTTCCTCTAAATAACCGAGTTTAGATAACTTTCCGGCCCGAAAGGGTAATTACTTACCCCTCTAGGCTAGTCCGGAAGCCTTACTAAACTATTTAATCGGTAGTAACGACGGGCGGTGTATATAAAGGGCAAGGACGTAATCAACGCAAGTTAATAACTTACGCTTACTAGGGATTCCTCGTTAAAAAGCAATAATTATAATACTCTATCCTTAGTACGATAAAGTTTTATAAAATTACCCAGGCCTTTCGGCTAAAGAAGAACTCGCTAGCTCTATTAGTATAACGCGCGTACGGCCTAGAATATTTAAAGGTATTATAAACCTATTATTACCTTAAACTTCTATCGGCTTAAGCCGATAGTCCCTCTAAAAAACTAGTACGCTACTAGAGTAGCGCGGACTATTTAATAAATTAAAGTCTCGTTCGTTATCGCGATTAGGCAAACAAATCACTTTACTAACTAAGAACGGTTATATACTACTACTTATAAAATCAAGAAAAAACTTTTAATTTCTTAATTCTTATCGTATTTAGACTTAGTAAGTTTCCTCGTATTAAATCAAATTAAACCGTAAGCTTTACCCCTAGTAGTACCCTTCCGTTAATTTTTTTAAGTTTTAGCCTTACGACTATACTCCCCCCAAAACCCAAAAACTTATACTTTCGTATAAAGTACCGAACGAGTTAAAAAATAATATCGTCCGATCCTTAGTCGGTATAGTTTATAGTTAAGACTACGACGATATTTAATCGTTTTTAATCCCTTAACTTTCGTTCTTAATTAATAAAAATATCCTTAGTAAATACTTTCGTAGTAGTTAGTCTTTAATAAATCTAAGAATTTTACTTTTAACTATTAAATACTA
>JANSMC010000273.1:0-12512 GCA_029299015.1 Ophiostoma montium | reverse complement strand
TTTCCTTTTTTTTTTTTTTTTTTTTTTTTTTTCCTTTTAATCTTATTTTTTTTTTTTTCTTTCCCTTTATTCTTTCCTCTCCGATCGCTTCCCTCTTTTTTTATCCTTCCTTTTTATCCTCCTTTCTTAAAACGACAAAAAAAAGGAGTAGGGGAAGTATTAACTAATAACGGAAGGGAGCCTACTTATATTTTTTTTTTTTTTCCTTATTATACTCCTTTTTTTTAGTTTTCTAGTAATAGTATTCTTAGTTTAATAAAGTAGTTTACTAATTACAGGACTAGGGAGGCATTCTACTACTCCTTACCGCCTTCTTATAATAGTAAACCCGAGCGCAATCTCTTTAAAAAGGCTCCTCGGGGACTACGAAGTAGGGAGAAGGGGGACGTATCTATATACTATAAAATTAATATTTTTAATTTATTACTTTAAGTTCTATCCCGATTAGAGTATTCCCGATATCCTTATTAAGATTACAAAGTAATACGACCGATACTCGTAAAGTTCTAAATCGAGCCTCCTAACGCCCGCTAAAAGAACCCGTACCCGGCCAGCTAGTATACTTCCTATAGCTATGAGTTATATAGTTATAGTATAGTTAGTTAGGTAAAAGGCTTAGAGCCCGTACCTAACTCTTCGCTTTTAATAAGTAGTACATAGTAAAGAAACGTTAACGGATCGAGAGTATAACGTATAGCTTTTACTAAAACCTACTAGTAAAAATACTACCCCGGTCCGATATAATCCCGCGAAGGGTTTTAAAACGAGTCTCGATCTCCGCGTAAAATATTTAAGCTAACTAGTCTACGGTAATAGTAAACGTAGTTAGGATAAAACGACATACCTTAGTTAACCTATCGACTACTACAAAAATAAAGTTAACTAACTCGCCCTTATACTATACCTTAAGTAAAGCTACAATAAAGTTTATAAAAATTTACTACTAAGGCTCCGACGGCACGGGGAAAGGTTAAAGGTTACCGTACGGCTTATATTTCCTTCTTTTAATACGTTAGCAAGTCGAGTACGATATAATAAAAAGGTTAATATTTTTAGTTATACTTTCCTAGTAAAATTTATATTAAATAATCTTTACCGTACGCGTTTTACTAAAGTAACCCGTTATAAAGTCCTCGTAATACTTCCGTAAAATCTTAACGCGTAATATACCCTCGCTCGGTACGTATAACCGTAACTTATTACAAAAAAGGCCGTTACTATTTATCCGCTAGCTATTATCTCGTAGTTTCTTTATTACTAATACGACGATCCGTTTTTCTAACTAAAGATCGGTAGTTTATAATACTAATAAAACCTTACGTAACTATAATATTAGTTTAAAAATAAACGAAGTTTTTTATAAAACTACTATTCTAACTAATTAGCTAAAGATATATTAACGTAAAAGCCCTACCGCTTTTCTTAAGCCTAAGGCTTATTATAATAAAAATTTATAAAACCGAATAAGTTATACTTATATAGTATCTACGAATTTAAAAGTCGTATATCCCCTAATCCCGGCCTTCGTTAAAGCTTAAAACTATTACCGCGTTAGGATCGATACTTCCTTAAGTCGCTACCGCGCTAAGATTAATATTACGTAAGGTCGGAATTACTACACAAATATAAAGTCCCTAGCTTTCGAGTAAACTTAAAGCCGTTACTACGCTAGGATTAGTACTTTTTATATCGTTACGAGTTTTTTTTTTAAACTAGTTAACATAAACGAATTTATCGTTTTATCGGGACTACTTTTATAATCCGGCCGTCTCGACGGCGTATTAATAAAGTTTTTTTTACTTACCTAATACTTAATCTTAAAGTTAAAAAGTATTAAAAGTATATACTACCGCGCTTATTTACCGTTTAGTTTTTTTTATCGTATAAATACGTATAAGTTTACGTAGTCCGATAATACCTTAATACGGTAATAATTACTATTTAAGTACTATCGTTAGTATTAAAAACAATTCATAATCGCTATTATTTCTAAGTCCGGGGTAACGTAGTTTAATTTAAGCCCTTTCTACTTTCGCGACTAAAACGCGACTAAATAATATATACCCTTATCGTTTAGTTACGATAGTACGCCTACTCCCGTTTCTTTAAATACGTTAGTCTCGAGTCGTAAGTATCGCGCTAGATCAAAGTATACTAAAAAAGGTACGGTTTTAAAACGTTCCTTTAATACGTCGAAAGCGCGTAGCTACCGCTCTAATAACTCGTACTTACCCGGTTTACGCCCGTTTTTCATTCTTTTTATTATATCGTTCAAAGGTACGGCCAAAACGGAAAATCCGCGAATAAAACACCGGTAAAAGTTATAAAACCTTAAGAATACTTAGATATCGTAAAAGGTCTAGGGTACTAACTACTACGTTACCGTAAATATACGCTCTTCGTTAATACGCGTACTCGTCGTAGTTAAAATAAAGCCTAAAAACTCGACCTTTTACTTAAAAAATACGTACTTCTCCGGATTAATAAATAACTCGGCGCGTCGTAACCTTTTTAATACCGCGCGAACGTACCGCTCGTACTCCTCCTTCGTTTTAAAGAAAATTAGGATATCGTCCATATAAGTAATATAGTAGTCGTCGACGAAGTCCTTTAACGTTACGTAAATATAGTTTTAAAACGTAGCTAGGGTATTAGTAAACCTAAAGGGCAAAACTACGTACTCGTACAAGCCGTACCGAGTACGGAACGCTATTTTCTACTCGTCGCTAACCTTAATCCTAATACGGTAATAAGCGTCCTTAATATCTAGCTTAGTAAAGTAGCGTATACTAATAATCCTATTTAAAATCTCGGTAATTAACGGGAACGCGTACTTATTCTTAACGGTAATCTTATTTAACCCCCGGTAATTAACGTAAAGTCGTAACGTACCGTCCTTTTTAAGTACGAATAAAATAAGTACTCTAACTAAACTCTAAAAAAGACGGATCCTACCGTTCTCAATATTCTCTTTAAAGTATCGCCAAAACTCCTATAGCTCGCGCTTTAACAAGGAATAAATAGGGCTAAAAAGTAGTATCGCGTCGTCGATTAGGTTAATAGTATAATTAATATACTTAAAAGACGGAAACTAAGATAACTTAGCCGTATCGAAAACGTTAAAATACTTTTAAAACTCGACCGGTACTTCTACGCCTTACATACGTACCTTAACCCGGCCCGCGACGACCTTCTTATAATTTAATACTATAACTAACAGGGCTACTAGCCTATATACTACCGCCTCGTTACGAATATACTTTTTAAACCGTCGTACCGATTTTATTACTACTTTAAACGCCGGCTACGCCTTTTCTACGCCGAAACGCTATAGGGCGTACGTTATAATATCGATATTTATATTTTTTAGGCTAAGTATACTTAATACTATAAAGCTTATACTAAAATACTTTAAACGTTTAATTATTAAATAGTTACGTACTACGCTCTTAGTCTTGCCTATATAATTAGTAAACTTAATAAGTACCTCGTATATACCAAACGTTTAAATTTCGTACCCGTTTACGCCTATAGCGCGGCGTACTCGGTAACGCTTTTACTTAAACGCGATCCTCCGCGCTATCTAGCTACTAACTAAGTCCGAACTTATACTATAGTCTAAGTTAATTATTATAGGTAAACCCCGTATCTTACTTAAAGTATACTTAAACGACTTTACGTTTAACTTTTTTTTTAACGCCCCGTTTTCCTTACTTAACGAAACGTTACTTAGTTTTTTAACTTTTTTTTTTTAATACTCTCGACTCGTTTCTCCGTCGTTACGTTTTAGACTACTATATTCTACGAATAACTAATAAAGTAATAACCTTTTTATTAGTATTAAAAGTAAGTAATATTAAATAAATCGTAGTCCGACTAGCTTTAATACCCGTTATAACTATTTCCGCCGCCTCGCGTCGATTAAGAGCCGCCTCGGTTATAACCTCGGCCGTGCTAACCGCTTCGTCCCGAACCTCGGGTAGCTTTAATCCCTTTAGTATTTATTCGGCCCCGTTTACTAGATTAGCTTTAATTCGTTATATTATCGCCTCGTTTACGCGATTCCTGCGTATAGGGCTACGCCTTATAAATAGTATCCGCCCGGCGTAGTATAAGTTCGAGGGGCGACGTAGACACGTTAATAATAATACTAAAGGCTATTTAAATCTACGGGGTAAGTCTGGTATAGAATATATCCCGTCGATAGTCGTCGTTAATAGTATAATTTATTTACGTCTCGAACGAACGTATAAAAGCTAAAAACTAAAAAAGCATTTAGTCGGGGCGTATTTACGCCTTACGGTATATTATAATTACCGCTAAGGTAAAATCTTTTACCGCTAACGATTATTTTTTTACCTATTCTCGGAACAGTTCCTAGGATCCCTAGTACGCCGTTTAAAGCTCGGGAGTCGTTTATACCGCGATATACTAGCGCTACTTTATTTATAAACTTAGCTTTATTTTATATACCGCTCCGGCGACTTTCCGTACGCTACTCGTATAAGTATTAAAAGTATACTAAAATATTATCTCGATATTATAGATCTACTAATCCCGTTCTATAAACGAGGACTTATTAAAAAGTTTTTTACTCGGGGCTAACTTAAAGTCTTTTTTACCGCGCGCGTACGTCGTCGACTCCGCGATAAAAGGCTTTACGTAAAGCGTACCCTAACGACTAGTAAAATACTCGTTAAACGAAAGAACGACTTTAATACTAAGTAGAAATAATCGGTACTAGCTCGATACTTTTACGATCCTCGCCCGTAATTTTGCCTTTTTTTCCTTAGTCGTTAATTACGCTTTTAGCGCTAATTCTTTTACGTCCTTCTCGGCTAGGCCTTGTTTAAATCGGGGCGGCTTTGTTTACTTTTAAACTTATACCGGGCTTGCCTTTACGCTATTTACGCGCGCCGGTAGCGTTTTATTTTCGTTATTTTCGTCGTTTTCGATTTCGGTGATTCGGGGCTTTAGGTTAGCTAGACTCGCCGCTTATAGTACTCGGGATACGGCTCTCGTCGTCCGCGACGTACTAGTAATACGGAACGAATTCGACTTAGATATACTAAATAGGTATCTTAGGGAGAAGAATTAGAATTGTAACGAAAGGGGTAAAATAAGTATTTATTACTAAGTTACGGAGGAAGAGGTAATAGTATTAATTAAAGGTAGGGGTAGGATAGTATAAAAACTAATTCTTACTTCTTTCGACTTACGAGAGTACGGGAGGCGCTCTTTATATAATAGGAGCGTTATAAGGGAAGTGGGGTCGTAAGGTGGCTCGTACTTACCGACTCCTCGACGACTCGTCGGCGATTCGCCGACGCCTTACTTTCTTTATCGCTGTTATCGCCTCCTCGACGACTAGTTAACGCCCTACCGACGACTTTTATTATCCCCTTACCTAATTATCCCTCGAGTCCCGTAACTTTTCTTTTAATAAGTTATCTCTATGGGTGTCCTTTATACTAGTCCTTATAACTCGGGTAATTCTACGTATAAGTATAACTACGCGAAATAGTTTATTAAGTTATATCCCTTAGAAACTCTTATTACGTTTACTAATACTAACGGTAACTAAAGCGTATAGGAGTATAAAGGTACTATCGTTTTAAAGTACGATAGAGTCGACGGTACGCAAGTATACCTTACTTTCGCTAACGTCCTTTTTATACTTAAAGCTCCCGTTAACCTCCTTTTTAAGGGTAAGTTTTTACGTAAAAGTTACTAAATCTTTTTTTTTAGTATTACTCTTCCCGACGGTAAGACTACTATCGCTATCGAATAGCTTTACGATATTTTATAGCTAGTAAACGTTTCCTAGCTTCCTTTTATATTTCCGTTCGGTATTACTATAGTTTCCGTCGAATATAAAGTAATATATTAACGGCTTTTTTACGTTAGCCTAATAGTAGTTAAAACCGTTATAATATTTACTAATATTTCTTTTTGTAACGTCGAAAACTACTATAAAACCTATAAAGTAACTAAATCTACCTAAATTATTAGTCGTAACCTCCCGGATTTTACTATTACCCCGGGCTAGTTAATACGCGTCGACGTTATTATATATAAGCCTAGGTATCGCGGGTTTCGCTATTTTATTTACTATATCGACTAATTTTTAAGCTTTTAATAAATTCACCTTATAATACGCAAATCTAAAGTATTTAAAAGCTTTAAAAGATTTATAGCCTATTTCGAGCGCTAGTCGTCGCTTAAAGTATAAGCCTTTAGCCTAGATAGTAGTAAAAAGTTTAGCCTTTTAACTCGGCCCTTTAAGTAGTTTAAACTTACCTAATAGGCTAACGATTTAGGTATTTCACTCAAAATTACTACTCCCTATACGCTTTCTTCGAATAGTCGAATTAAACGGGTTAGGCGTACTCTCGTCGAAAAAGTACGCGTCGTTATAAAAAATAGTTTTATCCCCCTTAAACTCTAGCCTTTTACTATCGATACTACGGGATACGTAAATAATTTACTACTTACCTTTTTTAACGTTAGTATTAACCCTTAAAAAGTACTTTTTCGCGCGTTCGGCTTCCTAAAGGAGGTTTATAAGCTTACTCTAAACTACTTACGCGTTTACGGATACTAAACATTTATATATATTAAGGATACTTACCGTGATAATACCGATAAATTCGCCCTTCGTATACTTATTAGTAAACTTATTAGTTACGACTCTTACTATAACTATATTACGTACGTATAAGTACTAAAGATAAATCTTCCGAATAAAGGCTTTTACTATTATTATCGCGATATAGTAGTACGAGAATAAAATTATTAAAACGATATTAGAATCGAATTCGTAAGTATCGAAAGTATACCCAGGCGCGACGCCGCCGCCGCGCACTCGCTACGCGGTCGTAGGGGTAGCAATTAGGCATCTTAACGACAAGTACGACCGAACGATAAAAGTACGATACGGCTTTACGATAATACGAATTTATTCCTTTCTTGCCGCGAACTCGCGAATAAAGACGCTCTTATTAAAGATTAATTAAAAACTCTCGAAAACAATATTACCCGACTTTTTTAGACTAAGGGCGTCGACGCGGGACTCGTTAGTAATATAATATAAATAGTTATAATATTTTTTATTTATAGTACGTAGTACTAGTTATTAATTAACGACCTTATATCGATTGTTTAAAGTTACCTCCTTTTTCTTATTCTATTTCTTCCTTCGACTCCTTTTATATCCTTTATTAATATCCTTAAAACTACTAAACGAACTATCCTTACTCGAAAACGTAATAAGTATAAAATTATAGTTAACTACTAAAATACCCTTAACAATATTAAATAACGTATATATAAAAAAACGGTATAAACTATTACTTTTACTTTCCCTAAAGGTACCGAACTAACTAGTATACGTAAGCTTCCTAGCTATAATATAGTAGTATAACTTAAAAAACTTTTAAACGACGCTTTACTAAATTAAGTTACTACTATATTTAAAAACTAAACGTAACTACGCCGGTAAACTTTCGTAATTATAACTAAGCAAGTACCTAACTACCTACTCAGTACCAAAATAGTAAGGAAAGATTAAAAGCTTAAAAAAACTATCCCGTTACTACTATCTACCGTTATAATTAAAACTCGTAACGATAAAACCGGCCTCTTTCGATTTTACCTTACTAATATAAACGATACAAACTCGCTATATAACTACGGACTAAAATAAAATACCTAAATTTTTAATTACGAACCGTATTACGTAATATCAAAAATTACACGGTACTTTAATTACTAAGCATTCGAGTATATTATATACTATTACCAAAAAACAATTAAATACACTAGCTACTCGTTTAAAAAGTACACGTTAACCGATTATACGAACCCGGCTTAACCTAAATATACTAACTACTAAAACGACTATACGACGTAAAACCCCCACTACCTAAAAACTAAAAAAACTCGCGAAAAAACTATAAACGAGTACCGACTTCGACCTATTCGCTTTATACCTTACAAAAAATCCAACCCCCCCTTAACTATAACCTCCTTAACTACTACCCCTAAAATAACCGCGCCTAAAACAACGAAAACTAAAACTAAAGTCGGACACCCTTTAACCTTTATAATACTCTAAAACGACAAAAACAACTAAAAGATTACCGACATAATTCCTCCTAACCAAAACAATAATACTACCACGTAAAAGCTACGCTCTTATATAGTCAAAGCCGCTTAAACTAACACCCCGTCCTAATATTAAAAATTATCTAATAAAACGTCTAAAAAAACATTAATAACCTTACGACGGCGTTCAACTCTACCATCGCTCCCAATATTTTTACAATCCAAAAACCAAATAAAAATAAACACGGCTAACTATAAAACGAAACAAGGTCCCGATACTATACTATCTACTACGACGGTAACGCGGCTATTTACTTATATAAAAAATAAAAAGTCGTAACGTAAATAGTATCTAGTAATAATAACTAATATAAAGTTATACTTTACTCTAGCCGCTACTAAATTACTATTTAATTAGTATACTTACCCAACCTATACCTTACGGAATAAATAAGTCCCCTCAACGATATAGTAACTTCATAAAATCCGGCCTACGACAATATCATTCTCGGTAATCTTAACTTCTACCACCTACTCTAAAACGCCCATAACCGCACCTCCCCGCATATCTAATCCCTCTTCTAGTTTACCTTAACCCTCCACCTTACCCTCGTTACCCCCTTCGGCCTCGTTACTCGCCAATAATATAACTACTACAACTCGATAATTAACCTATACTAGTACTCGTAATACGCGCTAATACGCTATATTAAAACAATTAAGTAAAAAGGTTCTAACTACCTCCTAATCCGTTACGACCTACGTCTCTCCCGACTACCTACTACCCCCCTCAAAGGCTAAGTATAGAAAAATATTAACCCGAATAACGCCCTCCAGCTAGCAACGGCCGCGCTACGACTTCGCTACGACGCTACTCTTACCCCGTAAATCCTTAATAACTATATCGACTAACTTACCTCCTTTCTTACTACTACCGCTAACGTAGTCGCCAAAAAAAAACGTCCCGCCAAAAGCGCGATATTAGCCTAGTAGTCCGCCGATATCGTAACTACTACGTAACGCTATAACAACGCCTTCCGGCTTTAAAAACGCACCCAATCACTACTCGACCTTAATAACTATAACGCAACCCGCCGCTATAAAAAAAAACTTATTAAACGCGCCAAAACCAAATACTAAAAAGACACCGTCGACGACTTATTTTAAAACAACAAACTACTCTAAACCTTAAAAAAATAGGCCTAGCTACGTAGCCACAAACTACCAAAAAACGTCTACCTCCCTAACCTACGTCCTAGCGCCGACCTCCTTACAACCTCCGACTATAACTCAAAAACTCGTATCCTAACTAACAAATTCTTCCCCTCTCCCCCCGCTAACCTCTCTAATATCCCTAACCTTTAACCCCCTATCCTAACTTATACTACGTCTAAACAAATCTCTAATACAAAAATAGTAGTAATACTAAATAAGCTCTTATCCTAAAAAGTACCCGGTAACGACTTTCTCCTAGCTAAATTCCTTAAAATACTTTACCCCCCGTTCCTACCGTCCCTTTACGACCTCGTCCAAACGAATATTAACCTCGAATACTACCCGTAACGTTTCTACTATATACTAATTATTATACTCCCTAAACCTAGCAAGTTAAAAACGCAAAAATAAAAAACGGGCGTATACAAACCGATTTCCTTACTATACACCCTCGACAAAGTAATCGAGACCTTAATCAACCGGAAAGTTATACTAATCGCGGAACAATACAATCTAATTCTAAAAAACTAAATAAACAACCGTACCCATAAGTTTACCGAATTAGCTAGTACCGCGCTTACTAGTATCGTCAACGCCACCTTTACGTAATAAACTTATACAACCTTACTTTAACTTAACATTAATAACGCTTTTAATACCGTTAACTACGCCCACTTACTTTATACTTTCCATTCCGCCGGCTACTCGCTATAAATAGTCAACTAAGTACGTAACTTCTTCGTATTACGCTTGGCCCGGCTTCGCTTCGACGGTCGCGTCTTAGCTACTATCTTAATTATTATAAACGTTCCCTAAAGTTTAACTCTATCCCTTATTCTATTTATACTCTATATCTCCACCCTATACTACGAGCTCGTAACGCTCCTATATATAACGACTATCGGATTCGCTAACGATACTAACCTTATCGTTATAAACGATAACGTCCGACGAAACTATATTAATTTTACTTACGCCTAATAAACTTACTAAGCGTAAACTAATCGTTATAAAATAACCTTTACGCTCGCTAAATACGAGCTTATATACTTTAACCGTAACTATAAAACCGATACTACCTCGCTACGACTTAGCACCAATATTATACAACCTACCAAGTCCGCCCAGTTCCTTAAATTCTAGGTCGACCGCAAACTAAACTAGCGTACGCACGTTAAATAAATTAAAACGAAAATAACGACCTAAATATTTATACTAACCCGAATAGTTACGTCCGCGTAAGAATATCGTATCGACTCGGTACGCCGCTTTTACTTTATATATATTCGTATAATAATTACTTACAATTACCCAGTATAACTTAATCCTAACCGTACTATCCTAACCCGTATTAAAATACCGTTATAAAGAATACAACGCGCCGTACTCCGAGTTATCGCCGGGGTATACAAGTCCACTCTATTAAACCTACTCGAACTCGAAACTAACGTCCCCCCTATAAAAACGTACCTCCAACGCCACATAGCCGACTTTTACCTTACTAATACTCACTACCGTACCTACCTCGAACGATTACAACTCGATATATTTTAATAACTATACTACTTACGTTACTTAACGCGTCTCTTACCGCGCTAATTCCCTACTCCCCCTATAAATAGTACTTTTACGTAGGCCAACTAGTAGTACTACTAAACTAACCCACGAACAAGGCCTTACTTTATCGAACTCTTCGAATAGTAATAAGCACTTACGGTAACTCCGCTACTAAGCCGTAACGTAATTATTAAGCTATTAAACCTAAACTATAAAAAACCGCTACTTAAATATATAAGCCTCGCCAAATACAAAAGTAGTATCCTAACTTAAATCCGTACTAAATATATCGGTCTTAAAGGCTACCTTTTTATACGCCGCGTACTAAATACAACTTCGTTACGCTACCCTTATAATAACTAAAAAAATAATACGTATATCTTATACTCTTATCTTTTTAATACTAAAGCCCGCCTTTAATTTTACGCCTCGTTTAAACGTTTACTACGTAATAAATACGACGTCGTATTTACTACGAGTAATCCCGAAAATACTATATATATAATATAATAACTATTACAACTATATACATTACCGTATTACTAACTTATATAATAATTACTACTAAAACGATAAACTATAATACAAGTCAATTCTTCGCCGCTATAACGTAACCTATTCCTTACGATTAATATACGCTTTTTTATTTACTCGTTATTTTTTTTACCCCCTTTACTACTACTATTACTATTTATACCGCTATTACTACTATCGTTACTAAAACCGCTAAAACTCGCCTCGTTCGTAACGTCGTCACTACTACGGCGACTATCGTTAGTACCCACATTATCGTCGGGACGACGAGCCTAAACTATACTTACGGCTTTAATACGCGATACCTCGGTCGCTAACGACTCGAACGAACTAAATAAACGTTTTAGCGCGACGAGGTATATACTAAAGCCTTACTTTACTACGTCGACGAGATTAAAAGTAACCTCCCTTTAGGCCTTCTATAAACGAATAGCCGTCGAGTCCTTAAGTAAAATTAACCGTAGCTTCGTATCGTTTAACGTCCGACTTAACGACTACTAGTAAAGTT
This sequence comes from Ophiostoma montium, assembly GCA_029299015.1. Classification (NCBI taxonomy): domain Eukaryota; kingdom Fungi; phylum Ascomycota; class Sordariomycetes; order Ophiostomatales; family Ophiostomataceae; genus Ophiostoma; species Ophiostoma montium. Next base: position 592 of record JANSMC010000273.1, on the reverse strand, counting down.
TCTACCTATCTATTATACTAGCTAACGTACCAATACCGTCCACCTACTTACGGTAACGGGATATAAAACCTACTATTTTAATCTTCGCGCTTACCTTAAACTAGTTTATTAATAATAAGGACGGTAATAAATAATTTTATCGCTATAACTTACATTCTTACACGGCTAGTTAATACGAAAGTAGTATACGTACTTTAAGCCTACTCTAACCTACATACAGTAGTCGGGTACGTCGACGCGGTTACTACGCCCGCTTACCGCCGCCTCTAAACACTTCCCTATCTACCGTATATAACAAGGGCAATATTCCGCGACCGGGCGCAACTACCCAAAAAGCGGCGGCGTACTAAACGAAAACGTAACTACTACTATAATAGTAATATAAGTATCGGCCTAAGTCCTAACCTTAACGCGTCTAGCCTTACCGGCCCAACGTACCTTCCGCTTACTCCCTACGCAAACAATAACAACCTCGTTACTACTACCGGACTACTCTACGTCGTTTAACGCTATAATAAAAAAAAACAAAAACGGAAAAAAAAAAACGAAAAAAAAAAAAAGTAGCTAAGTACGGGTATAAGCGAACTAAAAA
>JANSMC010000272.1:0-12546 GCA_029299015.1 Ophiostoma montium | reverse complement strand
TAAATAAAAAGTAGAAAGGAGACTGGCTATAAAAACGTTTAATAATAGCCCGATCGGCTAGTAGTATTTTAAGTAGTTATAAAAACTACGGCTTTATACCTTTATCCGTAACTTTAACTAGGGTACTTAAAAGCTTATAGTATCCGCCTTCTATAATACTATTTACCTAAGGGTTATAAGTAAAAGTAATAACCTAGAGAATACTAAAGTTATAATAAATACTAATTAACTCTTTTTAAAACTTAAAGCCGCCGTCGACGACTATAATTTATAGTAAACTATAATTATAAATTAACGTATCTTAAACAAAGGTTATAATATTAGCCGATATAAACTTAGTAAGGGTACGGGCTTTTACGTAGCCGGTTAAGGTATAACGGGCCTCGATTAAAAACTAATAACCGCTAAACGGAGGTATATACTAGACGTCTAAATATACCTTAATAAATAGCTAGGGCGAAGCTTCCTATACAATCGTAGTATTAGTAAAGCGACGACTTTCCTACTTAGCGTAGTTAGGGTAAAAAACGACTAAAAACTAAACGTCGGAGTATAAAGTCCGTTACTAGTAAAACTAAAAAAAGTAGTAAACTATAGCGTTTACTCCCTAGTAACTATTATCGATATATACGGCCTTAATTAGCTATTAACGCGTAGCTTTATCCCTAATTACCCGCTAGGGTATATTTAGCTACTTTTTATTTCGCCGCCAAAGGATATTATCCGAGCAAAAAAACTATATATACTTTAAAAAAAAACGGCGACGCGAATTCCTATCAAACCCCGACGGGTACTCTATACGGGACAAAAACTTAGCGATAGTATCGAACTCGTCTTCTTTTACCGTTATCGGCTATACGGGGATTTAATTAAAAGGCTAGGCGCGCGCTAGGTAATAAAAGAGCTACGCTTCCAAGTATCTATCAATTCCGGCGAATACCCGAGGGTCGAAACGACGTTACTTATCCTAATACGGGAATTCCCTAGGCTAAATAAGTTACTTATCGCCCTAGGTATCCGGGTCGTTTTAATCAAAGTCGCCTACGGTTAATAAACTAATTTAAGCATTTATAAAGTCCTTAATCTTATTCTTTACGGTAAATAAAACTTAATAGTCCTAAAAAGGCTTCTACTACTATTATCGCGACATAGCAGCGCAAAAACAAAATTATTAAAACGACATCAGAATCGAATTCGCAAGCATCGAAAGTATACCCAAGCGCGACGCCGCCGCCGCGCACTCGCTGCGCGGTCGTAGGGGTAGCAATCGGGCATTTTAACGACAGGTACGACCGAACGACAAAAGTACGATACGGCCCTACGATAATACGAATTTATCCCCTTCTTGCCGCGAACTCGCGAATAAAGACGCTCCTATTAAAGAATAATTAAAAACTCTCGAAAACAATATTGCCCGACTTTTCTAGACTAAGGGCGTCGACGCGGGACTCGTTAGTAATATAATATAGATAGTTACGATATCTCTTATCTATAGTACGTAGTATTAGTTATTAACTAGCGACCTCGTATCGATCGTTTAAAATTACCTCCCTTTTCCTATTTTATTTCCCCCCTTAACTCCTCCTATATCTTTTACTAATATCCTTAAAACTACTAAACGAACCGTCTTTACCTAAAAGCGCGATAAGTACGAAATTATAATTAATTACTAAAATACCCTTAATAATATTAAATAACGTATACATAAAAAAACGGTATAAATTATTACTTCCGCTTTCCCCGAGGGCACCGAACTAGCTAGTATACGCAAGCTTCTTAGCTATAATATAGTAGTATAGCTTAAAAAACCTCTAAACGACGCCTTACTAAATTAGGTCACCGTTACATTTAAAGACTAGGCGTAGCCGCGCCGGCGAACCTTCGTAGTTATAACTAAGTAAATACTTAACTACTTACTTAGTACCGAAACAATAAAAAAAGATTAAAAGCTTAAAAAAACTATCCCGTTATTATTATTTACCATTATAATCAAAACTCGTAGCGATAAAACCGGCCTCCTTCGACTTTACCTTACTAATATAAACGATACGAACTCGCTATATAACCACGGACTAGGATAAAATACCTAAATTTTTAATTACGAACCGTACTACGTAGTATTAAAGATTACGCGGTATTTTAAGTACTAAGTATTCGGGTATATTATACGCTACTACTAAAAAACAGTTAAATACGCTAATTACTCGCTCGAAAAGTATACGTTAACCGACTATACGAACCCGGCTTAACCTAAATATACTAACTACTAAAACGACTATACGGCGTAGAACCCTTACTACCCGAAAGCTAAAAAAGCTTACGAAAAAGTTACGAACGAATACCGACTTCGACCTATTCGCTTTATACTTTATAAAAAATCCGACCCCCCCCCGACTATAGCCTCCCCGACTACTACCCCTAAAATAACCGCGCCCAAAACAACGAAGACTAAAGCTAAAGTCGAATACCCTTCGACCTCTACAGTACTCTAGAATAATAAGAACAACTAAAAAATTACTAATATAATTCCTCCTAGCCAAAACAATAATACTACCATACAAGAGCTACGCTCCTACGTAGTCAAAACCGCTTAAACTAATACCCCGTCCCAATATTAAAAATTGTCTAATAGAACGTCCAAAAGAATATTAATAACCTTACGACGGCGCTTAACTTTACTATCGCTCCCGATATCCTTATAATCTAAGAACTAGGCAAGAATAAGCACGGCTAACTATAAAACGAAATAGGGTCCCGATACTATACTATTTACTATAACGGTAACGCGACTATTTACCTATATAAAAGATAAGAAGTCGTAACGTAGACAACATCTAGTAATAATAACTAGTATAAAGTTATACTCTACTCTAGCCGCCGCCAAGTTACTATTTAATTAGTATACTTACCCGACCCGTACTTTACGGGATAGGTAAATCCCTTTAACGATATAGTAGCTTTATAAAATCCGGCCTATAATAATATCGTTCTCGGTAATCTTAACTTCTACTACCCATTCTAGGACGCCTATAACCGTACCTCCCCGCATATCTAATCCTTCCTCTAGTTTACCTCGACCCTCCGCTTTACCCTCGTTACCCCCTTCGGCCTCGTCACTCGCTAACGATATAACTACCGTAGCTCGACAATCGACCTATACTAGTACTCGTAACGCGCGCTAGTACGCTACATCGAAACAATTAAGTGGGAGGGCTCTAACCACCTCCTAATCCGTTATAACCTACGTCTCTCCCGGCTACTTACTACCCCCCTCGAGGGCTAGGCATAGAAAGATATTAACCCGGATAGCGCCCTCTAGCTAGCAACGGCCGCGCCGCGATTTCACCGCGACGCTACTTTTACCCCGCAAATCCTCGATAACTATATCGATTAACTTACTTCCTTTTTTATTACTACTACTAATATAGTTACTAAAAAAAAACGTCCCGTTAAAGGCGTAATATTAGCCTAGTAGTCCGCCGATATCGTAACTACTACGTAACGTTATAATAACGCCTTCTAGCTTTAAAAGCGTACCTAATTACTACTCGACTTCGATAACTATAACGTAGCCCGCCGTTATAAAAAAAAACTTATTAAACGCGCTAAAATTAAATACTAAAGAGATACCGTCGACGACTTATTTTAAAACGATAAACTACTTTAAACCCTAAAAAAATAAGCCCGGCTACGTAACTATAAACTACTAAAAAACGTCCGCCTCCTCGACCTACGTCCTAACGCCGACTTCTTTACGACTTCCGACTATAACTTAAAGGCTCGTATTTTAGTTAATAAATTCTTCCCCTTTCCCCCCGTTAACCTTTTTAATATCCCCGACCCTTAGCCCCCTATCCTAGCTTATACTACGTCTAAGCAAATCTTTAGCGTAAAAGTAGTAGTAGTACTAAATAAGCTCTTATCCTAAAAAGTACCCGGTAACGACTTTCTCCCGGCTAGGTTTTTTAAAATACTTTACCCCCCGCTCCTACCGTCCCTCTACGACTTCGTCTAGGCGAGTATCGACCTCGAATACTACCCGTAACGTTTCCGCCGTACGTTAATTATCGTACTCCCCAAACTTAGTAAGTTAAGGACGTAAAAATAAAAAGCGGGCGTATATAAACCGATCTCCTTGCTATATACCCTCGGCAAAGTAGTCGAGACCCTAATTAACCGGAAAGTTATACTAATCGCGGAATAGTACAATCTAATTTTAAAAAGCTAAATAAGTAACCGTACTTATAAGTCTACCGAATTAGCTAGTACCGCGTTTACTAGTATCGTTAACGCCGCCTTTACGTAATAAGTTTACGTAACCTTACTCTAACTTAATATTAATAGCGCTTTCGATACCGTTAACTACGCCCGCCTACTTTATACTCTTTATTCCGCCGGCTACCCGTTATAAATAGTCAACTAGGTACGTAACTTCCTCGTATTACGCTCGGCCCGGCTTCGTTTCGACGGTCGCGTCTTAGTTACTATCCCAATTATCGCAAGCGTTCCTTAAGGTTCAGCTTTATCCTTTATTTTGTTTATACTTTATATTTTTACCCTATACCGCGAGCTCGTAACGCTTTTATATATAACGACTATTAAATTCGTCGATAATACTAACTTTATCGTTATAAACGATAACGTCTAACGAAACTATATTAACCTTACTTACGCCTAACGAACTTACTAGGCGTAGACTAGTCGTTATAAAATAACCTTTACGCCCGCCAAATACGAGCTTATACACTTTAACCGTAACTATAAAACCGATACTACTTCGCTACGACTTAGTACTAATATTATATAACCTACCAAGTCCGCCCGGTTCCTTAAATTCTAGGTCGACCGTAAGCTAAACTAGCGTACGTACGTTAAATAAATTAAGACGAAAATAACGACCTAGATATTTATACTAACCCGAATAGCTACGTCCGCGTAAAGATATCGTATCGACTCGGTACGCCGCCTTTACTTTACGTATATTCGTATAATAATTACTTATAACTACCTAGTATAACTTAATCCTAACCGTATTATCCTAACCCGTATTAAAATACCGTTATAAAGAATATAACGCGTCGTACTCCGAGTTATCGCCAGGGTATATAAGTTTATTTTATTAAACCTACTCGAGCTCGAAACTAGCGTCCCCCTTATAAAAACGTACTTCTAACGCCGCGTAACCGACTTTTACTTTATTAATACTTACTACTATACTTACCTTAAACGATTATAACTCGATATATTTCGATAACTATACTACCTACGCTACCTAGCGCGTCTTTTACCGCGCTAATTCCTTACTCCTTTTATAAGTAATACTTTTACGTAGGCTAACTAGTAACGCTACTAAGTTAGCCTACGAGTAAAACCTTATTTTATCGAGCTTTTCGAATAGTAATAAGTACTCGTAGTAGCTCCGTTACCGGGCCGTAACGTAATTATTAAGCTATTAGACCTAAACTATAAAAAACTACTACTTAAATATACAGGCTCGCTAAGTACAAGAGTAGTATCCTAACTCAAATCCGTACTAAATATATTAATCTTAAAGGTTACCTTTTTACGCGCTACGTACTAGACGCGATTTCGCCGCGTTACCCTTACGGTAGCTAAAAAGATAGTACGTATATTTTATATTTTTATTCTTTTAATACCGAGGCCCGCTTTTAACTTTACGCCTCGTTTAAACGTTTACTACGTAATAAATACGACGTTATATTTACTACGAATAACCCCGAAAATACTATATATATAGTACGATAGCTATTACGACTATATATATTACTATATTACTAACTTGTATAATAATTACTACTAAAACGACAAATTATAGTATAAGTTAATTCTCCGCCGTTATAGCGTAACCTATTCCTCGTAACTAATATACGTTTTCCTATTTACTCGCTCTTTTTCTTACCCCTTTTACTACTACTATTACTATTTATACCGCCGTTACTACCGTCGTTACTAAAGCCGCCAAAGCTCGCCTCGCTCGTAACGTCGTCGCCGTTACGGCGACCATCGCTAATACCTACATCGTCGTCGGGACGACGAGCCTAAGCCGTACTCGTGGCTCTAATATACGATACCTCGGCCGCTAATAACTCGAACGAGCTAAATAAACGCTTTAGCGCGGCGAGGTATATACTAAAGCTTTACTTTACTACGTCGATAAAATTAAAAGTAGCCTCCTTTTAGGCCTCTTATAAACGAATAGCCGCCGAGTCCTCGGGTAAAATTAACCGCGGCTTTGTATCGTTTAGCGTCCGACCTAGCGATTACTAGTAAAGTTTTTACTTATTTATTATACTAGTTAGCGTACTAGTACCGTTTATTTATTTACGGTAATAAAATATAAAACTTACTATTTTAATTTTTACGCCTACCTCGAGCTAGTCTATTAGTAATAAGGACGGTAACGGGTAACTTTATCGCTATAACTTATATTTTTATACGGCTAGTTAATACGAGAGTAGTACGCGTACTTTAGGCTTACTCTAGCTTATATACGGTAGTTAAACGCGTCGACACGGTTACTACGCCCGTTTACCGCCGTCTTTAAATACTTCCCTATTTACCGTACGTAACGTAGGTAGTATTCCGCGACCGGGCGTAACTACTTAGAAAGCGGCGGCGTACTAAACGGAGGCGTAGCTACTACTATAGTAGTAATATAAGCGTTAGCCTAGGTCCTAGCCTTAACGCGTCTAGCCTTACCGGCCTAACGCGTTTTTCGTTTACTCTTTACGCGGATAGTAATAGCCTCGTTACTACTACCGGACTACTTTACGTCGTTTAACGCTATAATAAAAAAGGATAAAAACGGAAAAAAAAGAACGAAAAAGAAAAGAAGTAACTAAGTACGGATATAGACGAACTATAAAAGAAATAAAAAAAAAGAAAAAAAGAAGAAGGAAAAGAAAAGGAGATAAAAAGAAAAGGAGATAAAAAGAAAAGAGTAAAAAAAAGAAAAAAGAAAAGAAAAATAAAAAGAAAAAAAGAAAACGAAAAAAAAAAAGAATAAAAAAAGAATAACGCTAAAAAGGATAACTAAATAACCCAATAAACGCACCGGGTAACGTACCGGTCGCTCCTTCCTCGCAAAAAAGCACCGAGCAAGTAAATAGCTACGCCGCTCTTGCCTTCACGATGCCGGTCGCTCCTTCCCCAACAACTAACCTCTCTACTATAAATGCCTTACGCCTGAATAGCGTAGAAGTATTTAAGGCAGGCACTATATGCCCTAGAAAAGACAGGCCCAAAGCCCACTCATATCAACATCTATACACTCGCCAGCACAGTTTCCGCCCTAGCAGGCCACTGCGCACAAAGTTTTCCCCGACGGTAATAGGCTTATTACCCTCGGGTTTTTACTGTACGACTTAGCATAAACGTCCCTTATACTATCTATAGATGGTCCATAGGAGTACAAATCAAAAAATTCTTTACGGTATTATTAACTAAGTTAAAGTTTTTATACGGGCGATACGAAAACGTATTAACAAGGGCGTTCTTTGTCCTAAGGATATACCGGACTTCAAAATCAAAGTTTCGTATCTAAGTAACCTAGCGTATAATTAAAGCCCCTAGTACTTTAAAAATAGTACCGTTTAACTAGTCGTATAATACCTTAGCGTCGGTCTTAATAATAAACCGGGTACCGTATAGCTAAAAACAAAAACTCTTTAAAACTATAAGTATTCCGTAATATTCCCGCTTACCGGCGTTATACCGAGCTTTAATATTATTCTAAGTACCGGACTTATACTATAAAAGAAGCCTTTACCTACGTACTTCTTAAAGGAAAACGCCCCTCTAACTAGTAAAACTAGCGTCGATTTATAAAAAAATCTTACCGGCCGATAAAAAATAGTCTAAAATAATTAAGATAAAAGCGGTAGTTAGTTTTTACTTTAAGTAATTAAAAGCTTCTCGTTCTTAATCGAACTAAGACTATACGATACCCTTACGTTAAAGCTTAAAAAAGGGTAGAGTAATAGTTATACGGTAGTCGATCTAGGCGCAGTAATACATAAAAACCCCTATAAAGTTACGGAGCTAGTCTAAGTTCTACGGCGGTAGCTAACTAGCGATCGCTTTGACTTTATTTTTTAACGGGTTATAGCTTCTACTACCGTAAAAGTAACTAATAATAACGACGCGGGCCTAGTATTACTAGGACTTTTCTACAAAGATTATAACGCTAACGAGTTCGTAGTTAATAAATACTTTATCGATATTCTAGATATATTTAAAGACAAAACGGCGAACCCCTAGCTACGCGTAAGTATCTTTGTACCAAGACGTAGGCCTTTTAATAAAGATATTATTTAGGAACGGTAAATAGACTTCGGGTATTAAGCTAAAAAGGATCCGGACGATAATACGCTAGAACTAGGTAACGGAGTTAGTACCTCCTTAGGGCAAAGTATATATACGGAATAGTCCGATCAGAGTCGTAAAAGTAATAAAATCGTAGCTCTTAACTACTAAATCCACCTAGTTATAACCGGAAAAAAGATTAATAAGCGTAAGTATAATATACATCGCAAATTCTTTAGAGTAAGACTTAGTGTTTAACGGAATAAAGGTATCGCGGATTATATACTTATTATAGTTCGTAGTATTATTAATTAACCGTAACCCGTTATCCTTTTTCTTAACTAAAAACTACGGGTTACGGTAAAAGCTATAACCCTCCTTAATAGTACCCTTCTTAAAACGGGTACGTAACAACTTAATAACTTAATCGTAAAAGGGCCAAAGGATCGGAATACTACACGCCTAAAACGCCTCGTATAGCACCGTCCGGATAGTTTAAAGGAGTATAACAACTAAATCAACCCGACCGATATAACTAAAATCCCAAACGAGTACAACTTCCCGGTTAGTAAAAACGTAAGATAAAAGCTCGCCCTCCGTTTTAGTCAAGGGCACGCCAACTAAATCAAACACCGATTTAAAGTAATTAAAAGTTAAACGGTACCCTCGCTTTTTTTTGTTAAACCGGGGGGTTACTAGTCGGTTAAATAACGGCTTTTCCGGCTATAAACTTTTCCGCGTAGTCTCCTACTTCTCCTTTTTCTAATCTATCGTTTTTATAAGTATCGATCCGTCGTTAATAGTAGTATTAACCGGGACTACTTTTTTATCTTTCCGCTTATACAACGTATTAGTTACGTACTTTAATCTACGCTACGTAAACGTTTCGGCGATCGAGGCAGGCGGGCTCGGATCCGTTAACTTACTCGCCGTTAACTTATTTATATAGTCTTAGCGCTAAAAAGCGGCCGCTTAGTTTAAGAAAATATAAAAGATAGTTAAAAGTAAAACGGTAAAAGCGTCTTCCAATCGGAGCTAGCCTAAGATAGTATTACTATCTTTTAAACCTTAAGGCTAGTCGGCGGCGGGTTAACGGGACGTTACGGTACCGGTAAGCAACGCCTAATAACGTTTAAATAACTACGTAGTATCGTCGTCGTTACTTACGATATCCCCGTAACTAAATTAACTACTTTTTTTACTATAGTTACTACTACCCGCGTACTTTATATAACTATACTAACAAAAACGTTCTACTTAACGGAGCTACGGTCGTATATAAAGTATAAACTCAAATCCTAAACAAATAGTATACCGAGTAGTATAAACGTATCGCTAACGCCGTCGGGTATAATAAAAAAGTAAACGTTAATAGACAAAGAGCCGACCTAAAGCGTTACAATCGTCTTACCGTAAAACTAAATAGAAGTATTATAAAAACTACTAGACTAAGCTATAATCGGGGTTAGGGCAAGGTTACAACGCTTAGTAAACTCGCGTAAAATAATATTAACCTAAGACCCTATATCGAGAATAACGAGTAATCGTTACCCTAAATAAAAGTTTTTAACCCGGACTATTATCTTAAAAAACTTAAAGATACGCGTAAGTTTCCGGTGTTTTACGTTATTTGTAAAACTTTAAAAGCGGAAAATAGGCTTCGTACTTTTAACGTTAAAGCCTAGAAAAACGACTTTAAAGAACTATAACAAATCCTTTTCCTAGCTGTCCGATCCGGAGAGTACGTTTACGGCGGATACTATAGTCTTGGGCGCTAGTACTTCGGGGACCTTTTAACCGTTAACGTTTAGTTAAACTATATTCTAAACACTCTTTATAAAATTAACAAAGTACTAGGTAAAGTTTACTACTAACGTTAGACTAATAGAAGCTAGGTCCTAAAAAGGCAGGCGGACAAACTAATTAAAAATCTTCTTAACTACCGCGCTAATTCGTATACTAGTAGTTTAAACAATTAGTAAAAAGGTATTCTTAGTAACAAGTTTAAGCGCTAACCCTATCGTCTATTAAAGTACGGGATCCGCGGCTAAAGGATTCGGGCGAAGTAACGAGGGCTTTTACGGTTAGGCGGCCGGTTAATTAAAAGGGGCCAGGTTAATCGTAATAATAAGGAGCCCGCGACGGAAGAGCTCGGTTAGACGCGTTTAATCGTCCTCGTTATTAATACGGCGGCGTTTAGTTACTTATACGAGGGATTAAACGTATTCGGTAAAGTTCTTAATATAAGTAGTTTCCTAGGTCGTTATCTTTACGTCGCTAAATAAATCGATAGTAAAGGACTCGCTTAGATTAATATAAACCAGGTTCGTTTTTACTTACGTCGGTCGAGGTAAAACGACTTATTTAAAAACTATACCCGTCGTAGTTACTTTCCTACTATTAACGCTATCCGTAATACTAAAGTACTATATATTAGTATTTATAACAACGCCCTAAACACGGAGGGATTATATAACTACGCGCTCGTTAACTAAAACCGTATACCGATTAAGGATTAATTAGATTAAACTACGAAACTTACCGGCCGTTTTCTATTTAACGACTAATATCGAGAAAATAAAGAATACGCGGCCCTTCGTACTAAAGTAGTACGAGACTATAAACGGGTAAAACTTAACGACGCCGGCCACGATATCTTAGGCAAAAGCGGGGTAATCCCGGACTATATAGTTATATTTACCGTAGTAAAAGTAAATAGAAAGCTTACGGGTACGTTATAATTATAAAGTATAGGACTTAAACTAATTAAGCTCCTCGAAATCTACTTCTAAGGACGTAAAAAAAAACGGCGGGTCCGGGGGGGCAAAGACTTAGTAAAAGTACGAGGTAATCGCCGGTATAATAACCGTTACTCGCCGTAACGACGAGGAAAGGGCAAACGGGTTTTAGAAGACTTGATACGTTAAAGCTATATTACGGATTAGCTAAGGTCGTTATAAAACAAAGTCGTACACCGTTATCGTAACTAAGTCGTACGGGATAGGCTTAAAACCGAGTTATTAGTATACGCCTTTTAATATAAAATTAACTTCCGAAATTATTATACGAACGAACTTATCGATAAAGTCGGTTAACGTAAGGTCGCCCGGTATTATATAAAGAGGTAAGTTATAATAGACTACTAGCTAATCGGAGTACGGTAAAAGTACTATATTAAGTTCGCGACGAGGCGGAAGGGCCGTAATATACTAGTTCGGGGTAGCGTAAAGCCGTACTAAAAACGCCTAAGTAATAAACTCCCTCTCGGCTATATTTAATAGTTCGTTAAACTTAACGACTTAAAACGCGGTAAAGTCTCTTTTATAATCGGACAGACGATAGGAAATAGTTTACGGAAATATCGAAAGAAAAGTAACTAAAAAAGTAGACGAGAAAAGGTTATTACTAATAAAATTAACGAGGCGCCGGAAACGGCTAATCTCCTAAAGCTACTTCTTAGTAGTAGGCGGGTTAGTAGTACTAAACTACTTATATATACGTTAACCTAGGGTTTTACGTTACTCCTTATCCGTAATAACTAAAAGCTTCCGGAAAGTATTTATATAAGTTTTATACTAATTACCCTCGAGCTATATCTTAGCCGCTTTAATAACTAGTTTAACTTCTAGCTTAACGTCGTCGCTATAGTATAACGAGAGCGATTAAATAGCTATATCCTTAGTAAGCTAGGCTAAACGAACGAACGTAGTAAACGACTCTAAAAAAAAAAAAATATTCATACGAGTAAGCTAGTAACTCCTAAAAGGGGAAACGGTAGGTATAACAACCGTACGGGAGCGGCCCGACGGCGTACCTAAATAAAAACGGTTATTATAAACTACCGCCTCGATAGTCGCCCGTGGGAAGGTCGGAACTACTAAATCGGGCATAGTAAGCTAAACTAAAAGACTAGCCGACGAACTACTCGGGACGTTACTTAAAAGAGTATTAGTAAGTAAGCTAAGGATAGGGCTAGGCGTAAAGCGCGATATAACGGAAAGGATTAGGCTTTATTATACTTAAGGGCTATAGGGTAATAAAAAACAAAGTTTAATCAGGGTAAGAAAAGCAGAAAAAAACCAATTTAGTATATAGTAAAAAAGTTAATAGAATAAAAAAAGGAAAGAATAAAAAGAAAATAATATACTCTCGTCTAAAGATAAACAATAAAGAAAACAAGGGGGGGGGGGTATAAAAAAAAAAAAAAAAAAAATAAAACAA
>JANSMC010000271.1:0-12547 GCA_029299015.1 Ophiostoma montium | reverse complement strand
TTTTTTCTTTTTTTTTTTTACCGTCTCTTTCTTTTTTTTTTTCTTTTTTTCTTCTTTTCTTTTTCTTTTTTTTTTTTTTTCTTTCTTCTTTTTTTTTTTTTTTCTTTTTTATTATTTTTTCTTAATAACTTTTTTTCCTTATTACTTTATTTTTTTTTTTCTTTTTCTAAGCTTTATTCTTTTTATCGTTTTTTTTTCTTCTTTATTTTCTTTCTCCTACTTGTTTTCCGATTAGTATATCTATAACCTAACTTCCTACTTAGCTAAAACTATTCTTTTTTTTTCTTTATTTACCGTTACTATATCTACTTTTCTATTTTTTTACGCCCCTAGCCGCGCGACCTTAGTACGCGATTTCGACCCGTCGTTTTAGCCGGCTAACTTAAATTCTTAAGACCGAGTTTTCGGCCGCTAGCCGTTACGTACTATTTTCCTTACTCGGCCTTATAGTTTTAACTAGCTCTTTAATCGGCCTACTTATTACCCCGGGTACGTTAATAACTAAGTATCGCGGTTAATTGTAACCGACTTTTACGGCTTCCTTTATCGTTCGGAGTATAAGAATAAACGGATTAAGGGTATCCCGATCGAGAATTACTTAACTAGCCTATATAAATTAAAAAGCTATATCTTTAACTAAAAGTTTACCTCGTCCTTATAAATTTACGTAGCCCTTATATACGTTTTATAAGGTTTAAACGGGCTTACGTACGTTTATCTTAAAGGCGTTTAAAATATAAAATATAAACTTAGACTTAACCCGATAATTAAAGCTACCGTTCGCGACTATCGGTACTATACCGCTATAGTTTACGACTAAGAGTACTTTTTAGCCGTTATAGTCGAGTTAGTTACTACTAAAGTTTTTTAGTAAGACTTATTAACGTCGAAATAGACCGTTATACTAATTAATTAATACGAACTTTTTTATTTATACTTAACCTAAATAAGTATCCTTAACGGTAACTTTAAACCGATTTAGGTACTAACGTTTATATAACGTAATAGTTAAGCGTATAGCCTTTATACTTTTAATAATATCCGCGTTTTTTTTAAAGAACGGGCCGTAACGGGGGAAAATAATAATGGGGAGCTCCGGCCTTTTACGTAGTTTTAATCCCGGGTATACGCCCGGGTTTTTAAACTCGTAAGGGAGGACGCGACGGCGGCGGAACTAAAGACGGTTATACTAGACGGGTAGGTTACTACGGTACGTTTTAAACTTAGCAACGCCGATTTAGGTCCGCTCCGTATACCGGAATACCCCTAACGGGGACTCGTTATTAGCGACCTAAATAGCGCCGACTTACTTAATAGCCGCCCGATACGTTACTAACTACTTTTACCCGGTACTCCGATCTAGCCCCGGAGGGGTAAGCGCTTCCCGGCGAAAGACGTCGCCGAGACTTTAAATAAGTAGTTCGTAGCCCGGTATTAAGTACGGACGACCCCGTTTTTAATAGCCGCCCTTATAACGTTAAAGCGACGACTAGTTATATTTAATTAACCGTAAGTATAAGCCTTTACGAGTAAAAATAATAACGTCCTTTCTAATTAGAGTAATAAGGGCGCGGTTTCCGAGTTATTATTTACTCTTTTTTTTTTTTTTTTGATTTGTACTTTTATGGATTATCTATGGATAGTATAAGGGACGTCTATACTAAGTCGTACAGTAAAAACCCGAGGGTAATAAGCCTATTACCGTCGGGGAAAACTCTATGCGCAGTAGCCTGCTAGGGCGGAAACTGTACTAGCGAGTATACAAATATTAATATGAGTAGGCTTTAGGCCCGTCTTTTCTAGGGTATATGTTGCCTGCCTTAAATACTTTTACGCTATTTAGGCGTAAGGCATCTATAATAGAAAGGTTAGTTGTTAAGGAAGGAGCGACCGGTATCGTAAAAGTAGGAACGGCGTAACTACCTACCTACTCGGTACTTCTTCGCGAGGAAGGAGCGACCGGTACGTTGCCCGGTACGTTTATTAAGTTATCTAGCTATCTTTTCTAGCGTTATTCTCCTTTTATTCTTTTCCTCTTTCGTTTTTTTTTCTTTTTTTTATCTTTCTTTTCCCTTTTTTTTTTTTTATTCCTTTCTTTCTATCTCCTTTTCTTTCTATCTCCTTTTCTTTTTTTTCTTCCTTTCTTCTTCTTTTCTATTTCCTTTATAGTTCGCCTATACCCGTACTTGGCTACTTCCTTTTTTTTTCGTTCTTTTCTTTCCGTTTTTATCCTTTTTTACTATAACGTTAAACGACGTAAAGCAATCCGGTAGTAATAACGAGGCTACTACTATCCGCGTAAAAAATAAGCGGAAGACGCGTTAGGCCGGTAAAGCTAAACGCGTCAAGGCTAGGACCTAGGCCGACGCTTATATTACTACTATAGTAGTAGCCTCGCCTCCGTCTAGTACGCCGCCGCCTCCTAGGTAGTTACGCCTAGTCGCGGAATACTACCCTCGTTACGTACGGTAAATAGGGAAGTATTTAAAAGCGGCGGCAAACGGGTATAGTAACCGTATCGACGCGCCCGACTACCGTATATAGGCTAAAATAGGCCTAAAGTACGCGTACTACTCTCGTATTAACTAACCGTACAAAAATATAAGTTATAGCGATAAAGTTACCCGTTACCGTTTTTATTACTAATAGGCTAGTTCGAAGTAGGTACGAAAATTAAAATAGTAAGTTTTATATTCCGTTACTATAAGTAGGTAAACGGTACTAATACGCTAGCTAGTATAATAGATAGGTAGAAACCCTACTAGTAATCGTTAGGTCGGACGTTAAACGACGCGAAACCGCGGTTAATTCTACCCGAGGACTCGGCGGTTATTCGTCTATAGGAGGCCTAGAAGGAGGCTACCCTTAATCTCGTCGACGTAGTAAAACAAGGCTTTAGTATATACCTCGCCGCGCTAGAGCGTTTATCTAGCTCGTTCGAGTCGTTAACGGCCGAGGTATCGCGTATTAGAGCCGCGAGTACGGCTTAAACTCGTCGTCCCGACGACGATATAGGTACTAGCGATAGTCGTTATAACGGCGACGACGCTACGAGCGAGGCGAGCTTTAACGGCTTTAGTAACGACGGTAGTAACGGCGGTATAAATAATAATAGTAGTAGTAAAAGGGGTAAAAAAAATAACGAGTAGATAAGGAAGCGTATATTAATTATAAGGAATAGGCTACGTTATAACGGCGGAGAATTAACTTGTACTATAGTTTATCGTTTTAGTAATAATTATTATATAAATTAGTAATACGGTAATATATATAGTCGTAATAGCTATCGTACTATATATATAGTATTTTCGGGGTTACTCGTAATAAATACGACGTCGTATTTATTACGTAATAGACGCCTAAGCGAGGCGTAAAGTTAAAAGCGGGCCTCGGTATTAAAAGGATAAGAGTATAGGATATACGTACTATCCTTTTAACTACTGTAAGGGTAACGCGACGAAGTCGCGTTTAGTACGCGGCGCGTAAAGAGGTAGCCTTTAAGACCGATATGTCTAGTACGGATTTAAGTTAAGATATTACTTTCGTACTTAGCGAGGCTCGTATATTTAAGTAACGGTTTTTTATAGTCTAGGTCTAATAACCTAATAATTACGTTACGGCCCGGTAACGGAGTTACCGTAAGTACTTATTACTATTCGAAAAACTCGATAAAACGAGGCCCTACTCGTAGGCTAGTTTAGTAACGCTACTAGTTGGCCTACGTAAAAGTACTACTTATAGGGGGAGTAAGGAATTGGCGTAGTGGGAGACGTACTAGGTAGCGTAGGTAGTATAGTTGTCGAAATATATCGAGCTACAATCGTTCGAGGTAGGTACGGTAGTAAGTATTAGTAAGGTAAAAGTCGGCTACGCGGCGTTAAAGGTACGTCTTTATAGGGGGGACGCTAGTTTCGAGCTCGAGCAAGTTTAATAGAGTGGACTTATATACCCCGGCGACAACTCGGAGTACGGCGCGTTGTATTCTTTGTAACGGTGTTTTAATACGGGCTAGGATAGTACGGTTAGGATTAAGCTATACTGGGTAGCTATAAGTAATTACTATACGAATATACGTTAAGTAAAGGCGGCGTACCGAGTTAATACGATATCCTTACGCGGACGTAGCTATTCGGGTTAGTATAAATATTTAGGTCGTTATTTTCGCCTTAATTTGTTTAACGTACGTACGCTAGTTTAGTTTACGGTCGACTTAAAATCCAAGGAACCGGGCGGACTCGGTAAGCTATATAATATTAGTACTAAGTCGTAGCGAGGTAGTATCGGCTTTATAGCTACGGTTAAAGTGTATAAGCTCGTATTTAGCGGGCGTAAAAGTTATCCTATAACGACTAGTCTACGCTTAGCAAGTTCGCTAGGTATAAATAAGGTTAATATAGTTTCGTCGGACGTTATCGTTTATAACGATAAAGTTAATATTGTCGGCGAATCCGATAGTCGTTATATACGGGAGCGCTGCGAGCTCGCGGTATAGGGTAAAGATATAAAGTATAAACAAAATAAGGGATAAAACTAAACTTTAAGGAACGCCTACGATAATTGGGATAGTAACTAAGACGCGACCGTCGAAACGAAGCCGGGCCGAGCGTAATATAAAGAAGTTACGTACTTAGTTAACTATTTATAACGGGTAACCGGCGGAATAAAAAGTATAAAGTAAGCGGGCGTAGTTAACGGTATCGAAAGCGCTACTAATATTAAGTTAGAATAAAGTTGTATAAGCTTATTACGTAAAGGCGGCGTTAACGATACTAGTAAGCGCGGTATTAGCTAATTCGGTAGACTTATAAGTACGGTTACTTATTTAACCTTTTAGAATTAAATTATATTATTCCGCGATTAGTATAACTTTCCGGCTAATTAAAGTCTCGATTACTTTACCGAGGGTATATAGTAAAGAGATCGGTCTATATACGCCCGCTTTTTATTTCTACGTTTTTAACTTATTAGGCTTAGGGAGTACGATAACTAGCGTACGGCGGAAGTATTACGAGTAGTATTCGAGGTCGATATTCGCTTAGACGAGGTCGTAGAAGGACGGTAGGAGCGGGGGGCAAAGTATTTTAAAGAACCCAACCGGGAGAAAGTCGTTACCGGGTACTTTTTAGAATAAAAGCCTATTTAGTACTACTACTACTTTTACGCTAAATATTTACTTAGACGTAGTATAAACTAGGACAAAGGGCTAAGGGTCGGGGATATTAAAAAGGTTAACGAGGGGAGAAAGGAAGAATTTATTAGCTAGAATACGAGCCTTCGAGTTATAATCGGAGGTCGTAAGGAGGTTAGCGCTAGGACGTAGGTCGGAGAGGCGGACGTTTTTTAGTAATTTATAGTTACGTAGCCGGGCCTATTTCTCTAAGGTCCAAAGTAGCTTATCGTTTTAAAATAAGTCGTCGACGGTATTTCTTTAATATTTAGTTTTAGCGCGTTTAATAAGTTTCTTTTTATAGCGACGAGTTACGTTATAGTTATCGAGGTCGAATAGCGATTAAGTACGTTTCTAAAGCCGGAAAGCGTTATTATAACGTTACGTAGTAGCTACGATATCGACGGACTACTAGGCTAATATCGCGCCTTTAGCGGGACGTTTCTTTTTAACGACTACGTCGGCGGTAGTAGTAAAAAAGGAAGTGAGTTAGTCGATATAGTTATCAAGGATTTACGAGGTAAAAGTAGCGTCGCGGCGAAGTCGCGGCGCGGCCGTTACTAGCTAAAAAGCGTTATCCGGGTTAATATCTTTTTATACCTAGCCCTCGAGGGGGGTAGTAAGTAACCGGGAAAGACGTAAGTCGTAACGGATTAAAAGGTAGTCAAAGCCCCCCCACTCAATTATTTCGATATAACGTACTAACGCGCGTTACGAGTACTAGCATAGGTCGATTATCGAGCTACGGTAGTTATATCGTTAACGAGTAACGAGGCCGAAGGGGGTAACGAGGGTAAGGCGGAAAGTCGAGGTAAACTAAAAAAGGGATTAGATATACGGGGAGGTACGGTTATAGGCGTCCTAGAGTAGGTAGTAAAAGTTAAGATTACCGAGAACGATATTATCGTAGGCCGGATTTTATAAAACTACTATATCGTTAAGGGGACTTACTTATCCCGTAAGGTACGGGTCGGGTAAGTATACTAACTAAATAATAACCTAACGGCGGTTAGAGTAAAGTATAATTTTATACTAGTTATTACTACTAAATACTATTTACGTTACGACTTTTTATCTTTTATATAAGTAAATAGCCGCGTTACTGTTATAGTAGATAGTATAATATCGGGACCCTGTTTCGTTTTATAATTAGCCGTACTTATTCTTACCTAGTTCCTAGATTATAAGGATATCGGGAGCGATAGTAAAGTTAAACGCCGTCGTAAAATTATTAATATTTTTTTAGACGTTCTATTAAACAATTTCTAATATTAGGACGGGGTATTAGTTTAGGCGGCTTTAACTACGTAAGAGCGTAGTTCTCGCGTAGTAGTATTATTGTCTTAGCTAGGAAGAATTATATCGGTAATCTTTTAGTTATTCTTATCGTTTTAAAGTACCGTAAAGGTCGAGGGGCGTCTAACTTTAGTTTTAGTCTTCGTTACTTTAGGCGCGGTTATTTTAAGGGTAATAGTCGGGGAGGCTATAGTCGGGGGGGGGTCGGATTTCTTATAAAGTATAAAACAAATAAGTCGAAGTCGGTACTCGTTCGTAGCTTTTTCGCGAGCTTCTTTAACTTTCGGATAATAGGAGTTCTACGCCGTATAGTCGTTTTAGTAGTTAGTACATTTAAGTTAAGCCGGGTTCGTATAGTCGGTTGACGTATACCCTTCGAGCGAATAACTAGCGTATTTAACTGTCTTTTAGTAGTAACGTATAATATACCCGAATACCTAGTACTTAAAACACTACGTAATCTTTAATACTACGTAGTACGGTTCATAATTAAAAATCTAAGTATCTTATCCTAGTCCGCGGTTATACAACGAGTTCGTATCGTCTATATTAGTAAGGTAAAGTCGAAAGAGGCCGGTTTTGTCGTTACGAGTTTTAATTACAACGGTAAATAGTAATAATGGGATAGTTTTTTTAAGCTTTTAATCTCTCCCTATTATTTCGGTACTAAGTAAGTAGTTAAGTACTTACTTAGTTATAACTACGAAAGTTCGCCGGCGCGGCTACGCCTAGTCCCTAAATACAACGGTAACCCAATTTAGTAAAGCGTCGTCCAAAGGTTTCTTAAGCTATACTACTATATCGTAGCTAAGAAGCTTACGTATACTAGCTAGTTTAATACCCTCGGGGAGAACGGAAGTAATAGCTTATACCGTTTCCTTATATATACGTTATTTAATATTATCGGGGGTATTTTAGTAGTTAACTATAATCTCGTACTTATCGCGCTCTCGGGCAAGGACGGTTCGATCGGTAGTTTTAAGGATATCGGTAAAAGATATAAGAGGAGTCGAGGGAGGAGATAAAATAAGAAAAGGGAAGTAACTTTAGACGATCGATACGAGGTCGCTAGTTAATAGCTAATACTACGTACTATAGATAAAAGATGTCGTAACCATTTGTATTATATTACTAACAAGTCCCGCATCGACATCCTTAGTCTAGAAAAGTCGGGCAATGTTATTTTCGAGAGTTTTTAATTGTTCTTTAATAGGAGCGTCTTTATTCGCGAGTTCGCGGCGAGAAGGGGATAAATTCGTATTGTCGCAGGGCCGTGTCGTACTCTTATCGTTCGGTCGTACCTGTCGTTAAGATACCCAATTACTACCCCCACGACCGCGCAGCGAGTGCGCGGCGGCGGCGTCGCGCCTAGGTATACTTTCGATGCTTACGAATTCGATTCTAATATCGTTTTGATAATTTTATTCTCGCGCTACTATATCGCGATAATAGTAGCAAAAGCCGTCTTTAACTATTAATTTAATTTAAATAGCGTACTTATTACGAAACTACTTAAGCTATTAAAACCGTCTTACTCTAGGGTAACGAGCTCGTTAGCGTACGTAAGCTTTTTAGCTATAACGTCGTTATATAATTCAAGGAACCGCTCGGAGACGGCCTTCTCCCTTGGATTATAGTTATATTTAACGACCGCGCGCGGCCGTAACGACGTATATTCGCTCTCGTTACTAAGAGGGTACTAGTCCGCCTTCTTAGCTTTTTAATAGTAAAACGCGATAGTACCCTTAAAGTATCCCTTTTATCTTTATTTTTTACTACTATTATTAAAACTCGTAGTAAAAAGACCGGCTTACTTAGGCTTTACTTAAGTAGCGTCGACGACGCGAATACGTTATATAACCGCGGCTTAGGGTAAGAGGCGTAGATGTTTAACTACGAGCCGTACTACGCGGCGTCTAAGATTATACGATACTTTAAGTGCTAAGCGTTCGGGTATATAGCCCGTTACTATAATAATAAATAAAAATACGCTAAGTGCTCCCTCGAAGGGTATACTATAATAGATTACTTTAATACGAGTAAACCTAAATACGTTAACTACTAGCTTAACTACGAAGCTTAGAATACTAACTACCCTAAGGCTAAGGCCGCCCGCGAAAGAGCCGCTAAGGAGTATCGCTTACGTCCTTCCCGTTTCGTAACCTACCGTACTACTAACTTTTAGCCGACTATACTTGCCCTATTACTACCGCCCTCCTAAGCCGAGGCGCCAAAGCGACTAGGCCGCCTTTTTACTAGCGCGCTTTTTTAAAAAGAGAGTATAAGTAATCTTACTATTTTAGCTATATTTATCGGTAACTTAAATAACGATAATACCCTAGCCCGTAATATACGTTTTTAATCCCGCCCCCTATATAATTAATATCGTCTAGTAGAATATACAAAAAAGTATCGATAACGTAGTAACGGCGCTAAACTCTCGACTCGCGCTTAATATCCTCGTTATTTAAAAACCCGGTAAGAATATATACGGTCTCTTATAGAACGAATTTAGGTTTAAGTACTATACTATTTATATAGAAAGTAACGTTACTATTTACTTATATAAATAGTAGGAGATCGTAGCGTAGTCCTTATCCGGCGGTAAAAACTAGTATAGCGTTACTCTTAAAATTAATAATCGACGGACTACGGTATAGTTAGTATACTCCCTTAACCCGTACCTTGTAAACTAGTCGAGTCCTTTCCGTGACGTTATAGCCGCGTAAAACCCGACCTACGATAATATCCTCCTAAAAGATTTTAATATATACTACCCCTTTTAGGATTTTTATTAACGTACCTTTCCTTATACCGACTCTCTCTTCTACTTTACCTCCTTTTTCTACCTTTCCCTCGCTACCCCGTTCGGGCTTACTACTCGCTAAAGATATAATTAACGCGACTCGATAATTAATTTTTACTAGTACTCGTAACGCGCGCGCGTCTCGTACGAAAAAACGTACGAATAAAACGAATCGGACTATTTACTTATCCGGTTTAGCCTTTCCCTCCTATACTTAACTATACTTACCCCTTAAGGGTAGTTATAGAAGGATATAAACGAAAAAAGTACCTACGAGCTTGCCGTTTTAACGCTACGGCTCCGCCGCGACGTTATACTAACCCTATAGATTCTCGATAATTATATCGACTAACTTACTTTTTTCCTTACTACGATAGTAGATATAGTAGCTAGAAAGAAATACCCGGCCCGCGGAATAACCTCCGCCTAGTAAACCTCCGACGTTACGACGGCGACTCGACGGTATAACTACGCCTTCCGCCTTTAGAAACGAATTTAGTCCCTTCTTAACCTAAACGACTATAATATAGCCCGCCAATATAAAAAGAAAATAATTAAACGCGTTAAAACGAAGTGCTAGCGCGATACCGTCGACTCGTCCTTATAAGATAACAAACTTTTATAAACGCTCGAAAAATAAGTACGTATCCGTAACTACAAGTCCTTTAACGATATCCGCCTATTTAACCTTCGGCCTAGCCTAGGGTAACTAGTTACCGCCGACTAATACGATAAAGTACGTATACTTACTAATAAGTTCTTCCCCTCGCCTCCGGCGGATTTTTTAAATATCCCGTAACCCTAACTTATTACTACCCCTTACGACTCGATAAAACAAGTCTTTTACGAAAAGGTTACAATAATACTTAGCCGCCTCCTTTCTTAAAAAGTACTAGGCGACGATTATATCCCTTCCGGCTTTTTTAAGCTTTTTTACCCCCCCTTACTTCCGGCGTTCTACGACTTAGCCTAGGCTAGCCTAAACCTCGAATACTACCCACGACGGCTTCGCCGCGCGTTAGTAGTCGTCTTCCCTAAACCCGGTAAAATAACTATATAAAAACAAAAAATAGGTACCTATCGCCCTATCTCGTTACTTTATACGCTTAGTAAAATTATCGAAACCCTCGTTAGCCGTAAAGTAACCGAACTTACGGAGCGATACTATATAATTCCGGAGGGCCAAATAGGTAATAGAGTATATAGGTTTACGGAACTCGTAGGCGTCGCCCTTATAAGTATCGTTAAAGCCGCGTTTTTAGCCCGGGTAAACGCGTTCTTACTCTAACTTAATATTAGTAGTATATTTAATACAGTAAACTATACCCGACTCTTATACGTCTTATATATAGCGGGTTTCCCGAATTAAATAGTTAACTAGACGCGTAACTTCCTCGTTAGTAAAATAACGCGACTTCGTTTTAACGGCCGTATTTCCTCGTTTATCTTTATCGCCGCGGGCGTCCCTTAAAGCTTTATATTGTCCCTTATTTTGTTCGTCTTATATATTTTAATACTATACCGCGAACTTGCCGCGTTTCCTACGATTACGACTATAGGATTCGTCGACGATATTAACTTTATTATAGTAGGCGATAGTATCCGCCGGAACTATAACTAACTCGTATACGTATAGCGTATATACGAGGTATAGGCCTAGCGTTACGGTATAGCTTTTACGCTTACTAAGTACGAGTTTATATACTTTAACCATAGCTACTAAACCGACTCGACGTTTCTTAGGTTTAGCCTTAATAAAATCTAGTCGACGGAGTTTACGAGGTTTTTAGGGTTTTAGATCGACCGTAAACTCGACTAGAGGGAGTATATTAGACGAGTATAAACTAAAATAACGATATAAATGTTTACGTTTACGCGTATTACTACGTCGGCCTAGGGATACCGTATAATTATAGTACGCCGACTTTACGTTATATATATCCGTTCCGTTATAGTTTACGGTAGCCCGGTTTAACTTAGTCCCGACTAGACTATACTATCCCGTTTAATAACCCCCCTTTAACGTATATAAAGGATTATTTTTCGCGTCGTCGTAAGGGCGTATAAGTTAACGCCTCTTTACTTACTCGAGCTCGAAATAAGTATACTACTTATCCTAACGTACTTTAAACGTCGTATAATAAACTTTTATACTACTAACTATAATTACCGCGTATACTTAGAATAGCTCTAGTACAAAATACTACGGCGTTTAGTATAGCTACGCCGCCCCGGCCGCTTACTACCTCGATACCCCCCCGCCCCTCCTATGTCCGACGTCTTTGCCTAGGTAGTATAGTAGCGTAGTTAGCTCGGCCCGCGCGCCGGGCTACGCGCTTTTAAACTATACGAATAGTAAGCCGCCTTCGCGGCGTCGCCGTAGCCTAGCCGTAACGTATTTATTCGCCTCGTTAACTCTAATTATAAAAAGCCGCTCCTTAAATACGCTAGCCTTTTTAAGTATAAGAGTAGCGTGTTTACGTAGGTCCGATTAGGGTATATTAGCCTTAAGGGCTACTTATTCTAGCGTCGCGTCCCCGAAGTAACGACGCCGCGATACTAATACAGGGAGTAGGAGGATAGCGTTTACGTCCTTTACTTTTACCTATTAAATACTAACGCCCGTACTATACTTTACGTCTTTTTAGGGCGCTAACTACGTAACCGATACGACGTCGCGACGGCTACGACTTACCCTCGCGACGTAACTAGGGTCGTTAAATAGCTCTTACGTTAATACACTTTACCCTAGTATAACCTTATATAGTAATTATAAGTAGAACGATAATAAGTAGTACTTATAGTTACGTAACGATAGTAATTACGAAAAGAAAGGAAGAATAGAAGGAAAAGAAAGAAAAGGAAAAAGGAATTAAAGAAAGGACGAAGGGGAAAAAGGAGGAAAAAGAAAGAAGAAAAAGGGCGGCCGCACCGTTTACGCGGCGTAGCCGCCACGGCGGAGATAGGTACTAGTGCTATAGAAAAGACGGGCCCTAACCTATATATTTATACATTTGTACACTCTCCAGCGCTACGATCGCCCTACGAGGCAGTTACGTACAAAGTTTTCTCGACAGTAGTAGGCCTACTACCGTAGGGCTTTTACTATACGAGTTAGTATAAAAGTTCCTTATACTACTAAAAGGTAGTCTATAGGTATACTAATCAAATTAAATCAAATTAAATCAAAACCGTTTTTTTATATATACGTTATTTAATATTATCGGGGGTATTTTAATAGTTAACTATAATTTTATACTTATTACGCTTTCGGGTAA
>JANSMC010000270.1:0-12635 GCA_029299015.1 Ophiostoma montium | reverse complement strand
TAATTTAGTACTAATTAATTTAATTTAATTTAATTGGTTTTGAAAACGAAAAGTATTAATTAAAATTAATTAATGGCTATTGATTTAATTTAATTTAATTAGTATGGATTAATTTAATTTAATTTAATTAGTATAGATTAATTTAATTTAATTTAATTTTTTTTTGCCAACCCTATACGTACCTAGTTAATTATTTATAGTAGGTAGCCGGCGGAATAAAGAGTATAAAGTAAACGGGCGTAATTAACGGTATCGAAGGCTTTACTAATATCGAGTTAGAATAAAGTTATACAAACTTATTACGTAAAAGTAACGTTAACGATACTAATAAACGCGGTACTAGTTAATTTAGTAGACTTATAAACACGGTTACTTATTTAGCTTTTTAGGATTAGATTATACTATTCCGCGATTATTATAACTTTCCGGCTAATTAGGGTTTCGACTACTTTACCGAGGGTATTATATAGGTCCTAGTAGCGAGGGCGTACGTAAAGACTCCTAAATTATCGAAATAATTAATCTTATAGAAGGAAAGGAAAAGAGAGGGATTTGTATTTTAAAGGTTTCCTTCCCTTATATACCTCGACCCCGCCTCCCTTATATACCCCTACCCTCTAGACGCCCGCGGGCGTTTAACGGTAACTACTTTTATTAGGTAATTACCTACCGTTACGTATATTAAGCCTAAAGTCACGTAGTTTAAATCCACCCTACCGTATCCCTCGTACGCTAGACGCCCGTGGGTATTTAATAATACGTATACTTTATATCGCTATACTAAACGCCCGCGGGGGTTTAAAAGTATCCGCCCTTGTTAAGTAACCTACCCGACGCCTTTTTACGTACGCGGTCCAGGGTTATATAACCTAAGAGGGCTTTTGTTTATTAAGGTCGGCGTACGGCGTAGTCGTACGTTACGCTAAGGCCCTTAGCCTATAATATTACTTCCCCCCTCCCGGCGCCTTCCGCTACGGGGGGTATACCCGCTCCTCGTATTCGTCTAAGGCCGTAGTCTCTTATATCGCTTTTAACGGCTCCTAATTTAGTATAGTATACCCGGCTTATTTTACGTATACCTACTAACCGCGGCCCTTCCGGCGGTGCTTAAAAATATCGTTTACTTCGTACTCGTTATAGCCGTTTATAGTTAACGGCGGCGGCTCGGTATAGTTTATTCGTTAGCTCGAGAGCGGGTCGTCGTCGTTACGCTAGACTAAACTTACGTAAAATACCGGGTAAATCCCCTTCGGTATATTTAGTTTTACGGCGTAACTACTTACTATACGTACTACGCGGTACGGTAATACTACTTAGTCTAGCTTTTTTACCGGCCGTACGGTTTTAACGTAGTATATCCGGAGTTATATACGCTCCCTTTATTAGAATACGCTTACGTATTAGCGGTATTTATTCGCCTAGGCTTTTTATACTTTTTAGGCTACTTTTATACTCGCCTACGCGTATACGGTACCCTAGCGCTATCTTTTTACTAACGCGTCGCCGGATATCGCGACTAGCCGTCGGGCCTTTAGTACTAGCTCGTCGATTACCGGTATATAATAACTATAAAGTATATAAAACGACGATATCTTCGTCGAAGTACTAACCCGGTTATTTAGGGCGATTATAACGGATAAGAGTAGCTAAGCCTAATCCGACTACGAAAAAAAAGTAAAAGCGCGGAGGTAGATTTCTAACTCTTAGTTCGCCCGCTTCGTTACTCCGTCCGTCTCGGGGTACTATACTATAAATAACCGACGCGTAATACCTAGCGCTTTATAAACCTCCGCCTAAAAGTCGCCTATAAATTATACCCCGCGGTCGGATACGATCGCCGTTAGTAAGCCGTAGTATTAAAAGACGCCGCTAAGGAGACGTTTTATTACCTCCGGTACCTTAATTATTAGTATTAGCTCGTATACTACCGTTTTACTTAAACGGTCCGTAATTACTATAATATTAGTATATCTTTTACTAATCGGTAAATAAATAATAAAATCTACGGAAAGCTCGTTCTACGGCCGTTCCGGAACGGGGAGTAGTTTAAGGAACCCTTATTTAGTATCCCGCTACGGTTTAATTTAACGGTAACGCTAGTAATTCTTTATGAATTATTATATATTAGTTATTAATACTAGTTAGACGTACGACTTCGAGATTACCGTCCGCGTAGCTTTCTTACCTAAATACCCGGTAAGTCTCGAGTTATAAATAACCTAGATTAAACGCGTACGGAAGGGCTCCTTAGACGGGATTTAAAACCGATCTCGTTATATTACCCGGCCCTCCGAATCCTACCGGAACTTTATTAGTTCGAAGTTTAACCCTTACTTTTTTAGTACCGTATCGTCCTTCTTCTAAATCGTATCCCGGAGTTTTTAGTACCGACGGTTAACTTTAAAGGACGTATACTATAACGCTGTTAACTCGTCGTTTACGAACGGCGACTTTAACTCGTTAGTCGGTTTTTTACTTATCTCCCCGGGACCGTCTTTATCCGCCCGTACTACCTACCCTATTAGAGCTACGACGGTTAGCCAAGGCGCTTTGTTTGGCGAGGGCCCGGTTATTCTTAACCCTTTTATAGTTTTTATAAAAAGTTATATTTTTCGTTCGGCCCGCCGGTCGTCGCCGTTATTTATTAGTATATTTTAGTCCCGCCGGGATAACGTATTTAATAATAGTTGTAGCCGCCCGGGCCGGTAAATTAGGGTATAGTCTATTACTAAGAGATTTTCCGCCTACCGTATTTAACGCTCGTTAAGTAAACGGCGGCCTAGGAACTATTATAGGTTTTAGTAATCCGTAAGTACTTCGAAGCGTTCCCTTTTTAGTTCCGGCGCTTACTCCTATATTACCGTAATAATAGTATATAACTTTTTATCGTAAATTAGGTAGTTATACTCCGCCGGCGTAAACTTTTTTAAAAGATAGGCTACGGGATATTACGCCTCGTTCGTTTATTTTTATAGTAGGGCGGCCTCTAAAGTATACCCTGATAAATTTATTTTTACTCTCGTAAGTTTCCCCGGGACTTATACCGTTAATACTAGGCTTTCTATAAACGTTTTTTTTAAGGTTTAAAAGTTTATTTCGTACTCCGACGTTTATATAAACTTAGCTCCTTTTTTCGTTAAATCCGTTAGGGGGGACGTATATTCGGAATAACGAGGGATAAACTCCCGGTAAAACTTGGTAAACTTTAAAAACCCCCGGACTACGCGGACCGTACGCGGGACTTCTTAGTCTCGAATTACGTTTACTTTGGCCGGGTTTATTTTAAGTTTACGGCCCGGCTTAATAACGTAGCCGAGGAACTTCGGAGCTTAGGCCTCGAACTCGTACTTTTTGATATCGAGTTAGAGGCCGGCCTTATAAAGCTTATTTACTACCTCGCGTACTTACGCGTAGTAGTTTATACGGGAGTCGTTCGAGTAAATATAAACGTCGTTAATAAAGGCCGTTGCGTTTATATTTAAGTAAACTTAGAAGACTTAATTAATATACTATTAGAACGACGTCGGGGTACCCGTAAGGCCGAACGGCGTAATTAATTATTTATAAAAGCTAGTACGGGTATTAAACGCCGTTTTTTACTTATCCCCCTCCCGTATTTTTATACGGTAGAACGCGGAGATTACGTTTAGTTTAGTTACTTAACGATACTTAGTTACGTAGCGTAGGGTCTCCGTAATTAATAATAGGGGGTAGGTATCCCGTTCCGAAATAGTATTAAGCTTATAGTAGTTAACGTAAAACCGAAAGCTCCCGTCGGCCTTACGGACGAATAATACTAACGTACCGTTTAAGGACTTATTCGGCCGGATTAACTCTTAGTTTAGTAGATCTAGGATAGTTTTCCGGATTACGAGTAACTCTTCTTTAAACCGGTAGTATAGTAACGTTACCGGAAACGGGGGCTTGGATTTATTAGGGTTTTTAATTAACCGGATTTTGTAGTTTACGCCCGGGTGGTACGGTAGTAGTATTTTAACCGTTTTAAAGTTAAACGTTTTTATTAAGTCTTTTAGCTATTTTAATACTTTCGCCCGGATTTCCGCTATCGAGGCGAGTACTTTTTTCGTTTCGAACGCGACGTATACGTCTTTTATCGTAACCGCCGAGTACTAAACCGTAAGCGCCTTTAATAGCCGCCGTATTATCGCTGTCGATACCCGTACCGTTATACCGTCCGTTCGTTTCCGGGGCTTCGTTTTTAGTATTATTCTTTATTTACTTATAAAGATCTCGTCTTTAGTAGGTTTAATAACGGTATAGTAATAGGCGAGCTAACCTTTACTTAGGATTAGTATCTTTTTTTAGTCCGGTATTACGTATACCTATACCGGGGTCTTTACGCCCGCGGTATCTATCTAAACCCTCGCCACCCGTTTAATAGATAATTATTTTTCTTTAGGTTAGCCTACTATTTACCGGAGCTTTTAAGGCTTAATAGCTAACGTTTACGCCTTCGTCCTTTTCGTATATTATTTTAAAATTATAGCGAACGCGAGGTATTTTAAGTTGGTAAAAGTTTATATATTATAGCGGTTATTAATAACTACGTCGACGTATATACCCTCCGCCCTTATCTTTAGTACTTGCTTTTTTTACGCCCGTTATAAATCTTTTTTACGCCCTTTACTAAGCCTTTAGCGTAGGGCTACTCTTTTTTTAGCTTAAAGGTCCCGTTTTATAACGCCTCCGATACGTCTTCGTAGTCCGAGTATACCTTTTTTACTCGAGTCTTGTATACCGTAACTAGGCGGGCCGTATCCCGTTACGGGTAAGTACTCCGGATATAACTACGGGTACCGTACTTAAAGTAAGTACGCGGGTTAGGGTTAGACGTTATTATAGGCCGCGTAGTAGGGCTTATCGACGGCCGTATTATAACTACGGTTACCGGTTTTGCGTAGCTAAACGTTTAGGCGTAACCCGTATAAAGGTTTATAAGTTTACTAGCGGCCGGTACGTAATTACGGGATTAAGTTAAGGCCGTTTAACGTATACTATCTATATTAAAGCTTACTACTAAGAGCTAGTTTTTATACTCCGTATACGACGTCGGGGCTAGTAAGGTTAACGTCGTTTAACGCGTAGTAAAGTTAATAGCCTTACGTAATAAGTCGTAAATTACCGTATCGACGTTTTTTAAGCCCGACTCGAATAAATCCCTTTTAAACTTCGGTAAAAATACCGCTATTTATCCCCGCTCTCTTTAGCGGGCGGTTATTACCCGGTTTACGACGCGTTAACGCTTGTTCGGGTTATTAAATACCGAGTTTAGGTAAGCTAAGAATTTTTTCGGGCTTATGTTTTTATTATCTTAGAGTTACGTATAGTACGCGTAGGCTATTACTTAGGCTTTAGAACTTAGGCTACGGTAAACGTAGGCTAGTTATATATCCGTGTCGCTAATTGTTACCGTATTTACGCGTAGCTTATCCCGAATTAAAGTACGCTAGTTTACGTACTCCCGGCGGGAGCCCGTAAATAGTACTACCGTATTTAAAATAGGTCGGGGCCGTTTTTCGTAGGGTTCCGATAGTTTGGCGAAGCCGCGCCTTTCCGGCCGTTATTCTCGTTTTTGGATTAAAAACTTTACTTATTACTAAAGGGCGGCGATTATTTAGCGTAATGCCTCGTTGGGATACTTACCCCCGATAGCCGGGGATCCGTATCTTTTTACTCCTTTTATTTCGTCGTTTTGCCGTAATACTAGGCGGTATTTTAAGTTTACTCGTACTACTTAATTTTAGTTTTGCGGTGCCTAGGCTTAAGTTTATTTACCCGACCGAGATAAGGTTGTCGAAAAAGAAAAAAATTAGTTAAATATATAAGTTCTAGTAGCGAGGGCGTACGTAAAGACTCCTGAATTATCGAAATAATTAATCTTATAGAAGGAAAGGAAAAGAGAGGGATTTATACTTTAAAAGTTTCCCTCCCCTATATACCTCGACCCCGCCTCCCTCGTATACCCCTACCCTCTAGACGCCCGCGGGCGTTTAATAGTAACTACCCTTATTAAGTAACTACCTACCGTTACGTATATTAAGCCTAAGGTTACGTAGTCTAGATCTACCCTACCGTATCCCTCGTACGTTAGACGCCCGCGGGTATCTAATAATACGTATACCCTACATCGCTATACCAGACGCCCGCGGGGGTCTAAAGGTATCCGCCCTCGTCAGGTAACCTGCCCAACGCCTCCTCACGTACGCGGTCCAAGGTCATATAACCTAGGAGGGCTCTTGCCTACTAAGGTCGGCGTACGGCGTAGTCGTACGCCACGCTAAGGCCCTTGGCCCATAACAGGTATATAATAAAGAAATCGGTCTATATACGCCCGTTTCTTATTTTTACGTCTTTAACTTACTAGGCTTAAGGAGTATAATAATTAACGCGCGGCGGAAACGTTACGGGTAATATTCGAAATCGATACTAGTTTAATTAATGTCGTAGAAGGACGGTAAAAACGGGGGGTAAAGTATCTTAAAGAACCTAGCCGGGAGAAAGTCGTTACCGGGTACTTTCTAGGATAAGAGCCTGTTTAATACTATTACTACTTTTACGTTAAAAACTTATTTAGACGTAGTATAAGCTAGGATAAAGGGTTAAGGGTTAGGGATATTTAAAAAATTAACGGGGAGAAAAAGGAAGAATTTATTAGTAAGGATACAAGCCTTCGAGTTATAATTAAAAGTCGTAGGGAGATCGGCGCTAGGTCGTAAGTTAAAGAGGCGGACGTCGTTTAGTAGTTTATAGTTACGTATCCGGGCTTATTTTTTTAAAGTTTAGAGTAACTTATTATTTTAAAATAAGTCGTCGACGGTATTTTTTTAATATTTAGTTTTAGCGCGTTTAATAAGTTTCTTTTTATAACGACGGGCTACGTTATAGTCGTCGAGGTCGAGTAACGATTAAGTACGTTTCTAAAGCCGGAATACGTTATTATAGCGTTACGTAATAACTACTATATCGGCTAACTACTAGGCTAACGTTACGCCTTTAACGGGACGTTTTTTTTTAACGACTACGTCGGCGGTAATAGTAAAAAAAGAAGTAAGTTAGTCGATATAATTATTAAGGATCTACGGGGTAAGTACGACGTTACGGCGAAGTCGTAACGCGTCCGTTATTAGTTAGAGGGCGCTATCCGGGTTAGCATTTTTTTATACCTAGCCTTCGAAAGGGGTAATAGGTAACCGGGGAAGACGTAAGTCGTACCGGATCGGAAAGTAGTCGGAACCCCCCTATTCAATTATTTCGATAAAGCGTACTAACGCGCGTTACGAGTACTAGTAAAGGTCGATTGTCGAACTACGCTAGTTATATCGTTAGCGAGTAACGAGGCCGTAAAGGGTAACGAGGGTAAGGCGGAAGGTCGAGGTAAACTAGAAAAGGGATTAGATATATAGGGAGGTACGGTTATAAGTATCCTAAAGTAGGTAGTAGAAGTTAAGATTACTAAGAACGATATTATTATAGGCCGGGTTTTATAAAACGGTTATATCGCTAAGGGGACTCTTTTATCCCGTAAAGTACGGGTTAGGTAAGTATACTGACTAAATTATAACTTAGCGGCGGCGGGAGTAAAGTATAACTCTATACTAGTTATTACCCCTTAATATTATTTACGTTACGACTTTTTACCTTTTGTACAAGTAAATAGCCGCGTTACCGTCGTAGTAAATAGTATAGTATTAGGACCTTATTTCGTTTTATAGTTAGCCGTATTTATTCTTACTTAGTTCCTAGATTATAAGGACGTCGGGAGCGATAGTAGAGTTAAACGCCGTCGTAAAGTTATTAATATTCTTTTAAACGTTTTATTAAATAATTTTTAATATTAGGACGGGGTATTAGATTAGGCGGTTTTAGTTACGTAAAATCGTAGCTTTTATATAGTAGTATTATTATTTTAGTTAAAAAGAATTATATCGGTAATCTTTTAGTTATTCTTATCGTTTTAGAATACCGTAAAAGTCGAAAGGCGTCCGACTTTAGCTTTAGTCTTCGTTATTTTAGACGCGGTTATTTTAGGGGTAGTAATCGGGGAGGCTATAATCGGGGGGGGGTCGGATTTTTTATAAAGTATAAAACGAATAAGTCGAAGTCGGTACTCGTTAATAACTTTTTTATAAGCTTCTTTAACTTTCGGGTATTAGGAATTCTACGCTATATAGTCGTTTTAATAATTAGTATATTTAGGTTAAGCCGAGTTCGTACAATCGGTTAACGTATACCCTTCGAGCGAGTAACTAGCGTACTTAACTATTTTTTAGTAGTAACGTATAATATACCCGAATACTTAGTACTTAAAGTACCGCGTGATTTTTAATACTACGTAGTACGGTTCGTAATTAAAAATCTAAGTATTTTATCCTAGTCCGCGGTTATATAACGAGTTCGTATCGTTTATATTAGTAAGGTAAAGTCGAAAAAGGCCGGTTTTATTATTACGTATTTTAATTATAACGGTAAATAGTAGTAACGGGATAGTTTTTTTAAGCTCTTAATCTCTCCCTATTATTTTAATACTAAATAAGTAGTTAAGTACTTACTTAGTTATAACTATAAAGGTTCGCCGGCGCGGCTACGCCTAGTCTTTAAATATAACGGTAATCTAATTTAGTAAGGCGTCGTCTAAAGGTTTTTTAAGCTATACTACTATATCGTAGCTAAGAAGCTTACGTATACTAGCTAGTTCGGTACTTTCGGGGAGAGCGGAAGTAATAACTTATACCGTTTCTTTATATATACGTTATTTAATATTATCGGGGGTATTTTAGTAATTAACTATAATCTCGTACTTATCGCGCTTTTAAGTAAGGACGGTTCGCTCGGTAGTTTTAAGAATATTAATAAAGAATACGGGAGGAATTAAAAGGGGAAATAAAATAAGAAAAAAGAAGTAACTTTAAACGATCGATACGAAATCGTTAGTAAATAACTAGTACTACGTACTATAAATAAAAGCTATCGTAACTAACTATATTAACTTACTAACGAGTCCCGCGTCGACGCCCTTAATCTAAAAGAGTCGGACAATATTATTTTCGAGGTTTTTTAATTATTTTTTAATAAGAGCGTCTTTATTCGCGAGTTCGCGGTAAGAAAAGGATAAATTCGTATTATCGTAGGGCCGAGTCGTAATCGTATCTCTCGGTCGTACTTATCGTTAAGATACTTAATTACTACCCCCGCGACCGCGTAACGAGTGCGCGGCGGCGGCGTTACGCCTAGGTATACTTTCGATATTTACGAATTCGATTTTAATATCGTTTTAATAATTTTATTCTTACGTTACTATATCGCGATAATTGTAGTAAAAGCCTTTATTTTTAAAAGATTTATTACGTACTAAAATTAACTATACTATTTAATCTTCTAACGTATAATTATTTTATATAAACGTAATTATACGTTAGTAGTACTCGTTTTTTAATATATATTTTACCGTACCTTACGGGATAGGTAAGTCCCTTTAACGATATAGTAGTTTTATAGAATCCGGCCTACGATAATATCGTTCTCGGTAATCTTAACTTTTACTACCTACTCTAAGACGCCTATAACCGTACCTCCCCGTATATCTAATCCCTTTTCTAGTTCACCTCGACCCTTCGCCTTACCCTCGCTACCCCCTTCGGCCTCGTTACTCGCCAACGATATAACTACCGTAGCTCGATAATCGACCTATACTAGTACTCGTAACGCGCGCTAGTACGCTATATCGAAACAATCGAGTAAGGGGGCTTTAACTACCTCCCGATCCGTTACGACCTACGTCTTTCCCGGCTACTTACTACCCCCCTCGAGGGCTAGGCATAGAAAGATATTAACCCGGACAGCGCCTTCTAGCTAGTAGCGGCCGCGCCGCGACTTCGCCGCGACGTTACCTTTACCCCGTAAATCCTCGATAACTATGTCGACTAACTTACCTCCTTTTTTACTACTACCGCCGACGTAGTCGCTAAAAAAAAACGTCCCGTTAAAGGCGCGACGTTAGCCTAGTAGTTTACCGATATCGTAGTTACTACGTAACGTTGTAATAACGCTTTCCGGCTTTAGAAACGTACTTAATCGCTACTCGACCTCGATAACTATAACGTAGCCCGCCGTTATAAAAAGAAACTTATTAAACGCGCTAAAACTAAATACTAAAAAGATACCGTAAATAACTTATTTTAAAATAATAAACTACTCTAAACTTTAAAGAAATAGGCCCGGCTACGTAGCTATAAACTACTAAAAAACGTCCGCCTCCCCGACCTACGTTTTAACGCCGACCTCCTTACGACCTCCGACTATAACTCGAAGGCTCGTATCCTAGTTAACAAATTCTTCCTTTCTCCCCCCGTTAACCTCTCTAATATCCCCGACCCTTAACCCCTTATCCTAGCTTATACTACGTCTAAGCAAATCTTTAGCGTAAAAGTAGTAATAGTACTAAATAAACTCTTATCCTAAAAAGTACCCGGTAATAACTTTCTCCCGGCTAAGTTTTTTAAAATACTTTACCCCCCGCTTTTACTATCCCTCTATAACCTCGTTTAAGCAAGTATTAACCTAAAATACTACCCGTAACACTTCCGCCGCGCGTTAGTTATCGTACTCCCTAAGCCTAACAAGTTAAAAACGTAAAAATAAAAAACGGGCGTATATAAACCAATCTCCTTACTATACACCCTCGGTAAAGTAGTCAAGACCTTAATTAGCCAAAAAGTTATACTAATCACGAAATAGTATAATCTAATTTTAAAAGACTAAATAAATAACCGTACTTATAAGTCTACCGAATTAACTAGTACCGCGCTTATTAATATCGTTAATACCGCCTTTACGCAATAAACTTATATAACCTTACTCTAATTTAATATTAATAACGCTTTCGATACCGTTAACTACGCCCGCCTACTTTATACTTTTTATTCCGCCGGCTACCCGCTATAAATAGTTAACTAAGTACGTAGCTTCCTCGCCTTACGCTCGGCCTAGCTTCGTTTCGACGGTCGTATCTTAACTACTATCCTAATTATCGTAAGCGTTCCCCAAAGTTTAGCTTTATCCCCTATTTTATTTATACTTTATATTTCTACCCTATACCGCGAGCTCGTAACGCTCCCGTATATAATAACTATCGGATTCGTCGACGATACTAACTTTATTACTATAAACGATAACGTCTAACGAAACTATATTAACCTTGTTTACGCCTAACGAACTTGTTAAGCGTAGGCTAGTCGTTATAAAATAACTTTTACGCCCGCTAAATACGAGCTTATATACTTTAGCCGTAGCTATAAAACTAATACTACCTCGCTACGACTTAGTACTAATATTATATAGCCTACCGAGTCCGCCCGGTTCTTTAAATTCTAAGTCGACCGTAAACTAAACTAGCGTATATACGTTAAATAAATTAAAGCAAAAATAGCGACCTAAATATTTATACTAACCCGAATAGCTACGTCCGCGTAAAAATATCGCATCGACTCGGTACGCCGCCTTTACCTTACGTATATTCGTATAATAATCGCCTATAACTACCTAATATAGCTTAATCCTAACCGTACTATCCTAGCCCGTATTAAAACACCGTTACAAAGAATACAACGCGCCGTACTCCGAGTTATCGCCAGGGTATATAAATCTACTCTATTAAACCTACTCAAACTCGAAACTAGCGTCCCCCTTATAAAGACGTACCTTTAATACCGCGTAGCCGACTTCTACCTTACTAATACTTACTACCGTACTTACCTCGAACGATTATAACTCGATATATTTTAATAACTATACTACCTACGCTACTTAACGCGTCTCTTACCGTACTAATTCCTTACTTCCTTTATAAGTAGTACCTTTACGTAAGCTAACTAGTAGTACTACCAAACTAGCCTATAAATAAAGCCTCGCTTTATTAAGCTTTTCGAATAGTAATAAGTACTCGTAGTAGCTCCGTTACCGGGCCGTAACGTAATTATTAAGTTATTAGACTTAGACTATAAAAAACCGTTCTTTAAATATACGGGCCTCGTTAAGTACGAGAGTAATATTTTAACTTAAGTTTATACTAGACATATCGGTTTTAAGGGCTACTTTTTTACGCGCCGCGTACTAGACGCGACTTCGCCGCGTTACCTTTATAACAGTTAAGAGGATAGTACGTATATTTTATACTTTTATCCTTTTAATACTAAGGCCCGCTTTTAACTTTACGCTTTGTTTAAACGTTTATTACGTAATAAATATAACGTTGTATTTATTACGAATAACCTTAAAGATACTATATATATAGTACGATAGTTATTACGATTATATATATTATCGTATTACTAACTTATATAATAATTACTACTAAAACGATAAACTATAATACAAATTAATTCTCCGCCGTTATAGCGTAACTTATTCCCCGTGACTAATATACGCTTTTTTATTTACTTGTTATCTTTTTTACCCCCTTTATTACTACTATTACTATTTATACCGCCGTTACTACCGTCGTTACTAAAACCGCTAAAGCTTGCTTCGCTCGTAGCGTCGTCACCGCTACGACGACTATCGTTAATACTTATATCGTCGTCGGGACGACGAGCCTAAGCCGTACTCGCGGCTTTAAT
>JANSMC010000269.1:0-12696 GCA_029299015.1 Ophiostoma montium | reverse complement strand
TTTTTTCTTTTTTTTTTTTTCCTCTTTTTTTTTTTTTTTTTTTTTTTCTTTTATAGTTCGTTTATACCCGTACTTAGTTATTTCTTTTTTTTTTCGTTCTTTTTTTTCTTTTTTTATCTTTTTTTATTATAACGTTAAAGGACGTAAAGTAGTCCGGTAGTAATAACGAGGTTATTATTATCCGTATAAGGAGTAAACGGAAGGCGCGTTAGGCTAGTAAGGTTAGATACGTTAAGGCTAAGACCTAGGCCGACGTTTATATTATTACTATAGTAGTAGTTACGCCTTCGTTTAGTACGCCGCCGTTGTTTAAAAAGTTACGCTCGGTCGCGGAATATTACTTATATTATATACGGTAAATAAAAAAGTATTTAAAAGCGGCGGTAAGCGGGCGCGGTAACCGCGTCGATACGCCTAACTACCGTATATAGGCTAGAGTAGGCCTAAAGTACGTATACTATTCTCGTATTAGTTAGTTATATAAAAATATAAGTTATAGCGATAGAGTTACCCGTTACCGTTCTTATTATTAATAGACTAGTTCGAAGTAGGCGCGAAGATTAAAATAGTAAGTTTTATATTTTATTATTATAAGTAAGTAAACGGTACTAGTACGTTAGTTAGTATAATAAATAAGTAAAAACTTTATTAGTAGTCGTTAGGTTAGACGTTAAACGACGCGAAGCCGTAGTTAACTTTGCCTAAGGACTCGGCAGTTATACGTTTATAGGAGGTTTAAAGGGAAATTATTTTTAATTTTATCGACGTAGTAAAGTAAGGTTTTAGTATATACTTTGCCGCGTTAAAACGTTTATTTGGTTCGTTCGAGTTACTAATAGCCGAGGTATCGCGTATTAAAGCCGCGAGTACGGTTTAGGCTCGTTATCTTAACGACGATATAGGTATTAATAATAGTCGTTGTAGTAGCGACGACGTTACGAGCGAGGCGAGTTTTAGCGGCTTTAGTAGCGACGGTAATAACGGTAGTATAAATAGTAATAGTAGTAGTAAAGGGGGTAAGAAAAATAGTAAATAAATAAGGAAACGTATATTAGTTGTAAAAAATAGGTTACGTTATAGCGACGGAGAATTAATTTGTACTATAGTTTATTGTTTTAGTAGTAATTATTGTATAAGTTAGTAATATAGTAATATATATAGTCGTAATAACTATTATACTATATATATAATATTTTTAGGGTTATTCGTAGTAAATACGACGTCGTATTTATTACGTAGTAGACGTTTAAATAAGGCGTAAAGTTAAAGACGGGCTTTAGTATTAAAAGGATAGGAGTATAGGATATACGTACTATCCTTTTAGTTATTATAAAAGTAGCGCGGCGAAGTCGCGTTTAATACGCGGCGCGTAAAAAAGTAGCTTTTAAGACCGATATATTTAGTACGGACTTAAGTTAAGATATTACTCTTATGTTTAGTAAGGCCCGTATATTTGAGTAGCGGTTTCTTATAGTTTAGGTTTAATAGTCTAATAATTACGTTACGGCCTAGTAACGGAGTTACTACGAGTGTTTATTACTATTCGAAAAGCTCGATAAAGCGAGGCTTTATTTATAGGCTAGTTTAGTAGTATTACTAGTTAGCTTACGTAAAAGTATTATTTATAAAGGGAGTAAGGAATTAGTACGGTAGGAAACGCGTTAGGTAACGTAAGTAGTATAGTTATCGAAATATATCGAGTTATAATCGTTTAAAGTAAGTACGGTAGTAAGTATTAGTAAGGTAGAAGTCGGTTACGCGGCGTTAAAAGTACGTTTTTATAAGGGGAACGCTAGTTTCGAGCTCGAGTAGGTTTAATGGAGTAGATTTGTATACCTTAGCGATAATTTGGAGTATAGCGCGTTATATTTTTTATAGTGGTATTTTAATACGGGTTAGGATAGTACGGTTAGGATTGAGCTATACTAGGTAATTATAAGTAACTACTATACGAATATACGTAAAGTAAAGGCGGCGTACCGAGTCGATACAATATTTTTACGTGGACGTAGCTATTCGGGTTAGTATAAATATTTAGGTCGTTATTTTTACTTTAATTTATTTAACGTGTATACGTTAGTCTAACTTGTAGTCGACCTAGAATTTAAAGAATTGGGTAGACTCGGTAAGTTTTATAATATTAGTACTAAGTCGTAGCAAGGTAGTATCGGCTTTATAGTTATAGTTAAAGTGTATAAACTCGTATTTAGCGGGCGTAAAGGTTATTTTATAACGATTAGTTTACGCCTAGTAAGTTCGTTAAGCGTAAGTAAGGTTAATATAATTTTGTCGGACGTTATCGCTTATAGTAATAAAGTTAGTATTATCGGCGAATCCGATAATCGTTATATATAGGAGCGTTACGAGTTTATAGTATAGGGTAAAGATATAAAGTATAAATAGAATAGGGGATAGAGTTGAACCTTGGGGAACGCTTACGATAATTGGGATAGTAGTTAAGACGCGATTGTTAAAACGAAGCCGGGCCGAGCGTAATACGAGGAAGTTACGTACTTAGTTAACTATTTATAACGGGTAGTCGGCGAAATAGAAAGTATAAAGTAGACGGGCGTAGTTAACGGTATTAAAAGCGTTACTAATATTAAGTTAGAGTAAGGTTACGTAAGTTTATTACGTAAAGGCGGCGTTAATAATACTAGTAAGCGTAGTACTAGTTAATTCGGTAGACTTATAGGTACGGTTATTTATTTAGTTTTTTGGAATTAGATTGTACTATTCCGCGACTAGTATAACTTTTCGGTTAATTAGGGTTTCGACTACTTTACCGAGGGTATATAGTAAGAAGATTAGTTTATATACGCCTATTTTTTATTTTTACGTCTTTAACTTACTAGGTTTAAGGAGTACGATAATTAGTACGCGGTAGAAGTATTACGGGTAGTATTCGAGGTTAATACTCGTTTGGACGAGGTTATAAAGGGACGGTAGGAACGGGGGGTAAAGTATTTTAAAGAATTTAGCCGGGAAAAAGTTATTACCGGGTACTTTTTAAAATAAAAGTTTATTTAATACTATTGTTATTTTTACGTTAAAGACTTGTTTAAACGTAGTATAAACTAGGATAAGGGATTAAGGGTCGGGGATATTAGAAAGGTTAACGGGAGGAAAGGGGAAAAGTTTATTAGCTAAGATACGAGCTTTCGAGTTATAGTTAAAAGTCGTAGGGAGGTCGGCGTTAGGTCGTAGGTTAGAGAGGCGGACGTTTTTTAGTAGTTTATAGTTACATAGCCGGGTTTATTTTTTTAAGGTTTAAAGTAGTTTATCGTTTTAAAATAAGTCGTCGACGGTATTTTTTTAGTATTTAGTTTTAGCGCGTTTAATAAGTTTTTTTTTATAGCGGCGGGTTACGTTATAGTTATCGAGGTTAAGTAACGATTAGGTACGCTTTTAAAGCCGGAAGGCGTTATTATAACGTTACGTAGTAGTTATAATATTAGCGGACTACTAGGTTAACGTCGCGCCTTTGGCGGGACGTTTTTTTTTAGCGATTATATCGGTAGTAGTAGTAAAAAAAAAAGTAAATTAATCGATATAGTTATCAAGGATTTACGGGGTAAGAGTAACGTCGCGGCGAAGTCGCGGCGCGGCCGTTACTAATTAGAAGGCGTTATCCGGGTTAATATTTTTTTATACCTAGCTTTTAAGGGGGGTAGTAAGTAGCCGGGAAAGACGTAAGTCGTAACGGATTAGGAGGTAGTTAAAGCCCCCCTACTCGATTATTTCGATATAACGTATTAACGCGCGTTATAAGTACTAGTCTAAGTCGATTATCGAGTTACGGTAGTTATATCGTTAACGAGTAACAAGGCCGAAGGGGGTAGCGAGGGTAAGACGAAGGGTCAAGGTGAACTAGAGGAAGGATTGGATATACGGGGAGGTACGGTTATAGGCGTCTTAGAGTAGGTAGTAAAAGTTAAGATTACTAAGAACGATATTATCGTAGGCCGGATTTTATAAAGTTACTATATCGTTAAGGGGATTTATTTATCCCGTAAAGTACGGGTTGGGTAAGTATACTAACTAAATAGTAACCTAGCGGTAGTTAGAATAGAGTATAACTTTGTACTAGTTGTTACTACTAGATACTATCTACGTTACGACTTTTTATCTTTTGTATAGGTAAATAGTCGCGTTACCGTCGTAATAGATAGTGTAGTATTAAGACTTTGTTTTATTTTATAGTTAGCCGTACTTGTTCTTGTTTAGTTCCTGGATTATAAGGATATTAAGAGCAATAGTAAAGTTAAGCGCCGTCGTAAGGTTATTAATATTCTTTTAGACGTTCTATTAGATAATTTTTAATATTAGGACGGGGTATTAGTTTAGGCGGTTTTAATTGCGTAGGAGCGTAGTTTTTACGTAGTAGTATTATTGTTTTAGCTAGAAAGAATTATATCGGTAATTTTTTAGTTGTTTTTATTATTTTAGAGTACCGTAAAGGTCGAAAAGCGTCCGACCTTAGTTTTAGTTTTCGTTATTTTAGGCGCGGTTATTTTAGGGGCGGTAGTCGGGGAGGCTATAGTCGGGGGGGGGTCGGATTTTTTATAAAGTATAAAACGAATAAGTTAAAGTCGGTACTCGTTCGTAGTTTTTTCGCGAGTTTTTTTAGTTTTTAGGTAGTAAGGGTTTTACGCCGTATAGTCGTTTTAGTAATTAATACATTTAAATTAAGCCGGGTTCGTATAGTCGGTTAACGTATACCTTTCGAGTAAGTAACTAGCGTATTTAGTTATTTTTTAGTAATAGCGTATAATATACCCGAATACTTAGTACTTAAAGTACCGCGTAATCTTTAATACTACGTAGTACGGTTCGTAATTGAAAATTTGGGTATTCTATCCTAGTCCGCGGTTATATAGCGAGTTCGTATTATTTATATTAGTAAGGTGAAGTTGAAAGAGGCCGGTTTTATCGTTACGTATTTTAATTATAACGGTAAATAGTAGTAACGGGATAGTTTTTTTAAACTTTTAATCTCTCTTTATTATCTCGGTACTAAATAAGTAGTTAAGTACTTATTTAGTTATAACTACGAAGGTTCGCCGGCGCGGTTACGCTTAATCTTTAAATATAACGGTAATCTAATTTAGTAAAGCGTCGTCTAGAGGTTTTTTAAGTTATACTACTATATCGTAACTAAAAAGCTTACGTATATTAGTTAATTCGGTACCTTCGGGGAAAGCGGAAGTAATAGTTTATACCGTTTCTTTATAAAAAACGTTTTTTCGATAATTATCGCGATATAGTTACGCAAGAGTAAATTTATTAAATTGATAACGGAATTGGATTCGCTATTATCGAAAGTATAATTAGGCGTAGCGCCGCCGCCGCGCCCTCGCGGCGCGGTCGTAGCGGTGGCTAAACGTTATTACGACAATTAGAGCGACTAGCCGATACGATTACGACTCGCCCCGACAACGATACGAATTTATCCTCTTTTCGCCGCGATAACGCGAACATAGCTAAATCTATTAAAGAATAGACTAAATTATTCGAAAACTTTATTTCCCGTCTTTTCTAGGTTAAGGGCGTTAACCTAGGGCTAGTACGAGAGATTATCGAGGGCATTATTATTACGTATAACGAATACGTCCGATATAACCTTTTAACTAACGAGCTCTTCGACCTCGTCCGTAACTATCTCCCGCCTTTTTTCCCCTTTACTCCCCCGATAACTCCTTTTCCCTTTTTCTCCGATATTTTTAAAAATACGGTCCGTACTATTCCCGCCCGCGAGTACGACTAGTACGAAATTACGATTCGTTATAGCGACGCCCCCGATAATATTAAACAGCGTACTTTTTTTTTTTTTTTTTTGATTTGTACTCCTATAGACCATCTATGGATAGTATAAGGGACGTCTATACTAAGTCGTATAGTAAAAACCCGAGGGTAATAAGCCTATTACCGTCGGGGAAAACTCTATGCGTAGTGGCCTGTTAGGGCGGAAACTGTACTGGCGAGTGTATAAATATTGATGTGAGTAGGCTTTAGGCCCGTCTTTTCTAGGGCATATAGTACCTACCTCGGATACTTTTACGTTGTTTAGGCGTAAGGCATTTATAATAAAAAGGTTAGCTATTAAGGAAGGAGCGACCGGTATCGTAAAGGTAGGAGCGGCGTAGCTACTTGCTTACTCGGTGCTTTTTTACGAGGAAGGAGCGACCGGTACGTTACCCGGTACGTTTATTAGGTTATTTAGCTATTTTTTCTAGCGTTATTCTCTTTTTATTCTTTTTTTTCTTCGTCTTCCTTTTTTCTTTTTATTTTTTTCGTCCTTTTTCTTTTTTTTACTCCTTTCTTTTTATCTTTTTTTTTTCTATCTCTTTTTCCTTTCCTTTTTCCTTTTTTTTTTTTTTTTATTTCTTTTATAGTTCGTCTATGCCCGTACTTGGCTACTTTTTTTCTTCTTCGTTTTTTTTTTTCCTTTTTTGTCCTTTTTTATTA
This sequence comes from Ophiostoma montium, assembly GCA_029299015.1. Classification (NCBI taxonomy): domain Eukaryota; kingdom Fungi; phylum Ascomycota; class Sordariomycetes; order Ophiostomatales; family Ophiostomataceae; genus Ophiostoma; species Ophiostoma montium. Next base: position 6,228 of record JANSMC010000269.1, on the reverse strand, counting down.
TAGTATTAAACGACGTAAAGTAGTCCGGTAGTAGTAACGAGGCTATTACTATCCGCGTAAGGAGTAAACGGGAGGCGTATTAGGCCGGTAAGGCTAAACGCGTTAAGGCTAAGACTTAGGCCGACGTTTATATTATTACTATAGTAGTAACCACGCCTCCGTTTAATACGTCGCCGCTTTTTAGGAAGTTACGCCTAGTCGCGGAATATTACTTACGTTACGTATAGTAAATAGGGAAGTATTTAAAGGCGGCGGTAAGCGGGCGCGGTGACCGCGTCGACGTGCCCGATTGCCGTATATAGGCTAGAGTAGGCCTAAAGTACGTGTACTGCTCTTGTATTAACTAACCGTATAAGAATATAAGTTATAGCGATAGAGTTACCCGTCGTTATCCTTATTACTAATAAACTAGTTCGAGGTAGGCGTAAAGATTAAGATAGTAGGTTTTATATCCCGTTATTATAAGTAGGTAAACGGTATTAGTACGTTAGCTAGTATAATAGATAGGTAGAAACCTTATTAGTAGTCGTTAGGTTAGACGCTAAGCGACACGAAGCTACGGTTAATTTTACCCAAAGACTCGGCGGTTATTCGTTTATAAAAAACTTAAAAGGAAACTACTTTTAATCTCGTCGACGTAGTAAAGTAAGGCTTTAGTATATACCTCGCCGCGTTAAAGCGTTTATTTAGTTCGTTCGAGTTATTAACGGCCGAGGTATCGCGTCTTAGAACTACGAGTACGGCTTAGGCTCGTTATCCCGACGACGATATAGGTATTAGCGATAGTCGCCGTAGCGACGACAACGCTACGAGCGAGGCGAGCTTTGGCGGTTTTAATAGTAATAGTAGTAGCGACGGTATAGATAGTAATAATAGTAGTAAAGGGGGTAAGAAAGATAGTAAGTAAATAGGGAAACGTGTATTAGTTATAGGGAATAGGCTACGTTATAACGGCGGAGAATTAACTTATATTATAATTTATCGTTTTAGTAGTAATTGTTGTATAAGTTAGTAATACGGTAATGTATATAGTCGTAATAACTATTATACTATATGTATAGTATTTTCGGGGTTATTCGTAGTAAATACGACGTTGTATTTATTACGTAGTAAATATTTAAACGAGGCGTAGAGTTAAAGGCGGGCCTCGGTATTAAAAGGATAAGAGTATAAGATATACGTATTATCCTCTTAGTTACCGTAAGGGTAACGTAACGAAGTCGCGTTTAGTACACGGCGTATAAAAAGGTAGCCTTTAAGACCGATGTATCTAGTACGGACTTAAGTTAAAATACTACTCTCGTACTTAGCGAGGCTCGTATATTTGAATAACGGTTTCTTATAGTCTAGGTTTAATAGTTTAATAATTACGTTACGGCCCGGTAGTAGAGTTATTACGAGTGTTTATTACTATTCGAAAAGCTCGATAGAACGAGGTCTTGTTCGTAGGTTAGTTTAGTAGCGCTACTAGTTAGCCTACGTAAAAGTACTACTTATAAAAGGAGTAGGGAATTAGCGCGGTAGGAGACGCGTTAGATAGTATAGGTAGTATAATTATCGAAATATATCGAGTTATAATCGTTCGAAGTAGGTACGGTAGTAAGTATTAGTAAAGTAAAAATCGGCTACGCGGCGTTAGAGGTACGTTTTTATAGGGGGGATATTAGTTTCGAGTTTAAGTAGGTTTAGTAGAATAGATTTATATACCCCGGCGATAATTCGGAGTACGGCGCGTTATATTCTTTATAGCGGTATTTTAATACGGGCTAGGATAGTACGGTTAAGATTAAGCTATACTAGGTAACCGTAAATAATTACTGTACGAATATATGTAAAGTAAAGGCGGCGTGCCGAGTCGATACAATATTTTTACACGGACGTAATTATTCGGGTTAGTACAAATATTTAGGTCGTTATCTTCGTTTTAATTTGTTTAACGTGTATACGCTAGTTTAATTTACGGTCGACCTAGAATTTAAAAAACCGGGCGGACTCGGTAAGTTATATAATATTAGTACTAAGTCGTAACGAGGTAGTATTAGCTTTATAGTTACGACTAAAGTATATAAGCTCGTATTTAGCGGGCGTAAAGGTTATCCTATAACGATTAGCCTACGTTTAGTAAATTCGTTAGGCGTAAGCGAGGTTAATATAGTTTCGTTAAACGTTATCGTTTATAGCGATAAAGTTAGTATCGTTAGCGAATCCGATAGTCGTTATATACGAGAGCGTTACGAGTTCGCGGTATAGGGTAGAAATATAAAGTATAAATAGAATAGGGGATAAAGTTAAACTTTAAGGGACGTTTGCGATAATTAGGATAGTAGTTAAGACGCGACTATCGAAGCGAAGCCGGGCCGAGCGTAATACGAGGAAGTTGCGTACTTAATTAATTATTTATAGCGGGTAGCCGGCGGAGTAGAAAGTATAAAGTAGACGAGCGTGGTTAACGGTATCGAAAACGCTACTAATATTAAATTAGAGTAAAGTTATATAAACTTATTATATAAAAGCGGCGTTAACGATATTAGTAAGTACGGTACTAGTTAATTCGGTAAACTTATAGGTACGGTTATTTATTTAGCCTTTTAGAATTAAATTTACTATTTTGATCTTCGTGCCTACCTCGAGCTAGTCTGTTAGTAATAAGGACGGTGACGGGCAATTCTATCGCTATGACTTATATTCTTGTACGGCTGGTTAATACGAGAGTAGTGCGCGTACTTTGGGCCTGTTCTAGCCTGTATGCGGTAGTCGGGCGCGTCGACGCGGTTACCGCGCCCGCTTGCCGCCGCCTTTAAACACTTCCCCATCTGCCGCACGTAACGTAGGCAGTATTCGGCGACCGGGCGTAACTTCCTAGGAAGCGGCGGCGTATTAGACGGAGGCGTAACTACTACTGTAGTAGCAATATAAGCGTCGGCCTAGGTCCTAGCCTTAACGCGTCTAGCTTTACCGGCCTAACGCGCCTTCCGCTTACTCCTTACGCGGATAGTAGTAGCCTCGCTACTACTGCCGGACTACTCTACGTCGTTTAACGTTATAGTAAAGAAGGATAGAAAAGGAAAGAAAAGAACGAAGAAGAAAGGAAGTAGCTAAGTGCGGGTATAGGCGAACTATAGAGGAAATGGAAAAGAAGAAAAAAGGAAGAAGGAAAGGAATAAGAGATAGAAAGAAAAGGAGATAGAAGGAAAGGAGTAAGAAAAGGAAGAGGGAAGAGAAAGATAGAAGGAAGAAAGGAAGACGAAGGAGGAAAAGAATAGAAGGAGAATAACGCTAAAAAGGATAGCTAGATAACCTAATAGACGTACCGGGCAACGTACCGGTCGCTCCTTCCTTACGAAAAAGCACCGAGTAAGTAGGTAGTTACGCCGCTCTTACCTTTACGATACCGGCCGCTCCTTCCCTAATAGCTAACCTTTCTACTATAGATACTTTACGCCTGAATAGCGTAGAAGCATCTAAGGCAGGTACTATATACCCTAGAAAAGACGGGCCCAAAGCCCACTCATATTAATATTTGTATACTCGCTAGTACAGTTTCCGCCCTAGTAGGCCATTGCGTATAGAGTTTTCCCTGACGGTAGTAGGCTTATTACCCTCGGGTTTTTACTGTACGACTTAGTATAGACGTCTTTTATACTATCTATAGATGGTCTATAGGAGTATAAATCAAAAAAAAAAAAAAGAATTAAATTATATTATTCCATAATTAGTATAACTTTTTAGTTGATTAGGGTTTTAACTACTTTACTAAGGGTATATAGTAAAGAGATCGGTTTATATACGCTCGTTTTTTATTTTTACGTCTTTAACTTATTAAGCTTAGGGAGTACGATAACTAGTATACGGCAGAAGCGTTACGGGTAGTATTCGAGGTTAATACTTATTTAGACGAGGTCGTAAAGGGACGGTAAGAACGGGGGGTAAAGTATTTTAAAGAACTTAGCCGGGAAAAAGTCGTTACCGAGTACTTTCTAGGATAGGAGCTTATTTAGTATTACTACTACTTTTACATTAGAAACTTGTTTAAACGTAGTATAAGTTAAAATAAAGGGCTAAGGGTCGGGGATATTAAAAAAGTTAACGGGAGGAAAAGGGAAGAATTTATTAGTTAGGATACGAGCTTTTAAGTTATAGTCGAAAGTTATAAAGAGGTTAGCGTTAAAACGTAAGTCGGGGAGGCGGACGTTTTTTAGTAGTTTATAGCTATATAACCGGGCCTATTTCTTTAAGGTTTAGAGTAGTTTGTCGTTTTAAAATAAGTCGTCGACGGTGTTTTTTTAGTATTTAGTTTTAGCGCGTTTAATAAGTTTTTTTTTATAACGGCGGGTTGCGTTATAGTTATCGAGGTTAAGTAGCGATTAGGTGCGTTTTTAAAGCCGGAAAGCGTTATTATAACGTTACGTAGTAGTTACGATATTAGCGGACTACTAGGCTGACGTCGCGTCTTTGGCGGGACGTTTTTTTTTGGCGATTATATCGGTAATAGTAGTAAGAAAGGAGGTAAGTTAGTCGATATAGTTATCGAGGATTTACGGGGTAAGAGTAGTATTACGGCGAAGTCGTAGCGTAGCCGTTATTAGTTGGAGGGCGTTGTCCGGGTTGATATTTTTTTATGCTTAGCCTTTAAGGGGGGTAGTAAGTAGCCGGGAAAGACGTAGGTCGTAACGGATCGGGAGGTGGTTAGAGCCCTTTTACTTAACTGTTTTAATATAGTATACTAGTACGCGTTACGAGTACTAGTATAGGTCGATTGTTAAGTTGCGGTAGTTATATTATTAGCGAGTGACGAGGCCGAAGGGGGTAGCGAGGGTAAGGCGGAGGGTCGAGGTGAACTAGAGGAAAGATTGGATATGCGGGGAGGTGCGGTTATAGGCGTCCTAGAGTGGGTGGTAGAAGTTAAGATTATTAAGAACGATATTGTTATAGGCCGGATTTTATAAAGTTGTTATGTCGTTGAGGGGATTTACTTATCCCGTAAGGTGTGGGTCGGGTGAGTATATTAACTAAATAGTAACTTGGCGGCGGCTAGAGTAGAGTATAACTTTGTACTAGTTATTACTACTAGATGCTGTCTACGTTACGACTTTTTATTTTTTGTATAGGTAGATAGTCGCATTGTCGTCGTAGTAGATAGTATAGTATTAGGACTTTATTTCGTTTTATAGTTAGCCGTGCTTATTCTTGTTTGGTTTTTGGATTATAAGGATATTAGGAGTAATAGTAGAGTTGAGCGCTATCGTAAGGTTATTAATGTTCTTTTGGACGTTTTATTGGATAATTTTTAATATTAGGACGGGGTATTAGTTTAGGCGGTTTTGATTGCGTGGGAGCGTAGCTTTTGCGTAGTAGTATTATTGTTTTAGTTAGGAGGAATTATATCGGTAATCTTTTAGTTGTTTTTATCGTTCTGGAGTACCGTAGAGGTTAAAGGGTATTCGACTTTAGTTTTGGTTTTCGTTGTTTTAAGCGCGGTTATTTTAGGGGTAGTAATCGGGGAGGCTATAGTCGGGGGGGGGTCGGATTTTTTATAAAGTATAAAGCGAATAGGTCGAAGTTAGTACTCGTTTATAACTCTTTCGCGAGCTTCCTTAGCTTTCGGGTAGTAAGGGTTTTACGCCGTATAGTTATTTTAGTAGTTAGTATATTTAGGTTAAGCCGGGTTTATATAGTCGGTTAACGTATACTTTTCGAGCGAGTAGTTAGCGTATTTAATTATTTTTTAGTAGTAACGTATAATATACTCGAATACTTAGTACTTAAAATACCGTATAATTTTTAATGTTACGTAGTACGGTTCGTAGTTAAAAATCTAGGTATTTTATCCTAGTCCACGGTTATATAACGAGTTCGTATCGTCTATATTAGTAAGGTAAAGTCGAAAGAGGCCGGTTTTATCGTTACGTATTTTAATTATAACGGTAAATAGTAGTAACGGGATAGTTTTTTTAAGCTTTTAATCTTTCTTTACTATCTTAGTACTAAGTAGGTAGTTAGGCACTTGTTTAGTTATAATTACAAAGGTTTACCGGCGTAGTTACGCCTAGTTTTTAAATATAACGGTAACTTAATTTAATAAAGCGTCGTTTAAAAGTTTTTTAAGTTATACTACTATATCGTAGTTAAAAAGTTTACGTATATTAACCAATTCAGTACCCTCGGGGAAAACGGAAGTAATAGTTTATACCGTTTTTTTATATATACGTTATTTAATATTATCGGGGG
>JANSMC010000268.1:0-13244 GCA_029299015.1 Ophiostoma montium | reverse complement strand
AAAAACCCGAGGGTAATAAACCTATTACCGTTAAGGAAAACTTTATACGTAGTAGCTTACTAAGGCGGAAACTATACTAACGAGTGTATAAATGTTAGGGTTAGTAAAAAAAAACTAAATTAAATTAAATTAATTAGAATAAATATAAATAAACCCTACTACTATCATCGCGACATAGTAGCGCGAGAACAAAATTATTAAAACGACATTAGAATCGAATTCGCAAGCATCGAAAGTATGCTTAGGCGCGACGCCGCCGCCGCGTACTCGCTACGCGGTCGTAGGAGTAGCAATTGGGTATCTTAACGATAGGTACGACCGAACGACAAAAGCACGACACGGCCTTGCGATAATACGAATTCATCCCCTTCTCGCCGCGAACTCGCGAACAAAGACGCTCCCATTAAAGAACAATTAAAAACTCTCGAAAACAATATTACCCGACTTTTCTAAACTAAGGGCGTCGACGCGGGACTCGTTAGTAATATAATGTAGATAGTTACGATATCTCTTATTTATAGTGCGTAGTACTAGCTATTAACTAGCGACCTCGTATCGATCGTCCAAAGTTACCTCCCTTCTCCTATTCTATCTCCTCCCTCGACTCCTCCTATATCCTTTACCGATATCCTTAAAACTACCGAACGAACCGTCCTTGCCCAAAAGCGCGACAAGTATAAAATTATAGTTAACTATTAAAACACCCCCGATAATATTAAACAACGTATATATAAGGAAACGGTATAAGCTATTATTTCCGTTCTCCCCGAGGGTATCGAATTAGCTAGTATACGCAAGCTTCCTAGCTACGATATAGTAGTATAGCTTAAGAAACCTTTAGACGACGCCTTACTAAATTGGGTTACCGCTATATTTAAGGACTAGGCGTAACCGCGCCGGCGAACCTTCGTAGTTATAACTAAATAAGTACCTAACTACTTACTTAATACCGAAATAGCAAAAAAAGATTAAGAGCTTAAAAAAACTATCCCGTTACTACTATTTACCGTTATAATTAAAATATATAGCGATAAAACCGGCCTCCTTCGACTTTACCTTACTAATATAAACGATACGAACTTACTATATAACTACGGACTAGGATAGGATGCCTAGATTTTTAATTACGAACCGTACTACGTAATATTAAAGATTACGCGGTACTTTAAGTACTAGGTATTCGGGTATGTTATACGTTACTACTAGAAAACAGTTAAATACGCTAGCTACTCGCTCGAAGGGCATACGTCAACCGACTGTACGAACCCGGCTTAACCTAAATGTACTAACTACTAAAATAACTATACGGCGTAGAACCCCCACTGCCCGAAAACTAAGGAAGCTCGCGAAAGAGTTACGAACGAGTACCGACTTCGACCTATTCGCTTTATACTTTATAAAAAATCCGACCCCCCCCTGACTATAGCCTCCCCGACTACTACCCCTAAAATAACCGCGCCTAAAGTAACGAAGACTAAAGCTAAGGTCGGACGCCCTTCGACTTTTACGGTACTCTAGAACGATAAGAATAACTAAAAGATTACCGATATAATTCCTCTTAGCCAAAACAATAATACTACTACGTAAGAGCTACGCTCCTACGTAGTTAAAGCCGCCTAAACTAATACCCCGTCCTAATATTAAAAATTATTTAATAGAACGTCTAAAAAAATATTAATAACCTTACGACGGCGCTTAACTTTACTATCGTTCCTAATATCCTTACAATCTAAGAACTAAGTAAAAACAAGTACGGCTAACTATAAAACGAAATAGGGTCCCGATACTATACTATCTACTACGACGGTAACGCGGCTATTTACCTATATAAAAAATAAAAAGTCGTAACGTAGATAGTATTTAGTAGTAATAACTAGTATAAAGTTATACTCTACTTTAGCCGCCGCTAGGTTACTATTTAGTTAGTATACTTACCCGACCCGTACTTTACGGGATAGGTAAGTCCCCTTAACGATATAGTAGCTTTATAGAATCCGGCTTACGACAATATCGTTCTCGGTAATCTTAACTTTTACTACCTACTTTAGGACGCCTATAACCGTACCTCCCCGTATATCCAATCCCTTTTCTAGTTTACCTCGACTCTCCGCCTTACCCTCGTTACCCCTTTCGGCCTCGTTACTCGTTAACGATATAACTACCGTAGCTCGACAATCGACTTATACTAGTACTCGTAACGCGCGTTAGTACGCTATATCGAAATAATTGAGTAGGGGGGCTTTAACTACTTCCTAATCCGTTACGACCTACGTTTTTCCCGGCTACTTACTACCCCCTTCGAGGGCTAGGTATAGAAAGATATTAACCCGGACAACGCCCTCTAGCTAGTAGCGGCCGCGCCGCGACTTCGTCGTAACGCTACTCTTACCCCGTAAATCCTCGATAACTATATCGACTAATTTACTTCTTTTTTTACTACTACCGCCGACGTAGTCGTTAAAAAAAAACGTCCCGCTAAAGGCGCGATATTAGCCTAGTAGTCCGCCGATATCGTAGTTACTATATAACGCTATAATAACGCTTTCCGGCTTTAGAAGCGTACCTAATCGTTACTCGACCTCGATAACTATAACGTAGCCCGCCGTTATAAAAAGAAATTTATTAAACGCGTTAAAACTAAATACTAGAGAGATACTATCGATGACTTATCTTAAAACGATAAACTACTTTAGACTTTAAAGAAATAGGCCCGGTTACGTAGCTACAAACTACTAGAAGACGTCCGCCTCCCCGACTTATATCTTAGCGCCGACCTCTTTACGACCTCCGACTATAATTCGAAGGCTCGTATCCTAGCTAATAAATTTTTCCTCTCTCCCCCCGTTAACTTTTTTAATATCCCCGACCCTTGGCCCTTTGTCCTAGTTTATACTACGTCTAAGTAAGTCTTTAGCGTAGAAGTAGTAATAGTACTAAATAAGCTCTTATCCTAGAAAGTACCCGGTAACGACTTTCTCCCGGCTAGGTTCCTTAAAATGCTTTGCCCCCCGTTCCTACCGTCCTTCTACGACCTCGTCTAGGCGAGTATCGACCTCGAATACTACTCGTAACGTTTCCGCCGCGCGTTAGTTATCGTACTCCCTAAGCCTAGTAAGTTAAGGACGTAAAAACAAAAAACGGGCGTATATAAACCGATCTTTTTACTATACACCCTCGATAAAGTAGTCGAGACCCTAATTAGCCGGAAAGTTATACTAATCGCGGAATAGTATAATCTAATTTTAAAAGGCTAAATAGGTAACCGTACTTATAAGTCTATCGAATTAGTTAGTACCGCGCTTACTAGTATCGTTAACGCCGCCTTTACGTAATAAGCTTGCGTAACTTTACTCTAACTTAATATTAGTAGCGCTTTCGATACCGTTAACTATACCCGCTTACTTTATACTTTCTATTCTACCGGTTACCCGCTATAGATAGTTAACTAAGTACGTAGCTTCCTCGTATTACGCTCGGCCCGGCTTCGCTTCGACGGTCGCGTCTTAGCTACTATCCTAATTGTCGTAGGCGTACCCCAAGGTTTAGCTCTTTCCCCTATTCTATTTGTACTCTATATTTCTACCTTGTACCGCGAGCTCGTAGCGCTCCCGTATATAACGACTATCGGATTCGCCAACGATACTAACCTTATCGTTATAAGCGATAACGTTCGACGAAACTGTATTAACCTTGTTTACGCTTGGCGAATTTACTAGGCGTAGGCTAGTCGTTATAGGATAACTTTTACGCTCGTTAAATACGAGCTTATATACTTTAGTTATAGCTATAAAGCTAATACTACCTTGTTACGACTTAGTACTAATATTATATAGCCTACCGAGTCCGCCCGGTTCCTTAGATTCTAGGTCGACCGTAAGCTAGACTAGTGTACGTACGTTAAATAGATTAAGGCGAAGATAGTGACTTAGATGTTTGTACTAACCCGAATAGCTACGTCCGCGTAGGGATATCGTATCGACTCGGTACGCCGCCTTTACTTTACGTACATTCGTATAGTAATTACTTACGGCTACCTAGTATAGTTTAATCCTAACCGTACTATCCTAGCCCGTATTAGAATACCGCTATAAAGAATATAACGCGCTGTACTCCGAGTTATCGCCGGGGTATACAAGTCTACTTTATTGAACTTACTCGAGCTCGAAACTAGCGTCCCTCTTATAAAGACGTACTTTTAACGCCGCGTAGCCGACTTTTATTTTACTAATACTTATTACTATACTTACTTCGAGCGATTATAGCTCGATATATTTTAATAATTATACTACTTACGCTACTTAGCGCGTTTCCTACCGCGCTAATTCTTTACTCCCCTTATAAGTAGTACTTTTACGTGGGCTAACTAGTAGCGTTACTAAACTAGCCTACGAATAGGGCTTTGCTTTGTCGAGCTTTTCGAATAGTAATAAGTACTCGTAGTAGCTTTACTACCGGGCCGTAACGTAATTATTAGGCTATTAAACTTAGACTATAAAAAACCGTTATTTAAATATACGGGCTTCGCCAAATACAAGAGTAGTATTTTAACTTAAGTCCGTATTAGATATATTAGTTTTAAGGGCTACTTTTTTATACGCCGCGTACTAAACGCGACTTCGCCGCGCTACTCTTACGGTAACTAGGAGGATAGTACGTATGTCCTATACTCCTATCCTTTTAATACTAAGGCCCGCCTTTAACTTTACGCCTCGTTTAAGCGTTTACTACGTAATAAATACGACGTCGTATTTATTACGAGTAACTTCGAAGATATTATATATATAGTACGATAGTTATTACGACTATATATATTGCCGTATTACTAATTTGTATAATAATTACTACTAGAATAATAAACTATAGTACAAGTTAATTTTCCGCCGTTATAGCGTAACTTATTCTCCGCGACTAATATACGCTTCCCTATTTACTTACTATTTTTTTTACCCCCCTTATTACTACTATTACTATCTACACCGCCGTTACTACTGTTGCTACTAAAGCCGTTAAAGCTCGCCTCGTTCGTAGCGTCGTCGCCGCTACGGCGACTATTGTTAGTACCTATATCGTCGTCGGGACGACGAGCCTAAACCGTACTCGCGGTTTTAATACGCGATACCTCGGCCGCTAGCGACTCGAGCGAGCTAGATAAATATTTTAGCGTGGCGAGGTGTATACTAAAGCCTTGTTTTACTACGTCGACGAGATTAAGGGTAGTCTTTTTTTAGGCCTCTTGTAAACGAATAGCCGCCGAGTCCTTGGGTAGAATTGACCGCGGTTTCGCGTCGTTTAGCGTCCGACTTAGCGATTACTGGTAGGGTTTTTACTTGTTTATTATACTGGCTAGCGTACTAGTACCGTCTACCTACTTACGGTAACGGGATATAAAACTTACTATTTTAATCTTTATACTTACTTCGAGCTAGTCTATTAGTAATAAGGACGGTAACGGGTAACTCTATCGTTATGACTTATATTCTTATACGGCTAGTTAATACGAGAGTAGTGCGCGTACTTTGGGCCTGCTTTAGCCTGTATACGGTAGTCGGGCGCGTTGACGCGGTTACCGCGCCCGTTTACCGCCGCCTTTAAACACTTCCCTATTTACCGTACGCAACGTAGGTAGTATTCCGCGACCGGGCGTAACTACCTAGGAGGCGGCGGCGTACTAGACGGAGGCGTAGCTACTACTATAGTAGTAATATAAGCGTCGGCCTAGGTCCTGGCCTTGACGCGTTTAGCTTTACCGGCCTAACGCGCTTTCCGTTTACTCCCTACGCGGATAGTAGTAGCCTCGCTACTACTACCGGACTGTTCTACGTCGCTTGACGTTATAGTAAAGAAGGATAAAAACGGAGAAAAAAGAACGAAGAAAAAAGGAAGTAGTTAAGTACGGGTACAAACGAACTATAAAGGAAATAGAAAAGAAGAAGAAAAGAAGAAAGAAAGGAAAAAAAGATAGAAGGAAAAGGAGACGGAAGGAAAGGAGTAAGAAAAGGAAAAGGGAAAAGAAAGATAGAAGGAAAAAAGGAAAACGAAGGAGGAAAAGAATAAAAGGAGAACAACGCTAGAAAGGATAGCCAGACAACCCAATAAACGTACCGGGCAACGCACCGGTCGCTCCTTCCTCGCGAAAAAGTACCGAGCAGGCAAGTAGCTACGCCGCTCCTACTTTTACGATACCGGTCGCTCTTTCCCTAATAGCCAACCTTTCTACTATAGATACCTTACGTCTGAATAGCGTAGAAGCATTTGAGGTAGGTACTATATGCTCTGGAAAAGACGGGCCCAAAGCTTACTTATATTAATATTTATACACTCGCTAGTATAGTTTACGCCCTAGTAAGCTACTGCGTATAAAGTTTTCTTTAACGGTAATAGGCTTATTACCCTTGGGTTTTTACTGTACGACTTAGCATAGACGTCCCTTATACTATCTATAGATAGTCTATAGGAGTATAAATCAAAAAAATCCGTACTAATTAAATTAAATTAAATTAATAGCTATTAATTAATTTTAATTAGTATTTTTCGGTTTTAAAAATAATTAAATTAAATTAAATTAATTAGTTTAAATAATAATAAAAAAAACTCTTGAAAAGGGTTTTTATTACTATTATCGCAATATAGTAGCGCGAGAATAAAATTATTAAAACGATATTAAAATCGAATTTATAAGTATCGAAAGTATACTTAGGCGCGACGCCGCCGCCGCGTACTCGTTATACGGTTATAAGAGTAGTAATTAGGTATTTTAACAATAAGTACGACCGAACGACAAAAGTACGATACGGCCTTATAATAATACGAATTCATAGGCCGTACCGTTTTTTACTCGTTTTAAGTACGGGCCTTTAAAAAGGGCTTCTGCTACTATTATCGCGACATAGCAGCGTGAGAACAAAATTATCAAAACGACATCAGAATCGAATTCGTAAGTATCGAAAGTATGCCTAGGCGCGACGCCGCCGCCGCGCACTCGCTGCGCGGTCGTGGGGGTGGTAATTGGGTATTTTAACGATAGGTGCGACCGAACGACAAGAGTACGACACGGCCCTGCGACAATGCGAATTTATCCCCTTCTCGCCGCGAACTCGCGAACAAAGACGCTCCTATTAAAGAACAATTGAAAACTCTCGAAAACAATATTGCCCGACTTTTCTAGACTAAGGGCGTCGACGCGGGACTCGTTGGTGATGTGATGTAGATGGTTACGACATCTTTTATCCATGGTGCGTAGCACTAGCTATTAACTAGCGACCTCGTGTCGATCGTCCAAGGTTGCCTCCCTTCTCCTATTCTATCTCCTCCCTCGACTCCTCCTGTATCCTTTGCCGATATCCTTAAAACTACCGAGCGAACCGTTTCTGCCCGAGAGCGCGATAGGTACGAGATTATAGTTAACTGCTAAAACACCCCCGATAATATTAAACAACGTATATATGAGGAAACGGTACAAGTTATTACTTCCGCTCTCCCCGAGGGCACCGAACTGGCTGGCATGCGTAAGCTTCCTAGCTGCGATGTAGTGGTGTAGCTTAAGAAACCTTTGGACGACGTCTTACTGAATTGGGTTACCGCTGCATTTGGGGACTAGGCGTAGCCGCGCCGGCGAACTTTCGTAGTTGTAGCTAAGTAAGTGCCCAACTACCTGCTTAGTACCGAGATAGTAGGGAGAGATTAAGAGCTTAAAAAAACTATCCCGTTACTGCTGTTTATCGTTGTAATTAAAACACGTAGCGATAAAACCGGTTTCTTTCGACTTTACTTTACTAATATGGACGATGCGAACTTACTGTGTGACCGCGGACTGGGATGGGATGCCTAGATTTTTAATTGCGAACTGTACTACGTAGTATTAAAGATTACGCGGTGCTTTAAGTGTTAGGTATTCGGGTATGTTGTACGCTACTGCTAGAAGTTAGTTAAATGCGCTAGCTGCTCGTTCGAAGGGTATACGTTAACCGACTGTACGAACCCGGCTTAACCTAAATGTGCTAACTGCTAAAATGACTATGCGGCGTGGAACCCTTACTGCCCGAAAGCTAAGGAAGCTCGCGAGAGAGCTGCGAACGAGTACCGACTTCGACTTATTCGTTTTGTACCTTATAAGAAATCCGACCCCCCCCCGATTATAGCCTCCCCGACTACTGCCCCTAAAATAACCGCGCCTAAAGTAACGAAGACTAAAGCTAAGGTCGGACGCCCTTCGACCTCTACGGTGCTCTAGAACGATAAGAATAACTAAAAGATTACCGATATGATTCTTTTTAGCTAAGATAATGATACTACTACGCGAGAGCTACGCTCCTACGTAATTAAAGCCGCCCAAACTAATACCCCGTCCTAATGTTAGAAATTGTTTAATGGAACGTCCAAAAGAATACTGATAACCTTGCGACGGCGCTTAATTCTACTATCGCTCCCGATATCCTTGTAATCTAGGAACTAGGCAAGAATAAGTACGGCTAACTATGGAACGAAATAGGGTTTTGATACTATACTATCTACTACGACGGTAACGCGGCTATTTACTTGTATAAGAGATGGGAAGTCGTAACGTGGATAATATCCGGTGGTAATAACTGGTGTAGAGTTATACTCTGCTCTGGCCGCCGCTAGGTTACTATTTGGTTAGTATACTTACCCGACCCGTACCTTGCGGGATGGGTGAGTCCCCTTAACGATATAGTAGTTTTATGGAATCCGGCCTACGATAATATCGTTCTCGGTGATTTTAATTTCTACTACCTACTCTGGGACGCCTATAACTGTACCTCCCCGTATGTTTAATCCCTCCTTTAGTTTACCTCGACCCTCCGCCTTACCCTTGCTACCCTTTTCGGCCTCGTTACTCGTTAACGATATGACTACCGTAGCTCGACAATTGACCTATGCTGGCACTCGTAACGCGCGCCAGTGCGCTACATCGAAACAATCGAGTGGGGGGGCTTTGACTACCTCCCGATCCGCTACGACCTACGTCTTTCCCGGCTACTTACTACCCCCCTCGAGGGCTGGGCATGGAAAGATGTTAACCCGGATAGCGCCCTCTAGCTAGTAGTGGCCGCGCCGCGACTTCGCCGCGACGCTACTCTTACCCCGTAGATCCTCGATGACTATGTCGACTAACTTACCTCCTTTTTTACTACTACCGCCGACGCAGTCGCTAAAAAGAAACGTCCCGCTAGAGGCGCGACGTTAGCCTGGTGGTCCGTCGATATCGTAGCTGCTACGTAACGCTGTAATAACGCCTTCCGGCTTTGGAAGCGTACCTAATCGCTACTCGACCTCGATGACTATAACGTAGCCCGCCGCTACAAAAAGAAACTTATTAAACGCGTTAAAACTAAATGCTGGAGAGACACCGTTGACGACTTATCTTAAGACGATAAGCTGCTCTGGACCCTAGAGAAATGGGCCCGGCTACGTAGCTATAAACTACCAAAAGACGTCCGCCTCCCCGACCTACGTCTTAGCGCCGACCTCTTTGCGACCTTCGACTATAACTCGAAGGCTCGTATCTTAGCTAATAAATTCTTCCCCTTTCCCCCCGTTAACCTTTTTGATATCCCCGACCCTTGGCCCCCTGTCCTAGCTTATACTGTGTTTAAGCAAGTATTTAGCGTAGAAGTAGTAGTAGTGCTGAATAGGCTTCTATCCTGGAAAGTACCCGGTGACGACTTTCTCCCGGCTGGGTTCTTTAAAATGCTTTGCCCCCCGCTCCTGCCGTCCTTTTACGACTTCGTCCAGGCGAGTATCGACCTCGAATACTACCCGTAACGCTTCCGCCGCGCGCTAGTTGTCGTACTCCCCAAGCCTGGTAAGTTAAGGACGTAGAAATAAGAAGCGGGCGTATATAGACCGATCTCTTTGTTATGTACCCTCGGTAAAGTGGTCGAGACCCTGATTAGCCGGAAAGTTATATTGATCGCGGAATAGTATAATCTAATTCTAGAAGGCTAAATGGGTAACCGTGCCTATAGGTTTACCGAATTAGTTGGTACCGCGTTTACTAGTATCGTTAACGCCGCTTTTACGTAACAAGCTTGCGTAACCTTGCTCTAACTTGATATTAGTGGCGCTTTCGATACCGTTAACTACGCCCGCCTGCTTTATACTCTTTATTCCGCCGGTTACCCGCTATGGATAGTTAACTGGGTGCGTAGTTTCCTCGTATTACGCTCGGCCCGGCTTCGCTTCGACGGTCGCGTCTTAGTTGCTATCCTAATTGTCGTAGGCGTTCCCTAAGGTTTAGCTTTATCCTTTATTCTGTTTGTGCTTTATATCTTTACCCTGTACCGCGAGCTCGTAGCGCTCCCGTATATAACGACTATCGGATTCGCCGACGATACTAACCTTATCGCTGTGAGCGATAACGTCCGACGAAACTGTATTAACCTTGCTTACGCCTGGCGAACTTGCTAGGCGTGGGCTAGTCGTTATGGGATGACTTTTGCGCCCGCTAAATGCGAGCTTATGTATTTTAGCCGTAGCTATAAAGCCGATACTACTTCGTTACGACTTGGTACTAATGTTATATAGCCTACCGAGTCCGCCCGGTTCTTTGGATTTTGGGTCGACTGTAAGCTAGACTGGCGTGCGCACGTTAAATAGATTGAGGCGAAGATGGCGACCTAGATGTTTGTACTAACCCGAATAGTTGCGTCCGCGTGGGGATGTCGTATCGACTTGGTACGCCGCCTTTACTTGGCGTGTATTCGTATAGTAGTTGCTTACGGTTGCCTAGTATGGTTTAATCTTGACCGTACTATCCTAGCCCGTATTAGAATACTGCTATAAAGAATATAACGCGCCGTATTCCGAGTTGTCGCCGGGGTATACAAGTCTACTTTATTGAACCTGTTCGAGCTCGAAACTGGCGTCCCCCTTATAGAGACGTACCTTTAACGCCGCGTAGCCGACTTTTACTTTGCTAATACTTACTACCGTGCCTACCTCGAGCGATTGTAGCTCGATATATTTCGATAATTATACTGCCTACGTTACTTAGCGCGTCTCCTACCGCGCTAATTCCTTGCTCCCCCTGTGAGTAGTACTTTTGCGTGGGCTAACTAGTGGCGCTACTAAGTTGGCCTACGAGTAGGGCCTCGCTTTGTCGAGCTTTTCGAATGGTAATAAGTACTCGCGGTAGCTCCGTTGCCGGGCCGTAACGTGATTATTAGGTTGTTAGACCTAGACTATAAGAAACCGTTGCTTAAATATGCGGGCCTCGTTAAGTACGAGAGTAGTATCTTGACTTAAGTCCGTACTGGATATATCGGTCTTAAGGGCTACCTTTTTACGCGCCGCGTACTAGACGCGACTTCGCCGCGTTGCCCTTGCGGTAGTTGGGAGGATAGTACGTATATCTTATGCTCTTGTCCTTTTAATACCGAGGCCCGCTTTTAACTCTACGCTTCGTTTGGGCGTCTACTGCGTGATAGATACGACGTCGTATTTGTTACGAGTAACCCCGAAGATGCTATACATGTGGTGCGATGGCTATTACGACTATATATATTGCCGTATTACTAACTTGTACAATAATTATTACTAGAACGACAAACTATAGTATAAGTTAATTCTCCGCCGCTATAGCGCAGCCTATTCCCCGCGACTAATATACGTTTCCCTGTCTACTCGCTATTTTTCTTACCCCCCTTACTGCTACTGTTACTGTCCATACCGCCGCTACTGCCGTCGTTGTTGAAGCCGCCAAAGCTCGCCTCGCTCGTAGCGTCGTCGCCGCTACGGCGACTATCGCTAGTACCTATATCGTCGTCGGGACGACGAGCCTGAGCCGTACTCGCGGCTTTAATGCGCGATACCTCGGCCGTTAGCGACTCGAGCGAGCTAGACAAACGCTCTAGCGCGGCGAGGTGTATGCTGAAGCCTTGTTTTACTACGTCGACGAGATTAAGGGTAGCTTCCTTTTGGGCCTTTTGTAGACGAATAGCCGCCGAGTCTTTGGGTAGAATTGACCGCGGCTTCGCGTCGTTTAGCGTCCGACTTAGCGACTGCTGGTAGGGTTTTTACTTGTCTATTGTACTGGCTAGCGTGCTAGTGCCGTTTACTTACTTGCGGTAACGGGATACAAAACCTATTATTTTGATCTTCGTGCCCACCTCGAGCTGGTCTGTTAGTGACAAGGACGGTGACGGGTAACTTTATCGCTATGACTTACATTCTTGTACGGCTGGTTAATGCGAGAGTAGTGCGCGTACTTTGGGCCTGCTCTAGCCTGTATATGGTAGTCGGGCGCGTCGATGTGGTTACTACGCCCGCTTGCCGCCGCCTTTAAACACTTCCCTATCTGCCGTACGTAACGAGGGTAGTATTCCGCGACCGGGCGTAGCTGCCCAGGAGGCGGCGGCGTGCTAGACGGAGGCGAGGCTGCTGCTGTGGTAGTAACTTGAGCGTCGGCCTAGGTCCTGGCCTTGACGCGTCTGGCCTTGCCGGCCCAACGCGCCTTCCGTTTGCTCCTTGCGCGGATAGTAGTAGCCTCGCTGCTACTGCCGGATTGTTCTGCGTCGTTTGACGCTATGGCAAAGAAGGATAGAAACGGAGAGAAAAGAACGAAGAAGAAAGGAAGTAGCCAAGTGCGGGTACAGGCGAACTATAGAGGAAATGGAAAAGAAGAAGAAAGGAAGAAGGAAAGGAAAAGGAGATGGAAGGAAAAGGAGATGGAAGGAAAGGAGTGAGAAAAGGAAGAGGGAAGAGAAAGATGGAAGGAAGAAAGGAAGACGAAGGAGGAAAAGAATAGAAGGAGAATAACGCTAGAGAGGATGGCTAGACAACCTAACAGACGTACCGGGTAACGTACCGGTCGCTCCTTCCTCGCGAAGAAGCACCGAGCAGGCAGGCAGCTACGCCGCTCCTGCCTTCACGATGCCGGTCGCTCCTTCCCCAACAGCCAACCTCTCCACTGTAGATGCCTTGCGCCTGAACAGCGCAGAAGTATCTGAGGCAGGCACCATATGCCCTGGAAAAGACGGGCCCAAAGCCCACTCATATCAACATCTGTACACTCGCTAGCACAGTTTCCGCCCTAGCAGGCCACTGCGCACAGAGTTTTCCCCGACGGTAATAGGCTTATTACCCTCGGGTTTTTACTGTACGACTTAGTATAGACGTCCCTTATACTATCCATAGATGGTCCATAGGAGTACAAATCAAAAAAAAAAAAAAAAAATACGAATTCATCCTTTTTTTGCCGCGAACTTACGAATAAAGACGCTCTT
>JANSMC010000267.1:0-13408 GCA_029299015.1 Ophiostoma montium | reverse complement strand
ACAATCTATAGACACCGCCCAAACTATTACACGGACTTAATAGTAGAGGCAATAGCGAGTAGAGTTTTTCCCTTTTCTAGGGCTTTTTACTACTTAAGATAAACATAGAAGGACCTTATACTGTTTATAGACGGTCGATAGGAGTACAAATAAATAAATAAGTACGGTTACTTATTTAGCTTTCCGGAATTAAGTTATACTATTCTACGATTAGTATAACTTTCCGACTAATTGAAGTCGTAACTACTTTACCGAAGGTATATAGTAAAAAGATCGGTCTATATACGCCCGCTTCTTATTTTTACGTCCTTAACTTACTAAACTTAAGGATTATAACAACTAACGTACAACGAAAGCATTACGAATAATATTCTAGGTTAATACTTGCTTAAACAAAGTCGTAAAAAGACGGTAAAAACAGGGAACAAAGTATTTTAAAAAACCCGGCCGGAAAAAAGTCGTCGCCGGGTACTTTCCAAGATAAAAGCTTATTTAGTACTACTACTACTTCTATACTAAAAACTTACTTAAACGTAGTATAAGCTAAGATAAAGGACTAAAAGTCGGGGATATTAAAAAAGTTAACGGGAGGAAAAGGGAAAAATTTATTAATTAAAATACAAGCCTTCGAGTCGTAGTCGGAAGTCGTAAAAAGGTCGGCGTTAAGTCGTAAGTCGGGAAGGCGGACATCTTTTAATAGTTTATAGTTACGTATTCGGGCCTACTTTTTTAAGGTCTAAAGTAACTTATCGTCTTAAAATAAGTTATTGATAGTATCTTTCTAACATTTAGTTTTAATACGTTTAATAAATTTCTTTTTATAACAACAGGCTACGTTATAATCGTCGAAGTCGAGTAACGATTAAGTATACTTCCAAAGCCGGAAAGCGTTATTACAACGTTACGTAGTAACTACAATATCGGCTAACTACTAAACTAACGTCGCGCCTTTAACGAAACGTTTCTTTTTAATAACTACGTCGACGGTAATAGTAAAAAAAGAAGTAAGTTAGTCGATATAATCATCGAGGATCTACGGGGTAAGTACAGTATCGCGGCAAAGTCGCGGCGCAACCACTACCAGCTAAAAAGCGCTATCCGCGTTCACATCCTTCCATACCCAACCCTCGAAGGGGGTAGCAAACGGCCGGGAAAAATATAAGTTATAATAAATCGGGAAGTAGTTAAAACCCCCCTACTCAATTATTTTAATATAACGCACTAGCGCACGTTACGAGTACTAGCAAAGGTCGATTATCGAACTATAGTAATTATATCGTTAGTAAATAACGAAGCTAAAAGGGGTAACGAAAGTAAAGCGAAAAGCCAAAATAAACTAAAAAAAAGATTAAATATACAAGGAAGTATAGTTATAAATATCCTAAAGTAAATAGTAAAAGTTAAGATTACTAAAAACAATATTATCGTAGGCCGGGTTCTATAAAGCTACTATATCGCTAAGGGGACTCACCCATCCTATAAAGTACGAGTCAAGTAAGTATACTAACCAAATAGTAACCTAACGGCGGCTAAAGCAAAGTATAACTTTACACCAATTATTACTACTAAATACTATCCACGTTACAACTTCCTACCTTTTATACAAATAAATTACTACGTTACCGTCGTAGTAAATAGTATAGTATCGGGACCCTATTTCGTTCTATAGTCGGCCGTACTTATTCTTACCTAATTCCTAAATTACTAAAATATCGGGAGTAATAGTAAAGTTAAGCGCTATCGCAAAATTATCGATATTCTTTTAAGCGTTCTATTAAACAATTCCTAATATTAGGATAAAGTAGTAAATTAAACGGCTTTAAGTATATAAAAACGAAGCTCTCGTATAGTAGTATTATTATCTTAGTTTATAAAAATTATATCGGTAATCTTATAATTATTCTTATCGTTCTAGAGTACCGTAAAGGTCGAAGGGCGTCTAACCTTAACTTTAGTTTTCGTTACTTTAAATACTATAGTTTTAGGGGCAATAGTTAAAGAGGCTATAGTTTAAGGAGTATCGGATTTCTTATAAAACGTAAAACGGATAAGTCGAAGTCGATACTCGTTCGTAACTCTCTCGTACTCTTCCTTAGCTTTCGGGTATTAAAGGTTCTACGCTATATAGTCGTTTTAGTAGTTAGCGTATTTAAGTTAAACCGAGTTTATACAATCAACTAACGTATACCCTTCAAATAAACAACTAACGCATTTAACTATCTTCTAGCAGTAACGTACGACATATCCAAATACCTAACACTTAAAGCCAGGGTTGGCAAAAAAAAAGTCAATTAAATTAAATTAATCCATACTAATCAAATTAAATTAAATTAATGGCCATTAATTAGTTTTAATTAGTACTTTTCGTTTTCAAAAACAATTAAATTAAATTAAATTAATTAGTACTAAATTAATTTAGTACTAATTAATTGTTTTGCAAAAACAATTAAATTAAATTAAATTAAATTTGTATTAATTTAATTTAATTAATTGTTGGCTTGCCAAAAAACAATTAATTTAATTTAATTTAGTATGCCATTAATTTAATTTAATTTAATTATTAGTTTTTGGCAATTAATTTAATTTAATTAATTGTTGACTCCTCGGAAAAAAATTAATTTAATTTAATTTAGTATTCCATTAATTTAATTTAATTTAATTGTTTGTACTTTAGTATTAATTTAATTTACTTTAATTTACTTTTTTACTAAACAATTAATCAGACTTAGTCATAGCCTAAAATATAAGTGCTACTACAAAGGATAACTTTGTATAAAGTCTTATAAATTAGAATATACTATAAAGTATATTCGAATAAGGAGTATTAGTTAAAATACTATTATTATTCTTAAATACCGTGATTTAGCAGAAGTAACTACTAATAAGTTAGATTAATATTATAATAAATACGAAAGTAGTAATAACTAACTATACGAATAAAGTAAATTAATCGACTAGCCGTAAAGTATAGTCTTATACTTCGAATACTATTCCTAGATTAATAAGTAAACTACTACTCAAATACTAAGTACTAATATAATTTAAATATTTCAAAGGATTAAAATATATAAAATTTCAAAAAGCAAAAAACTAAATAAAAGAATAACGAAGAAAAAAACTAGCAAATAAACTCCTAAAACTTGAAAACAAAAAAAACACTACCAAAAAAAAAAACCCCTAACTATCCCCTATACTACGTCGTCTTTATCCCGATTCATAGCCCTATTTAAGGCTTAAATATTAGTCGTCCTCCATAACTTTAAGAGTATAATCTTCCGAACAGTTTCGGGAAGAAGCCTATTTCTAGACTTCGTAACCACGTTACTGCTCATAGAAAAAACACGCTCTACCGTAGTAGAAGTAGTAGGAATTGCTAAATACCGCCTAACGATAAGTAATAAGTATATTATTCTTTGATTTAATATACGTAGTATACCTATAGACCGTTTTTAGACAGTATAAGGTATATCTAGGTATACTATCTCTTATTATTTAAAATAGAATATAAGGCTAAAAAAGTATTAATTGTTTTTACTTTAATTTAATTTAATTTAATTATTAACGATTTTTCATTAATTTAATTTAATTAATTGTTGACTTGTCGAAAAACAATTAATTTAATTTAATTTAGTATGCTATTAATTTAATTTAATTTAATTATTAGTTTTTGGCAATTAATTTAATTTAATTAATTGTTGACTCCTCGGAAAAAAATTAATTTAATTTAATTTAGTATGTCATTAATTTAATTTAATTTAATTATTAGTTTCTAGCAATTAATTTAATTTAATTAGTATTTCAGATTTGAAAAACAATTAAATTAAAATTAATTAATGCCAAGACAAAAACAATTAAATTAAATTAAATTAATCTTGGCATTAATTAATTTAATTTAATTTAGTTTTGCCAACAATTAATGTAATAAGTAAATTAATTGTTTTTCGCTACTAATTCCCAACCCTGGTATAAGTGGTGTAGTCGTCGAAATATATTAAGTTATAAGCGTTTAAGGTAAGCGCGGTGATAGGTATTAGTAAAGTAAAAGTCGGTTACGCGGCGTTAGAGGTACGTCTTTATCGGGGGGATACTAGTTTTAAACTCGAGTAAGTTTAATAGGGTAAACTTGTATACTTTAGTAACGACTCGGAGTATAACGCGTTATATTCTTTATAACGGTATTTTAATACGGTTTAGGATAGTACGGTTTGGATTAAGTTATATTAGGTAGTTATAGGCGATTACTATACGAATATACGTGAGGTAAAGGCGGCGTACCGAGTTTATACGATAGCCTTATATAGACGTAACTATTCGGGTAAGTATAAATATTTAGGTCGTTATTTTAGCCTCGATTTATTTAACGTACGTTTGCTAGTTTAGTTTACGGTCGACCTAGAATTTAAAGAACTGGGCGGACTCGGTGGGCTATATAACGTTAGTACTAAGTCGTAGCGAGGTAATATTAGTTTTATAGTTACGGTTAAAGTGTATGAGTTCGTATTTAGTAGGCGCGAAAGTTATTTTATAACGACTAGCCTACGTTTAGTAGGTTCGTTAGGCGTAAGTAAAGTTAACGTAGTTTTATTAAACTTCGTCGTTTATAATAATAAAGTTAGTATCGTCGGCGAACTTAATAGTTATTATATTCGGGAGCGTTACGAGTTTATAGTATAAGGTAGAAATATAAAGTATAAATAAAATAGGGGATAGCGCTAAGCTTTAAAGAATATTTACGATAATTAGGATAGTAGCTAAGACGCGGCCGTTGAAGCGAAGCCGAGCCGAGCGTAATACGAAAAAGCTACGTACTTAATTGATTATTTATAGCGGGTAACCGGCGGAATAAAGAGTATAAAGTAAGTAGGCGTAGTTAATAGTATCGAAGGTTTTACTAATATCGAGTTAAAGTAAAATTGCGTAAACTTATTACGTAAAAGTAGCGTTAATAATACTAATAAACGCGGTACTAGTTAATTTAGTAGACTTATAAGTACGGTTACTTATTTAGCTTTTTAAAATTAAATTATACTATTCCGCGATTATTATAACTTTCCGGCTAATTAAGGTCTCGACTACTTTACCGAGAGTATATAGTAAGAAAATCGGTTTATATACGCCCGTTTTTTATTTTTACGTCTTTAACTTACTAGGCTTAGGGAGTACGATAACTAACGCGCGGCGAAAACGTTACGGGTAGTATTCGAAGTCGATACTAGCCTAAATAAAGTCGTAAAAGGACAGTAAAAGCGGAGGGCAAAGTATTTTAAAGAACCTAACCGGGAGAAAGTCGTTACCGGGTACTTTTTAAGATAAGAGCTTGTTTAGTACTACTACTACTTTTACGCGAAAGACTTACTTAGACGTAATATAAGCTAGGATAAGGGGTTAAGGGTCGGGGATATCCGAAAAGTTAGCGGGGGGAAAGGGGAAAAATTTATTAGTAAAGATACGAGCCTTCGAATCGTAGTCGGAAGTTATAAGGAAATTAACGTTAAGTCGTAAGTTAGGGAGGCGGACGTTATTTAGTAATTTATAGTTACGTATCCGGGCCTATTTTTTTAAAGTCTAAAGTAGTTTATCGTTTTAAGATAAGTCGTCGACGATATCTTTTTAGTATTTAGTTTTAACGCGTTTAATAAGTTTTTTTTTATAATAGCGGGCTACGTTATAATCGTTAAAGTCGAATAACGATTAAGTACGTTTCTAAAACCGGAATACGTTATTATAGCGTTACGTAGTAACTATTATATCGGCTAACTACTAGGCTAACGTCGCGCCTTTAACGGGACGTTTTTTTTTAGCGACTACGTTAGCGGTAGTAGTAAAAAAGGAGGTAAGTTAGTCGACATAATTATTAAGGATCTACGGGGTAAGTACGACGTCGTGGCGAAGTCGCGGCGCGTCCGTTACTAGTTAGAGGGCGTTATCCGGGTTAATATTTTTTTATACTTAGCCCTTAAAGGGGGTAATAAATAGCTGGGAAAGACGTAAGTTATACCGGATTAGAAAGTAGTCGGAGCCCCCCTACTTAATTGTTTCGATAAAGCGTACTAGTACGCGTTACGAGTACTAATAAAGGTCGATTATTAAGTTACGGTAGTTATATCGTTAACGAGTAATAAGACCGTAAGGAGTAACGAGGGTAAGGCGGAAGGTCGAGGTAAACTAAAGGAGGGATTAGATATACGGGGAGGTACGGTTATAAGCGTTTTAGAGTAGGTAATAAAAGTTAAAATTACTAAAAACGATATTATCGTAGGCCGGGTTTTATAAAACGGTTATATCGTTAAAAGGATTTATTTATTTTATAAAGTACGGGTCGGGTAAGTATACTAACTATATTATAACTTAGCGGTAACGGGAGTAAAGTATAACTTTATACTAATTATTACCCTTAAATACTATTTACGTTACAACTTCCTACCTTTTGTATAAGTAAATAGCCGCGTTACCGTCGTAGTAAATAGTATAGTATCAAAACCCTATTTCGTTCTATAGTTCACCGTATTTATTTTTACTTAGTTCTTAAATTATAAAAACGTCGAGAGCGATAGTAAAGTTAAACGCTATCGTAAGGTTATTAATATTCTTTTAGACGTTCTATTAAATAATTTTTAATATTAAGACAAGGTATTAAATTAAGCGGTTTTAATTACGTAAGAGCGTAACTTTTACGTAGTAGTATTATTATCTTAGTTAAAAGGAATTATATCGGTAATCTTTTAGTTATTCTTATCGTTTTAAAGTACCGTAAAGGTCGAGGGGCGTTCGACCTTAGCTTTAGTCTTCGTTATTTTAGGCGCGGTTGTTTTAGGGGTAGTAGTCGGGGAGGTTATAATTAAGGGGGGATCGGATTTCTTATAAGGTATAAAACGAATAGGTCGAAGTCGGTACTCGTTCGTAGTTTTTTCGCGAGCTTCTTTAGCTTTCGAGTATTAGGGATTTTACGCTATATAGTCGTTTTAGTAGTTAACGTATTTAAGTTAAGCCGAGTTTGTATAGTCGGCTAACGTATACCTTTTAAATAAATAACTAGCGTACTTAATTATTTTTTAATAGTAACGTATAATATACCCGAATTTGATTTGATTTGATTTGATTTGATTTGATTAGTATACTTATAGACTACCTTTTAGTAGTATAAGGAACTTTTATACTAACTCGTATAGTAAAAGCCCTACGGCAGCAGGCCTACTACCGTCGGGAAAACTCTATACGCAACTGCCTCGTAAGGCGATCGCTACGCTAGAGAGTATACAAATGTATAAGTGTATAGGCTAGGGCCCGTCTTTTCTATAGCACTAGTGCCTGTCTCCGCCGTAACGGCCACGCCGCGTAAGCGGTACGGCCGCCCTTTTTTTTTTTTTTTTCTTCTTCCTTTTTCCCCTTCGTCCTTCTTCTAATTCCCTCTTCTTTTTCTTTCTTTTTTTTCTATTCTTCCTTTCTTTTCGTAGTTATTATCGTTACGTAGTTATAAGTATTACTTATTATTATTTTACTTATAATTACTATATAAGGTTATACTAAGGCAAAGTATATTAACGTAGGAGCTATTTAACGACCTTAGTTACGTCGCGAGGGTAAGTCGTAGCCGTCGCGACGTCGTATCGGTCACGCAACTAACGCCCTAAGAGGATATAAAGTATAGTACGGGCGTTAGTATTTAGTAGGTAAGAGTAAAGGACGTAAACGCTATCCTCTTACTCCCTATATTAGTATCGCGGCGTCGTTACGTCGGGGACGCGACGTTAAAACAGGTAGCCTTTAAGGCTAATATACTTTGATCGGACTTGCGTAAGTACGTTATTTTCGTACTTAGAAAGGCTAGCGTATTTAAAGAGCGGTTTCTTATAGTTAGGGTTAACGAGGCGAATAAATACGTTACGGCTAGGTTACGACGACGCCGCGAGGGCGGCTTATTATTCGTATAGTTTAAAAGCGCGTGGCCCGGCGTGCGGGCCGAGCTAGTTACGTTACTATACTACCTAGGCAAAGACGTCGGACATAGGAAGGGCGGGGGGGTATCGAGGTAGTAAGCGGCCGGGGCGGCGTAGCTATACTAAACGCCGTAGTATTTTGTACTAGAGCTATTCTAGGTATACGCGGTAATTGTAGTTAGTAGTATAAAAGTCGGCTATACGGCGTTTAAGGTACGTTAGGATAAGTAGTATACTTGTCTCGAGCTCGAGTAGGTAAAAAGGCGTTAACTTATACGCCTTTACGACGACGCGGAGGGTAGTCCTTTATATACGTTAGAAGGGGGTTATTAGACGGGATAGTATAGTCTAGTCGGGGTTAAACTAGACCGGACTACCGTAAACTATAACGGAGCGGATATATACGACGTAAAGTCGGCGTATTATAACTATACGGTATCCCTAAGCCGATATAGTAATACGCGTAAGCGTAAACATTTGCGTCGCTATTTTAGCTTATACTCGTTTAATATACTCCCTTTAGTCGAGCTTACGGTCGATTTAAAACTTTAAAAACTTCGTAGACTTTATTGGCTAGATTTCGTTAGGGCCGAGCCTAAAAGGCGTCAAGTCGGTTTAGTAATTACGGTTAAAGTATATAAACTTATACTTAGTAGGCGCGAAGGCTATACCGTAACGCCGGGCCTATACCTCGTATATACGCTATACGTATACGAGTTAGTTATAGTTCCGGCGAACATTATCGCCTACTATAATAAGGTTAGTATCGTCGGTAAATCCTATAGTCGTAATCGAGGGGAGCGTGGCAAGTTCGCGGTATAGTATCGAAATATATAGGATAAACAAAATAAGGGATAATATAGAGCCTTGGGGGACGTTTACGGCGATAGGGATAGGCGAAAAGATACGGCCGTTAAAGCGAAGTCGCGTTGTTTTATTAACGAAGAAGTTACGCGTTTAGTTAATTATCTAGTTCGGGAAGCCCGTTAAGTATAAGACGTATAAAAGTCGGGTATAGTTTACTATATTAAATACGTTACTAATATTAAATTAAAGTAAGGACGCGTTTACTCGGGCCAAGAATACTACTTTAACGATACTTATAAGGGCGACGTTTACGAACTCCGTAAACTTATATACCCTATTACTTATCTAGCCCTCCGGAATTATATAGTATCGTTCCGTAAGTTTAGTCACTTTACGACTAACGAGGGTTTTAATAACTTTACTAAACGTATAAAGTAGTAAAATAGAGCGATAAGTATTTATTTTTTATTTTTGTATAGCTATTTTACCGGGCTTAAAGAAAACGACTACTAGTGTACGGCGAAACCGTTACGGGTAGTATTTAAGGTTTAAGCTAGCCTAGGCTAAGTTATAAAACGTTAAAAGTAAGGGGGGGTAAAAAAGTTTAAAAAAGCCGGAGAGGATATAGTCGTCGTTTAATACTTTTTAAAAGGGGAGGTAGCTAAGTACTATCGCGACTTTTTTATAAAAAACTTAATTTATCGAGTCGTAAGGGGAAGTAGTAAGTTAGGGTTACGGGATATTTAAAAAATCCGCCGGAAACGAGGGGAAGAACTTATTAATAAGTATACGTACTTTATTTTATTAGTCGGCGGTAGTTAATTACTTAGGGCTAGGCCGAAAGTCGGGTAGGCGGATATCGTCGGGGGGTTTATAGTTACGGATACGTACCTATTTTTCGAGCGTTTATAAAAATTTATTATTTTACGAAAACGAATCGACGGTATCGCGCTAACACTTCGTTTTAACGCGTTTAATTATTTTCTTTTTATATCGACGGGCTACGTTATAGTCGTTTAGGTCGAAAAGGGACTAGGTTCGTTTCTAAAGGCGGAAAGTATAGTTATACCGTCGAGTCGCCGTCGTAACGTCGGAAGTCTACTAAGTAAAGGTTATTCCGTAGGCCGGGCGTTTCTTTTTAGCTACTATATTTACTATTGTAGTAAAAAAAGAAGTAAGTTAGTTAATATAATTATTAAAAATCTACGGGGTTAGTATAACGTCGTGGCGGAGCCGCGGCGTTAAAGCGGCGAGTTCGCGAGTACTTTTTTCGTTTATATTTTTTTATAACTACCCTTAGGGGGTAAGTATAGTTAGGTATAGGAGGGAGAGGCTAAACCGGATAAGTAAATAGTCCGATCCGTTCTATTCGTACGTCTTTTCGTACAAGACGCGCGCGCGTTACGAGTACTAGTAAAGGTCGATTGTTGAGTTACGTTAATTATATTTTTAGTAAGTAGTAAGCCCGAACGGGGTAACGAAGGAGAAGTAGAAAGAGGAGGTAAGGTAAAGGAAAGAGTTAGTATAAGGAAAAGTACGTTAGTAACAATCCTAGAGGGAGTAGTATATATTAAAATCTCCTAGGAGGATATTATCGTAGGTCGGGTTCTAAGCGGCGATAATATTACGGAAGGGACTCGACTAATTTACGAAGTACGGGTCGGGGGAGTATACTAACTATACCGTAGTCCGTCGGTTATTAATTTTAAAGGTAACGCTATACTAGTTTTTACCGCCGGATAAGGACTACGTTACGATCTTTTACCGTTTATATAAGTAAATAGTAACGTTGCCTTCTATATAAATAGTATAGTACTTAGACCTAGATTCGTTTTATAAGAAACCGTATTTATTCTTACCGGGTTCTTAAATAGCGAGGATATTAGGCGCGAGTTAAGCGTTTAACGCCGTTATTACGTTATCGATACTTTTTTATAGGTTTTACTAGACAATATTAATTATATAGGGGGCGGGATTAGAAACGTATATTACGGGCTAGGGTATTATCGTTATTTAAGTTACCGGCGAATATAGCTAGAATAGTAAGATTATTTACGCTTTCCTTTTAAAAGAACGCGTTAGTAGAAGGGCGGCCTAGTCGTTTCGGCGCCTCGGCTTAGGAGGGCGGTAGTAATAGAGTAAGTATAGTCGGTTAAAAGTTAGTAGTACGGTAGGTTATAAAACGGGAGGGACGTAGGCGATACTCCTTAGCGGCTCTTTCGTAGGTAGCCTTAGCCTTAGGGCAGTTAGTATTCTAAACTTCGTAGTTAAACTAGTAGTTAGCGTATTTAAGCTTACTCGTATTAGAGTAGTTTATTATAGTATACCCTTCGAGGGAGTACTTAACGTATTTTTATTTATTATTATAGTAACGGGCTATATACCCGAACGTTTAGTACTTAAAGTATCGTATAATCTTAAACGCCGCGTAGTACGGCTCGTAGTTAAACATTTGCGCCTCCTACTCTAAACCGCGGTTATATAACGTGTTCGTATCTTCGACGCTACTTAGGTAAAGCCTAAGTAGGCCGGTCTTTTTATTACGAGTTTTGATAATAGTAGTAGAAAGTAAGGATAGGAGGGATACTTTAAAAGTACTATCGCGTTTTACTATTAGAAGGTTAAGAAGGCGGACTAGTACCCTCTTAGTAACGAAAACGAATATACGTCGTTACGGCCGCGCGCGGTCGTTAAATATAGCTATAATCTAGGGGAAAGGGCCGTCTCCGAACGGTTCTTTAAATTGTATAACGATATCGTAGCTAGGAAGCTTATATACGCTTACGAACTCGTTACTCTAGGGTAGGACGGTTTTAATAGTTTGGGTAGTTTTATAATAGATACGCTATTTAATATTATCGGGGGCGTCGTTATAACGAATCGTAATTTCGTACTAGTCGTACTTACGGGCGGGAATAGTACGGACCGTACTTTTAAAAATATCGGAAAAGAAAGGAGGAGGAGTTATCGGGGGAGTAAAGGGGAAAAAGGGCGGGAGATAACCGTAGACGAGGTCGAAAAGCTCGTTAGTTAAAAAGTTATATCGGACGTATTCGTTATACGTAGTAGTAACGCCCTCGATAACCTCTCGTACTAGCCCTAAGTTAACGCCCTTAGCCTAAAAAAGACGGGAAATAAAGTTTTCGAATAATTTAGTCTATTCTTTAATAAATTTAACTATATTCGCGTTATCGCGGCGAGAGGGGGATAGATTCGTATCGTTATCGGGGCGAGTCGTAATCGTATCGGCTAGTCGCTCCAATTATCGAGATAGCGTTTAGCCACCGCCACGACCGCGCCGCGAGGGCGCGGCGGCGGCGTTACGCCTGACTATACTTTCGATGATGGCGAATCCAATTCTGTTGTCGATTTGATAAATTTACTCTCGCGTAGTTATGTCGCGATGATTGTCGAAGAAGCTTAATATACCTAAATACTTAGTATTTAAAGTACCGCGTAATCTTTAATACTATATAGTACGGTTCGTAATTAAAAATCTAGGTATCCTATCCTAGTCCGTAGTTATATAACGAGTTCGTATCGTTTATATTAGTAAAGTAAAGTCGAAGGAGGCCGGTTTTATTATTACGTATTTTAATTATAACGGTAGATAGTAGTAACGGGATAGTTTTTTTAAACTTTTAATTTTTCTTTACTATTTCGGTATTAAGTAAATAGTTAAGTACTTACTTAGCTACGACTATAAAAGTTCGTTAACGCGGCTACGTTTAGTTTTTAAATATAACGGTAACCTAATTTAGTAAAGCGTCGTTTAAAAATTTCTTAAGTTATACTACTATATCGTAACTAAGAAGCTTGCGTATACTAGCTAGTTCGGTACCCTCGGGGAAAGTAAAAGTAATAGCCTATACCGTTTCCTTATATATACGTTATTTAATATTATCGGGAGTATTTTAGTAATTAACTATAATCTCGTACTTATTACGCTTTCGGGTAAGGACGGTTCGTTCGGTAATTTTAAAAATATCGGTAAAAAATATAAAGGGAGTTAAAAGGGGAAATAAAATAAAAAAAGGGAGGTAACTTTAAACGATTAATATAAAGTCGTTAATAAATAGCTAGTACTACGTACCGTAAATAAAAAATATTATAACTATTTATATTACTTTACTAACGAGTCTCGCGTCGACGCCTTTAGTTTAAAAAAGTCGGGTAATATTATTTTTAAGGTTTTTTAATTATTCTTTAATAGGAGCGTCTTTATTCGCGAGTTCGCGGCGAGAAGGGGATAAATTCGTATTATCGTAGGGCCGAGTCGTAATCGTATCTCTCGGTCGTACCTGTCGTTAAAATACCTAATTGCTACCCTTACAACCGCGTAGCGAGTACGCGGCGGCGGCGTCGCGCCTGGGTATACTTTTGATGCTTGCGAATCCGATTCTAATGTCGTTTTAATGATTTTGTTTTCGCGCTACTATGTCGCGATGATTGTAGTAGAAGCTTGACTTTTTTTTTTAAAATAATAATTATTAATTTATTTTAATTTTAATTTTTTTAAATACGAAAAATACTAATTAAAATTAATTTATTTTTCGAACGAGTAAATTAAAGTTAAATTAAATTAATAACTATTAATTTAATTTAATTTAATTAGTATAGATTAATTTAATTTAATTTGCTTTTTTTTTGTTAACTCTGCTCTA
>JANSMC010000266.1:0-13549 GCA_029299015.1 Ophiostoma montium | reverse complement strand
CACCGGTGGCGCCGAGATGATTGTTGTAGGCGGGCAGGATGGTGCGAACCACTACATTGAGCAGATTAGCGTGTTCAACTTGCGCAGTCTGAAATGGACGGAGCTGTGGTAGCAATTATAATCTTGGGATTTGATGCAAATTCACTTTGCAACCGAGTATTCGAAGTTGTCACAATAAAGCAAATAAAGTCACGCCCGTGCTTCCATGATACTGAGTCAACGGCCCGCATTATTCTTGATTAGTCACCAATCAACTGTGGGTCTGTGTGTAAGCCGGCTTATGTAAACCACGAGGCGCCGAGACAACGACATTCGATGACCGCATGCTTTGGAGTAAGAATAACTGTGCCACTGGTCATTACTCCCAGACATCCAGACAGCCTGGCTCCATAGCGTATCCCGTCTACTGTCACCCGCCCAGCTGCCGCGGACACCTCAGGCAGCACATACCATGGGCCGGGTACAAAATACCCCTGGTAGTCCACATCTACGCTCTGCTTTTCCATCAAGATTCCCGAGGACGCGCGCTGCAAAACACCGTCGCTGAGAGGTGCTGCCGTCGTGAAGCATCGCGAATGTGGCTTCGAGTCCGTCGCCGCCGGTGAGCTGGATCAATGGTAACAATGCCGTCCATTTTGTTGATTCATTTTGTTCTTGCATAGGCACTTGCACTTCCGAACCCACTTTTACCCGGCAGGTGAGTGCCTGTCAGACCCCAGTTTCATGCGCATCGATCTTCCGACGCTTCGCGTCAGGTACCTTTAGGTGCTCCGCCCCAGGCAGAGGCAGCTGCAGATTGGCAGACGCGGCCCCTGACACGGACGTCGGCGTCGTCGGCGTGTTGTGGCTGCTGGCCGACTGCTGCGACGTCTGTGAGACATGCGTAGAGACGGAAACCTGCGTGTTCGTCGAGAGTCGAAGGTGGCGGCTCCGGCTCTGCAGTGGCACCACGAGATGCGCACGGTCAAAGTCGATCCGCATCGCACGGCCTGCTTCGACACACCATCGGAAGTTGCTCACGTTGTCGTCTGCGTCGTCAAGGCCCCAGCCCCGGAGCTCTTGCTGTGTGCGCGCCGCTTCTGCGCGGTCGTGGACGACACCTGCATCCTTCTTCTTTTCTTCTTCGTCCTGCTCATCATCCTCCACCACCAGCGACTGCACCATAGACTCGCCGGCATACGACATGAGCATCATGTAGGGCAGCTGCACATAGTCGTCCAAGATGGGGTAGCCGACATGCAGTTGGATCAAGCCCAGATGGACGGGGATGAGAGAGCCCTGCAGCGGCAGCAGGCCCTTGTAGATGATCGACTCGCGCACCAGGCGGCGCCGGTGCTCTTTGCGGACGGCCTTGCCGATGAACGTGTAGCCATAGCCCGAAAGTGTCAGCTTGAAGGGATAGCCAATGGCGCCGCGGCTCGAGGGAGAATATTCGCAGTCGACTTCGGGCGTGTCGTAGAGCTGGTCCCGGATCCGTCGAGCCAGCTCCAAGGCGGAAGGAAGCGCGTGCTCGTCGGGTCCCGTTGCTGCTGCTCGATGCAGATGGACATTTGGACATTGTGTGTCCAGAGGGCCGCCTTGCACAAGGCTGAGTAGACAGGCGTGTGTGCAGTAGGGCAGTGTTGGCGGCTCAACGTTGTACGAGGGCCGCGGCCGCATTTGCACACTGCCTGTCGTAGACAAGAACGTTGTCGTGATGTCTTGATGCACTGCCTTGTCGCCTGGACTAGGACCATGGCTGGGACCTTGACGCTGGCGGGTGGGCGAGCAGGGCAACGTGGATTGCACACGGCCGCCACGGCGCGGCAGTCCGCGTGGCGCGTCGTTGCTGCTGCCAGTGTTGTTATCGCCGTCTCCCTCGTTGTCATCGTCATCTCGCCTCCGTCTTCCTAATTGCGAAGGTGGCAGTTGGTCATACTGGGCAGCAACGCTTGCCGGCAAATTTGGAAATGTGGCCAACTTGGCGAGTTGCTCGACCACCCATGTCGTCGACCGACGCTCTGCATGCCGAGCATGTTCGCAGAAGCTGACCAACTGGGCAATCGGCAGCTGCGCCAGCTCTTCCTGGGTCACGGGATCGCCTGGTGCTGGGTAGGGTGCGTGCGTTACATCTTTTGGAAGGCGGGTCAGCGGGTTGTCATCGCCGCTGCTGTTTTCCGGCGCCAGTTCAGAGACCGGAGAGAGACTGACATGGTAGTACAGCGTAGTTGCTTCGTCTTTCGGGATGCGCAAAAACACAATGACCTCGCCCGTTGCCAGATAGCCAAACTCAACACCAGACATTAACATGTAGTGATATGTCTGCGCCAACGCATAGGCAAAGTAAGTTAGCTTGTTGATTTTCGGCGCCTTAGACGTGGATTGGACAGCCGTAGGCCTCGCGGATGCTGGCCCTGGCACCGACGACGGTGCTTGTTCTGCAGCCGCCTCTAGTTGTTTGGCTGCAGTTCTCGCTGACGCTTCCTGGGCCAAGCGAACGACCAGGCTCTCGGGCAATGTACCATCAATGATTTGCGACACAGACTCCGCTCGAAGGGCGTGCAGAGGCTTGTGCTCCGCAGAGGCCACAAGCTGGTCTGGCGTGTCAGCCAACGGACTGGAGTCCATGCAGAGCACAAGGCAGTCTGGCCGTACTTTGCGTAGCTGCCGTTTGCTGGCTTGGTACACATTCTCGTCATTTTGCGCAGCATTTTGGGACTCATCCGACATCTCCATGCTTGAAGCTGAGTGAATCACAGTTTCCACAGACTGCACAGCCGTGTCGAAGAATACATTCTTTTGCGCATCTGCATGCGCATCGCCGGACTCGGAAATCTTGAGGTATTCGTCGAGAATATGAGCAGCAGGAGCTAGCAACGCTGATTTCAGAAAGCCGCTGGTGCGTTCTGCATTCAAGGCGCCTGGTCGGTTCAGGGCAAGCAGAGGCAACTCCCTAAGCAGTGTTTTTTCAGAGTCCTGAATCGAAACACGGGACGGCAGGCCATACTCGGCGGGATGCTGCTGGGCCAGCGCATTGTAGATCCGTGCAAAGCCATCCTGCTGCACCTCGTCCTGGAACTCGGCCCAAGGACAAAGACGCAAAGGATAGTACTTGCCCACAATGTCGGTACGGCCCGTGGTCGTTATTTGAGTACTGGTGGGTCGAATGCCTGTACGGCTATCCGAGGCCGAGGATCTTTGAACGTGGGGTGGGATGTTTCCTTGCTGCGGTTGCAGCCGCTGGCGTAACGAAGGCGGGAGCGGGAGCAGTCGAATGGCGTGTGTCTGCAGCCGCGAGACTTGGGCCAAGTAGGCCGGGAGGGACTGAGCTGCACTTGGTTAGAAGATGAACAAACTCGATGAAGAATATACTCGTACACACCATCAACAAAATCCCTGTTTTGCTGCATCTGTTGCTCAAAAAATCTGGCTCTTTGGCCATCGGATTCGATCCTGCGCCGAAGTTCCAGCTCGGCCTGTAGCCTTCCACGGCGCTCTTCTTCCTTCTGCCGCCGCTCTTCTTCCTTCTGCCGCCGCTCTTCTTCCTTCTGCCGCCGCTCTTCTTCCTTCTGCCGCCGCTCTTCTTCTACAAACGCAACCAATCGCGTTGCAAACTCCTCTGCCGTTTCGCCAGGCCGGCGCTGAAAAGCATCCATGTTCAACGAATGAGCTGAGGGCCGACTGTATTGATAGTTGAGCGTGAGGTCCTGAAACGGGCGTCGTTGCTTTGCGGTTAGCTTTTGACCGTGTAAGAGGACAGGCGAGAATGCAGATGAGATGAACAGAATAAAGGGCAAAAGGAAAGGATTGCAGAGACGGTGAAAAAAAAAGGATGTCAAGAGAAGAACGAGCTGCCTAGAGGATGTTGTGGTTGCCTAGCTGGAAGTCCCGTATAGCAGACAGTGATATACGGAGTAGAGAAGCCGCAAGGAACAACAACAGCAGCAGCAGCAGCAGAAAAACGACGTTCACGATGATAGAGAAGGATAGAATAAGAATCAGGGCAAGTGTGTTGTATCGTACGTCTGCATAGAATCAAACAGACAGACAATGAAATGGTGAAAAAGGATGAAAAAGGAAAAAGACAGTACGGAGTAAACTAGTACCCCTTGGCGCCTCGCCCCGTTTTTGGTTACGCCTGCCTAGCCCGGGCTCTCAAGCGGCTGCGACTGTACTCGTACGGAGTACGTACAGACCACTAAACAGACCAGTGCATAAAATTCCATCACACTGTGTGCTTATGTAACCCAAGTTCGTAACTACGAGTACGTCCTGCAGCGCGACAATCATCAAATAACTACGAGTACCAGACTCACGGCACCACAATACACATTCCCATTGCGCGCCCACATGACACTTTTCTCCCCTTTCGCAAACCCAATTCCTCATGACGCCAGGCGTCATCCCAGCGTAGTCGCCAGCCGCCAGTCGCCATAAAGTCGTTGGGCATGAGCGACACGGGCAGCAGCACGGCCGGCTCGTTGTCGTCGTCGTTGTCATCGTCGTCGTCGTCGTCGGCGCGGCACCACGGCAACAAGAAGACGATCAAGTCTGCGTTTGACAGCGACAGTTTTGATTCGGACGGCACGTTTGCGGTGGACGGGCTGGTGGGGTCGGCGACGATTTCGCCGTCGGGCCGCGACATTGCGCTGGCGTCGCCCGAGGGCCTGGCCATTATCGACCTGGACTCGCCGTACAGCGCGCCGCGGCGGGTCAAGAGCCATGGCATGCCGTGGCTGGTGGTGGACGTGCAGTGGTCGCCGTTTGCGGCGCGCGACTACTGGGTGGCGTCGACGGCGAACCACTGCTGCCTCGTGTGGAACCTGAACCGGCCGGACGACTCGAGCGCGGGCGCCGTCGAGCATTCTTTGAGAGGCCACCGGCGATCCATTACCGACATCAACTTCTCGGCACACCATCCAGACATGCTGGCGACGTGCTCGATTGACGGCTACGTGCACTGCTGGGACCTGCGGCGGCCGGGGACGCCGGCGCTGACCTTTATCGACTGGGTGGCCGGGGCGACGCAGGTCAAGTACAACCGGCAGGACGAGCACGTGATTGCGTCGTCGCACAACCGGTGCGTGCACGTGTGGGACGACCGCAAGGCGTCGCTGCCGCTGCGCACCATCGAGGCGCACACGTCCAACATCTATGGGCTGGACTGGAACCGCACGCGCGGATCGTCGCTGGTGACGTGCTCGCTGGACAAGACGATCAAGTTTTGGGACTACAATTCGACGGGCGGCAGCGGCAGTGGTATCAGTATCAAGCCCGGCACGAGCTTGCGGTCGCTGGGTGCGGTGAATGCGACGGACATTCCCGAGCGTGTCATTCGGACAACGTTTCCCGTGTGGCGCGCACGACATACTCCCTTTGGCGAGGGTATTTTGGCCATGCCGCAGACGGCACCGGGCCACTTGTATTTATACGACGCGCGGCCGCCGGCGGCGCTGGCAGCCGACGGCACAACAAAAAAGATGGCCAACGATCCCGTGGCAGTGTTCCCGGGCCACGGGCACCACAAGGTCAAGGAGTTTCTGTGGCGGACGCGCGGCAGCGTGACCAGCGAGGCCGACGACCGCGAGTTCCAGCTGGTGTCGCTGGGCGAAGACAGCAAGCTGCGGCTGCGGCGGCTGGACGGCAGCGACCTGGCGGCCGTGCGGTACCACCGGGGCCAGCGACCACCGGCCAACCTCAACATTACGCGGCGCGGTGCAGCCTACAAGACGTTTCGCGTGCTGGAGGACATGGGCGACTACGAGAAACGGAGTGCTACTATGAGCAGCCTCCGGCCTCGGACGCCGCGTACAGCAATGCCGGCCCACGACGCAAGCCGGCGCGTGTCCAAGCCACAACATCAGCACCAGCCGCACCACCAGCAGCCACTACCACAACCCCAGCCGTCACCGCCGCGAAAGCAGCCGGTCAAAGACGCCAAGCGGCCGCCGTCGGCCCTCAAGGCCATGTCGCCGTCACGGCCACCCACCCTAGCACCACACCACCGCATCTCGTGGCGCAACCCGTCGATGCGGGCACGCACGACCAGCAGGCGCACAACAGCCGACCAGACCAACGAGCAGCTGGAGTGGATGAAGGGTGTGACGCTCAACAAGCGCAGGACGAGCACGGAGCCGGCGACGGCGATGAGCCACGAGCGGCTGCTGCGGCTGGCGGAGTCGGGCCACGGCGGCTTCGGCGACGGGCACCGCAACGTGTCGAGCGAGTCGGCCATGTCGTCGCCGATGCAAATGTCGATGCACGACGCGTCGGTGTCGATGGCGAGCGACATGAACGAGCCCGAGTCGATCCAGGAGGAGATCAAGCGCATCACCAACAAGCTGCCGCACGTGACGTGGGACGCGGTGGACATGAACAACCTGCGGCTCGTCGCGTCGATGAGCGGGCCGTGGGGCACCAACCGGCAGGTCGTCTTTTTCAAAGTGCAGGTGGACGTGCCAGCGAGCTACCCGGCGATGCGGTCGCCGCGCTTCTACATTGAAAACAGCTCGCTGGTGCCCAAGGCGACGCAGGCGGCCATTAAAGATGACCTGTCGGTGCTGACCGAGGCGTACCTGGCACGGCAGCGCAAGTGTCTGCTAGTGGCGTTTCGGTACCTGCTGGGCGACCTGGACCTGGCCGGCAGTCTGGGGCTGCTGGACCGGGCGATGGCAACGACGGCGCGCATGGTCAACGACGACAGCGCGTCGAGCAGCAGCAGCGAGGACGAGGCCAGTGCGGCGGATGCGGCGGCGGATGCAGCGGATGCAGGCAGTGGCGGCAACGCCATGGACAGCCGGGGCCACATTGGACCGTTGCTGCCGCCGCCACCGCCGCCACGCAGCTGCGGTGCCTACTTCACGCGCGACGGCCGGCTGGTGACCTTTTGCCTGACCAAGTCGGGCAAGGCGAGCGCGCAGATCATGTTTGAGCCGGCCGTGCCGCCGACGCAGGAGGAGCTGTCGGCATTGCAGCAGCCGGTGTTTATTGGCTTTGGAAAAGTGCTGCCGTCGCGGCTCGACGTGTCCCGGCGGCAACGGCGTGCACTGGCGGCAGCAGCAGGGCATGCCGACTGGTACCCGGGCTCGTCATCGTCGTCATCGTCATCGCCGTCAGACTTGGACTCGGACGCGGACTCGGATGCATCGTCGGGCTCGGGGGGCGGTTCTGCATCATCGTCGGCATCATCGTCGTCCAACCCCTACGAGTACGACGCCGACAACCTGCTGGACCCCTGGAGCACCAACATGGGCTTCCAGCGGCGTGTGGTGCGGCGCAGCAAGTCGGACCGCGACCGCCGGCGGCGCGCCAGCAGCAACGACCGGCTGCTGCTGCGGTCGGCGTACCTGGACGTGCCCGACACGCCCGTGGGCCCGCAGAGCTGTGTGTCCGTCGTGGACATGCGGGCGCACCTGCCGAGCAAGCGGGAGCTGGCACGTGACTATGCCATTTTCGGCGACGGCGCCGACGTCTGCGAGCACAATGCGCGCGTGGCCGACACGCACGGCGAGGCGGACCTGGCCAACGTGTGGCGGTATGCGGCGATGCTGCTCAAGTCGGACGTGCCGCTGCAGCTGGCGTCGACGTATGACGATGCTGGGCGGCGCAAGTCGATATTGGTGATTGCCAAAGAGGCGGTGGCCGGGAGTGGCGGCAACCGCGACCGAGACCGAGATAGAGATCGCGACCGCGACCGAGACCGCGACGGCGAGGGACTCTCCGGCCGCGTCAAATGGGGCCTGCACCCGCTGGCGCGCGAGTTTGTCAACGACCTGTTTGACTACTTTGAGCAGCTGGCTGACGTGCAGATGCTGGCGATGCTGTCGTGCATCTTTGGCGAGTCCTTTGAGGAGGACAGCGTGGCCTATGCCGAGTCGCACCTGTCCAAGACGGAGACGCCGCTGCCGATGAAGGCGCCGTCGTTTTCGCTCGACTACATTCCGACGACGCGCGGGCACGCGAGCGCGAGCGCGGTACCGCCGACGCTGACGCCAACGCCGACGTCGACGTCGACGCCGCTGCATCATCATCTGCGGTCGGGCGCCAGCACGCCGGGCTACTACGGCTCGGGTGCCAGCAACAACAGCAGCAGTATATCCGTGACGCCGACGGCGCTGTTTGTCGACGGGTCGATTGACGCCGACGACGATGGGGATGAGGATGCTGCTGATGAAAACGATGACGATGACGACTACGACTGGGAGGCCGGCAGCACGCAAAACAATTCCTTTTCCGAGAGCGGGACGCCGCCCGGCTGGCTGCCGATAAGCATGGCCAGCAACAACTACGGCGGTAGCAGCACGGCCAACAACAACAACGGCGGCGGTGGCGGCGGCGGCGGCGGCGGCGGCTGGAGTGCGCTGCCGTCGCAGCCGTCGTCGCTTGGTGGTGGGGGAGGCCACGCCGCGGGCACGGGCGCGGGCGTGGGCAACCGGCTGCTGCGGCGCGGGTCGGCAGTCGTGTCGGCCATTGCAGCGGGCGTGCCGCAGACACTCGAGACCATGACGGCATCGTCGTCGGGCACGGGGCCTGTGCCGATCCCGACCACGTCGGCTTCGTCGTCGCTGCCGCGGCACACGTCATTTTTCGGGTCGACGCCGACGTCGTCACGGCCGTCGCCGCAGGCCCGGACCACCTATCTGCAGGCAAAGAAGAAGCCGCCACCCCCACAAACGCCACCGCAGCCGGCGCCGGCGTTTGCGCAGAAGCTGCTGGGCAGCGTGTCGACGTCGCCGCGGACTACGACGGCCCTCGGCAAGCTAGCAGCGACGCTGTCGTCATCGCCGCAGGACCACCACCACACGGCGATCCGCAAGCGGCCGAGCCCGGCCGAGACCATTTTCAGCAACCTGACGGGCGGCAACCTCACGTGGGCAGCGTCGGCGCTGTTTGGCGGCGGTAGCAGTACGGGCGTGTCGACCGAAGCACCAACCGCGGCCCCGTCCGTGTCCGACGAAGGCAGCCGGCGCCGCGAGCCCGACTCTATGCCGTCGGAGCCGGAGCTGCCGGTGGCCGGCATGTCGACACCGACTACGACGGCCACAAACACAACCACGACAACAACAACAACCCTGCCGACGGGCATGGTGGGCGTCAACATTGTGGTGCGGACGTGCAACGATTTTCTGTTTGACGACGACGGCTGGATGGTGCAGTCGCTGCTGGGCGACCACCCGCACCGCCGGCGCCGGCTGTATGCGCAGTACCGCTATGCGTACTCGGAGCTGCTGCAGGTGTGGTCGGAGCAGCTGGCGCGGCTCGAGGTGCTCAAGTTTAATGTGTTGCGCGAGGAGGCCAGCAAGGCCGCGAGCAAGGCTGCCGCTGCCGCCGCCGCTGCTGCTGTTGGTGTTGGCGTCGAGGGGCAGGGGGAGGGTGAGGGAGGAAACAACGATGTCACTGCTGCTGCCGCCACCCTCTTCAACGCCAAGCACAGCCAGCAGCTCGTCAAGCTGCGCGACTCGGGCCGCGGCCTCGATGCCGTCGGCGTGTGCCAGCTGTGCGAGCTGCACCTGGAGCCGCTCGAGTACGAGTACGAGTACGGGTACAAGTACGGGTACAAGTACGACGACGCTGCGTCGCCGTCGTTTCCGGCGGCCGTGCTGGCGAAACAGGGCGGTGCCGTCGGTCTCTGCCGGCGCTGCCAGCGCAAAACCCAGCCCGAGGTGTGGTGCCAGGCCCAGCTGCGCTGCGTCTACTGCACCGAGCCCGTCGACGCCATCTACATTCCGTGCTTTGGCTGCGGCTGCGCGAGCCACCCGGACTGCCTGCGCGCCTGGTACAGCGCCGGCGAGACGCTGTGCGCGGCCGGCGACGAGTGTCCGTGTCCCGAGGATGCGCTGGCGGGGCGCGTCGAGAGCTGGGCGGCACTGCAGGCGCAGTTGCGGGCGGTGGACAGTAGCAGTGGCGGTGGTGGTGGTAGCCACGGTAGCAGCAGCAGCTTTAGTGGAGCCGTCGGCGAATCGGGCCACGGCCACGGTCATACCCACGAACCGCCCAACCAGCGGGCAACGAGTCTCATTGCGCAGGCGCGGCGGTCGGGGCAAGCCCTGGCAAGCCACGGCACCGACAACAGCAGCAGTCATACACGGACGGCATCGCTGCGGGCGCCGACGAGCAACCTGGCGGCCGGCATCAGCTCGAGCGGCGTCATTACCGGTAATGCGCTGTGGGCCAATAGTGGCAGTAGTGGTGGTGGCCTCAGCAGTGGCAGTGGCCTAAACCCCCCCGGCCACGTACCCCCGCGCCGTGGAAAACCCCCTGTATCGGGCCTGCGCCAGCAGCTACAGCAACACCAGGTCCAGCTAGCGGCCCGACAGCATGACCTGCCACGTGACATGCGGCCGCTGCGGCGGGTCAAGAGCCAGGAACTGCCGGCACCGGGCGGCAGCAGCAACACATCACACACATCACAAACATCACACGCATCGCAGGCGTCGCCGGCACGGCTGAGCCTTACCAGCCGGCTGCTTGGCAACTCGCGGCTGCGCGGCCACACTGATGCTGCCGCTGGCGACACGGGCTCGAGCAGTATCTACGATGCCGTCATAGACTCAGGCGCCGTCGACCTGGATCCGAGCGAAGCGCCACATGGACGGTGATTTATTGTACGATTTTCTGTAATATTTCTGTAATATGGATAGGCTAATGAATGAATGGAATGGGTACTGTCTTCCTCATCTAGCCTCATCTTGCTCTGGCTCTTGCCGTGATAATCGGATAGATCCACTCTGTGGGTCACGTGGTGGGGATGGCATAACCACTAGATCTTCACCGCCTTTCATCGCTCTTGGCCGCTGCTGTGAAGTTGCTGTAAAGTTGCTGTAAAGTTGCTTGCCATCTGCTGCGATTACTTCATTCTACATTCATGTTTTCTTTTCCTTCCAGTCTCTTGCCAGGCGTACTGAACACGTTTTACTGCGAACAAAGCGACCAGCCCTAAGCTGATTAGATAATCTCGAGCTGCCTCAGCCAACCACAGCCCCGCGTTCCAATCAGACCCACTTTCAACACATCCCGCCAAATCTTTTTTTTTCTTATCAGGCGGCAGAATTTTTTTAGTGGTTTTCTGGGCTGCGGCCGACTTTTCTTTCCCGCCTTTTGCTTTTGGTGTCCAAAGACTCTGCAACCTTTGGTTCATCGTCTATTCATTGACGACCTCTATCGACGACACCTCTCGTCGACTCCTCCATCCCAACACTTTTTATCTCAACTCACCTCCCACCACCTCCACCATGCGGACACAGTGGAAGGACATCCCTCCGGTCCCCAACCGGAAGGACTTTATCGACATTGTGCTGTCGTCGACGCAGCGCAAGATCCCGACCCAGATCCGGGCGGGCTTCAAGATCTCGCGTATCCGGGCCTTTTACACGCGCAAGGTCAAGTTCTCGTCGGAGACGTACGCCGAGAAGCTCAATGACATTATCACGTCGTTTCCGCGTCTCGCCGACATGCATCCGTTTCGTAGGTCCCCCTTCGTCTTTTTGTCCCGTCCCCTTGACCCCGGCTAACCCCCCCCCCCAGACAGCAGCTTGTTCAACGTGCTGTACGATGCCGACCACTACAAGATTGCGCTGTCGCAGCTGTCGGGCGCCAAGAACAAGATCGAGACCATTGCGCGCGACTACGTGCGCCTGCTCAAGTACGCCCAGTCGCTGTACCAGGCCAAGACGCTCAAGCGGTCGGCCCTGGGCCGCATGTCCAAGGTCATGATGGCGCTCAACGACTCGCTGGCCTACCTGGAGGAGATCCGCCAGCACATTGGCCGTCTGCCGTCCATTGACCCGACGACGCGCACGCTGCTGGTCTTTGGCCTGCCCAACACGGGCAAGTCGAGCTTTGTGCGCAGCGTGTCGCGCACCGACACGCCCGTCGACTCGTATGCGTTTACGACCAAGAGTCTGTTTTGTGGTCACTTTGACTATGACTATCTGCGGTTCCAGGTCATTGACACGCCCGGTGTCATTGACAAGCCGCTGACCGACATGACGACCATTGAGATGCAGTCGCTGACGGCCCTGGCCCATCTCAACTGCGCCGTTCTTTTTTTCCTGGACCCTTCGGAAAACTGCGGCTACTCG
This sequence comes from Ophiostoma montium, assembly GCA_029299015.1. NCBI lineage: Eukaryota > Fungi > Ascomycota > Sordariomycetes > Ophiostomatales > Ophiostomataceae > Ophiostoma > Ophiostoma montium. The sequence continues at coordinate 1,490 of JANSMC010000266.1, read as the reverse complement.
GTCGAGACGCAGTGCGCCCTGTTCAAGAGCCTGGCCCCCGTGTTCGCGCAGCGCGCCGTCTACCTGATCAGCAACAAGTCGGACCTGGTCAAGCTGTCGGAGCTCGAGGATGCGCAGCGCGCGCAGATTGACGACCTGGCCAAGGCGTCGCACGTCATTGAGACGCTCGAGGCGTCGTGCGCGACGGGCGACGGCATCCACGAGATCAAGACGGCCGTGTGCCAGCGGCTGATTGCCGACCGCGTGGCCAAGAAGATGAGCGCGGCCGCCGCCTCGGCCGACAAGGAGGGCACGCGCGGCAACGCCGTCATGCGCCGCATCTACGTTGCCATGCCCAAGGACGCCGACGGCAACCCGATCCCGCTGGCCGAACCGGCCGTGCCCGAGGCCGTCAAGACGATGCGGCAGAAGAAGGTCCTTGAGAAAGAACTGGAAGAAATGTACGGTGGGCCCGGTGTGTACAATTTCGACATGAAGCGCGACTATGTCGGCATCGACCCGGAGCACCAGCACGACACGATGCCCGAGATCAAGAACGGCCTAAACGTGCACGACTTCTACCACCCCAGCATCGTCGAGAACCTCGAAAAACTCGAGGCCGAGGAGCGCGAGCTCGAGGCGGCCGGCTTCTACGACTACGAGCCCGACGAGCTGCCGAGCGACGCCGAGGACGTGCTGGCCAAGGCCGAGGTGATCCGCGAGAAGCTGGCGCTGATCAAGAACGACTCGCAGCTGCGCAAGCGGTCGCTCAAGAACGGCGCATTCGTGTCGCGCACCATCATGTCCAAGGCGGCCGACCGCAAGAATGCCCGCAAGGAGCGGGGTGGCGGTAGTGATAGCGAGGGTGATGAGGACAACGGCGGCATGGACGTTGATTCGGAAACCGAGCAGGCCGACCTGGCAGCTCGTGCTGCGCAGCTGACGCGCCAGGACAAGTCGGAGAGCCTCAAGAAGCTGGGCCAAAAGACAATGAACCGGTACGCGCGGCAGGGCGAGGCCGATCGCCACACAACACCGGCGCTGATCAAGCATCTGATGTCGGGCAAGCGCGGCATGGGCAAGACCCAGCGTCGTTGATCTTATGTTGCGGGAACGGTCAAAAAAAGTTTCATGGTTATTGGATGGATTGCGTTTATTCTTTTTTTTTTCTTTTTGGTTTTGCCTCTTCCTGCTTTCTTTCTCGTCCTTTACCTGTCCACCATTGATCCCCGTGGGAACTATATGAACATGACGGGACGTGACACGACAAATCTCTGGCGTTACGGGGGTAATTCAGTTTTGTTTATCTTTGCTTGAACTTTGTGTCTTGTGCTGTGCTGTACGGAGCATTGATGTCTTGATCTTTGATGTCTTTCATGATGACTAATCTTTGTCAATGTATGGACAACTCATCTGTGGCAACGATGAGGATCACTATCACCAAATGGGATCAGAAGAGGCGCGAAAAGACTGAATGAACTATAAAGAGGAAAGAGAGAAGGAGGAAGAGG
>JANSMC010000265.1:0-13593 GCA_029299015.1 Ophiostoma montium | reverse complement strand
GTTTTTATGGGTACTATACGACAGGGGGGTAAGTCGTGCCCCATCTACATTGGTGCAAGTACTATGTACTGTTTCTGGCACGTGGTTAGACATGTGATCCGTTTACGCGATGTTTTACCTTTTCTTACTACCTTCTATATTTAGTACCGCTAAGCTATACCGCTTTTACGGCTTATCTCTACCCTTTTTGATTGGTTGATTTTCTTATCGTATATTACTCTTCTACCCTCTTTTTTCATCCCGATTTTTATTGATTTCATCCTTATTTTTATCGTTTTTTATCGTTTTTCATCGTTTTTCATCGTAATAATTATTATTTTCATCGTATCTATACCGTACAAAACCAACGTATATTAAAAACGATTGAAATAATTTTCAAAAAAATCCAATTCAATTGATTTCGACGTATACCCTCTTGGAATAAAACGACGCGTAGAACATCACGTGCAAATCACATGATCAAGTACGTAGACGAAAAAAAAGGCGTCGTAAAAAGGATACGACGACCAAAAACACAGAGGGGATACGACGAATTCGGGGAGTAGAATCAACAAGTACCTTTTTTGCAGGGGGTTGTCATTTTAACCGTATTTGGTAAGGTGGATGCAATAGGACGCAGTCGAGGTACCTGGCTGAGGGGGGATTTATTAGGCCGCGTACCTCCGTATACGAAGAGCAGGGTCGATTAGTAGAGGCGGAGGCGATGTACGACCAAGTCTTGGTAGTACAAAAGCGAGTGCTAGGAGAGGAGCATCTCGACACGCTAGCAAGTCTACATAACCTGGCAAGAGTATACGAAGAGCAGGGTCGATTAGCAGAGGCGGAGGCGATGTACGACCAAGTCTTAGTGGTACAAAAGCGAGTGCTAGGAGAGGAACATCCCGACACGCTGGCAAGTCTACATAACCTGGCAGGAGTATACGAAGAGCAAGGTCGATTAGCAAAGGCGGAGGCGATATACAGCCAAGTCTTAGTAATAGGAAAGCGAGTGCTAGGAGAGGAGCATCCCGACACGCTGGCAAGTCTACATAACCTGGCAGGAGTATACGAAGAGCAGGGCCGATTAGCAGAGGCGGAGGCGATGTACAGCCAAGTTTTAATGGTAGCTAAGCGAGTGCTAGGAGAGGAACATCCTAACACGCTGTACACAGAGGACGGCCTTGCTCTGACTTGGAAAAGGCAAGGCCGTCTGAAGGACGCTTTGGATTTGATGGAGTCCTGTGCTCAAGCTAGTTCGCGGGTTCTTGGCCCAGCGCATCCTTCAACGCTTGAGCGTTTGGAAGCAGTGGACATGTGGAGGAGAGAGATCGAGTAGGACAGCGGAGGCAGATTAGTTTTGTTTTGTATGTTTTTGTGTATCAAGGTCAAGGCAAGATAGCTCTCATGTACGATAGATAGAAAGAGATGACGGTGCAGCGCAGAGGATGACCATACTTTGCACAACGGTGAATAAAATGTCTTTAAACGTGCCAGACTGAAATAGAAGGGAGCTTCTATCAGCAGCCAGTAATACAAAGCTTTGCCTTTTATACGTAACCTGCCTCTCGCGGTTGTCTTTGCACCGGGGTGGCTTCTGGGATGGCACAAGCTGGAACCCGTATGCAGCAGCTTGTTGCCAATGCAAATCTCGCAAGGCCTCAAGCAGAAAAAAATCAAGTACGAGAAGTGCGTCAAGCACATGCTTGCCTCCCATTATTAAGATACTGTCTTGTGTACAAACATGGGCAAAAAGGCATCCGAGTGCTCTTACCCGGTGCTGAGTATACAGCTATAATGCCAAAGACATAAGTAAGCGGGTGCGTATTATGATTTTCCCTTCGTATGGGAAAGGTCTCCGGTTCGAATCCGGATATATCCATTATTTACTGTTTTTGTACTGCTTTTTGTACTGTTTCAAACAATATCTTTTTAAAAAAATTGCTCGCCCACTTCATCTTACGCATTTCTACACGCAGGCCATGTGATCATTGCACGCAATGGAACCCCCAAGATTCGCTTTCTCTCTTTCCCTCCCCAGCCGTCCGCCTACACCAGTAGCAGGCTCTCCACCGCCGAGTGTCCGCTGGTTCGATCGCTGATGAGACGATTTTCGTGTAAGGAGCGGAGTCGACTCTTCGGGAGGACCCACCAGAATGGTGGGGCATCAGGTGATTGGGGATTGTCAGGTGATCAGGCAGATAGAGTCTTGGGCGCTGCGCTGACGTCGTTGCAAGGAGACGACGTCAATACCTAAGAATAGTGGGGCGACGACGAAGCGCCGAAGGCGCGACAGGGAGTCGGTGGCACGGACTACCTGGCGGCCCACTTAGCCCACGACGACTTTGTTATATAAGGAGCCTCGCCCGCTCCCTCGAAGAGTCGAGGGAGGCAAGAATTAGTCTTTATACTATCGTATACCTACCTTAGATAATACTATTACCTTTTCCTCCGTAACTTAGTAATAAATACTTATTTTATCCTTTTCGTTATAATTCTAATTCTTTTTCCCCGAAATACTTATTTAGTATATTTAAGTCGAATTTTTTCCGTATTACTAGTACTTCGTAAACGATAAAAGCCGTATTCCGAGTATTATAAACGGCGAGTCTAACCGACTTAAAACCCCGAATTATTAAAATTAAAAACGACGAGGATAACGAAAATAAAACGCCGCTAAAACGCGCCGATAATATAAAGGCGGGTTTAACGCTAGCCCTAGAATAGGCTAAGCCGTTTAAGACCGAGTAAGGCTTACTTAAAAAAAACGTAAAAAAACTAGCGTTAAAAGCGTAACTAACGGTTAAAAAAAAAAAGGCGAAGTTACGAACGAGAATTATCGAAGTAACGAGCTAGTACCGGTCGTTCTTCCTTAGCGTCGAAGCTACGCCGGTACCGAACGAGTATTTCGTTAATCGTCTAAATACGTCGTACGCCGAGTCTTTTATCGTAAAGTCGACGACGTACGCGCGTAACGAGAAAGATTTTAAGTTAGCCTTAAATAAAAAACTTTCCGACAAGTCCTCGTTTATAAAGCGGGACTAGTAAATCTACGATATCGAGATAATGTTTTAGTATACTCTTAATACTTATACTAACGGGGTACGGAAAGTCGTTAGAACGGTATATAAAATAGAGTTAAGTTTATAAACGGAATAACGCTAGTACGTCGCGGCGTAAACGACTCCTAAGTTTTAAGCGGTATACTAAGGCTTTTAAGAATTATTCTAAGAGTAAATAAAAAAATAATCGTTAGTAATAAAAAACCCTACTTTAGTAATAATAATAATATACCGTAAAACGTAAATACGCCCCGACTAAACCCCTTTTTAGTTCTTAGTTTATATACGCTTGTTCGAAACGTAAATAAATTATACTATTAACGACGATTACTAGTAAAATATATTTTACGCCGGGCTAACCCCGTAAATTTAAACGGCTTTTAGTATTACGGTCGACGTAACTATATTACTACTCGAGCTTATACTACGTAAAGCTAACGCTATTTATAAAGTATAGCTTTATACGTACGAGTCGCGTAAACGAGGTAACGATACGGTTAACTAAGGCTAGTTTAATAAACGGGCTCGGATAAGTATTAAAAAAGTAAAGGCTACCCGAGGCTTTGGGCGAAAAGGCTAGCGCGGTCGAGGCCGTGGCTAAGGCGGCTCTTAGTCGACGTAAAACGACGGAAGTACCCGTAACGGTTTTTAAGGCTAATCGGACTATAATTTATTTAACGTTACCTACTTTTAATACTAATAAAAAGGCTACTATTTTACTAGTTATCCGTAAAACACGGTAATCTAGAACGTAGCGACGGAAAAGCGAGTCGAAAGTATTAAAAAAAAGGAGTTAAAAAACTAAGTAACGCCTCGTTATATAAAAAAAACGGGGCGTTAAAAAAAGAGTTAAATATAAAAACGTTTAAGTATACTTTAAGTAAAGTACGGGGTTTATTTATAATAATCGACTTAGACTATAGTACGGGCTCGGACTTAGTTAATAGTTAAATAACGAAAAGAGTCGCGTTTAAGTAAAAGCGCTACTAAGTACGCCGTACTATAAGTATAAATAAGTATAAGATCTAGACTTTTAGTATATACGAGGTACTTATCGAGTTTACGGACTATACCGGTAAGACTAAAAACGTAGTACGTAACTACTTAGTAATTAAACGTTTAAAGCACCTTAGTATAAGCCCGGTAGTATTAGGTATACCCGGTTTCGAGGATATAAATATCGATATTATAGCCCGGGCTTTATAACGTTTCGGTAAAAAGATAGTATAAAAGGTACTTAAAGTAGTATTAAAATCGGCGTAATAATTTAAAAAATATATTCGTAACGAGGCGGTAGTATACGGGCTAGTAGCCCTACTAATAATAGTATTAAACTATAAGGAGGTTATTAAGGGTAAGGTAAAAGTACGAGTATAAAGCGTAAAAGTACCGGTTAAGTTTTAGGAGTACGCCGATATATTCGATATTACTAAGTTATCCTAGCTTTCGTTATTTAAGCGTACCGACTATACTATTAACTTAATCGACGACGCGATACCCCCTTTTAGTTTTATTTATCCTTTGTCCGAGCGCGAACTATAAAAACTCCGACGCTACTTTAAAAAGAATATTAAGAACGGTAAAATCCGCCCGTTATAAAGTTTAGCGAGAGTATTTATTTTATTTATGTTTAAAAAGGACAGTACGCTACGACTTTACGTCGACTATTGGGGGTTAAATAAGATTACCGTTAAGAATAAGTACGTTTTCCCGTTAATTACCGAGATTTTAAATAAGATTACCGGTATACGTTATTTTATTAAGCTAAATATTAAGGACGCTTATTACTGTATTAGGATTAAGGTCGACGATAAGTAAAAAATAGCGTTCCGTACTCGGTACGGCTTATACGAGTACGTAGTCCTATTATTTAGGTTTACTAATACCCCGGTTACGTTTTAAAACTATATTTATATAACGCTAAAGGATTTTATCGACGACTACTATATTATTTATATAAACGATATCCTAATCTTTTTTAAGACGAAAAAGGAGTACGAACGCTACGTCCGCGTAGTACTAAAAAGGTTACGACGTATAAAGCTATTTATTAACCTAAAAAAGTACGTGTTTTTTAAATAGGAAGTCGAGTTTTTAGGCTTTATCTTAATTACGACGAGTACGCGTATTAACGAAGAGCGCGTATTTACGATAACGTAGTAGTTAATACTTTAAACTTTCTACGATATATAAGTATTTTTAGGTTTTTATAATTTTTACCGGCGTTTTATCCGCGGGTACTTTGTTTTAACTACGCCCTTAAACGATATAATAAAAGGAATAAAGAATAAGCGGAAGCCGGGTAGGTATTAAATATTAGAGTAGTAGTTACGCGCCTTTAACGCGTTAAAGGAACGGTTCCGGACCGCGCCTTTCTTAGTATACTTCGATCCGGCGAGATACCTACGACTCGAAACCGACGCGTCTAAAGAAGTAGGAGCTAGCGTACTATCGTAGCTAAACGATAAAGGTATATACTACCTAATCGCGTTTTAGTCGAAAAAGTAAAAAGGGTCGGAGCTAAACTACGTTACCCCGGACTTAAAGATAATAGTAATTATAAACTACTTTTAATACTAGCGCTAGTACTTAAACGGTAGTCGTTATCGTATTAAAGTACTATTAAATTACGCGAACTTACGCGCTTTTATACGGTAAAAAAAGCTAAATAGTAAGTAAACGCGCTAGTATATACTCTTAATACCTTTCGACTTCGAAATCAAATACTAGGCAAGTAAAAGAAACTTTACTAATACGCTATCGAAACGGCCGGACTATAAGAGTAGCCCCGATAAAACGATAAATGCGTTTATATTAATTAGCTTAGAAAGGAGGCTTGTAACGATATAAAAAGTATTAATCCTAACGTAGTAATAGCTTTAGGCCTATGCGAGGGCCGTAGACCCGGTATTCGTATAATAGTTCCGTTCTTATAAAACGTTAATCTTAACGTAGTTGTAAGGGTCCTAGTAACGAGGGCGTACGTAAAGACTCCTGAATTATCGAAATAACTAATCTTATAGAAGGAAAGGAAAAGAGAGGGATTTGTACTTTAAAGGTTTCCCTCCCTTATATGCCTCGACCCCGCCTCCCTCGTATACCCCTGCCCTTTAGACGCCCGCGGGCGTTTAACGGTAACTACTCTTATTAAGTAGCTACCTACCGTTACGTATATTAAGTTTAAGGTTACGTAGTCTAGATTTATTCTACCGTATCCCTCGTACGCTAGACGCCCGCGGGTGTTTAATAATACGTATACTTTGTATCGTTATACTAGACGCCCGTAGGGGTCTAAAGGTATCCGCCCTCGTTAGGTAACCTACCCGACGCTTCCTTACGTACGCGGTCTAGGGTTATATAACTTGGGAGGGCTCTTGCCTATTAAGGTCGGCGTACGGCGTAGTTATACGCTACGCTAAGGCCTTTAACTTATAATATTATTTCCCCCCTCCCGGCGCTTTCCGTTACGGGGGGTATACCCGTTCCTTGTACTCGTTTAAGGCCGTAGTCTTTTATATCGCTTTTAACGGCTTTTAATTTAGCGTAACGTACCCGGTTTATTTTATATATACTTACTAACCGCGGCCCTTCCGGCGGTATTTAAAGATATTATTTATTTCGTACTCGTTATAACTATTTACGGTTAATAGCGGTAGTTCGGTATAGTTTACTCGTTAGTTTAAGAACGGGTCGTCGTCGCCGCGTTAGATTAGACTTACGTAAAATACCGGGTAGATTTTTTTTAGTATATTTAGTTTTATAGCGTAGTTATTTATTATACGTACTACGCGGTACGGTAATACTACTTAGTCTAGTTTTTTTTGCCGGCCGTACGGTTTTAATATAGCGTATCCGGAGTTATACGCGCTTTTTTTATTAGAATACGTTTACGTATTAATAGTATTTGTTCGCTTAGGCTTTTTACCCTTTTTGGGCGACTTTTATACTCGTTTGCGCGTATACGGTGTTTTAGCGTTATTTTTTTACTAGCGCTTCGTCGGATACCGCGGCTAATCGTCGGGCCTTTGGTACCGGCTTGTCGATTACCGGTATATAGTAGCTATAGAGTATATAAAACGGCGATATTTTTGTCGAAGTATTAACCCGGTTGTTTAAAGTAATTATAACGGATAAGAATAGCTAGGCCTAATCCAATTACGAAAAGGAAGTAAAAGCACGGAAGTAAATTTTTAGTTTTTAGTTCGCCCGTTTCGTTACTCCGTCCGTTTTAGGGTACTATACCGTAGATAGCCGACGCGTAATACCTAGTATTTTATAAACCTCTGTTTAAAAATCGTTTATAAATTATACCCCGTAGTCGGATACGATCGCCGTTAGTAAGCCGTAATATTAAAAAACGCCGTTAAGGAGACGTTTTATTACTTCCGGTATTTTAATTATTAGTATTAACTCGTATATTACCGTTTTGTTTAAACGGTCCGTAATTATTATAATATTAGTATATCCTTTATTAATCGGTAGGTAAATAATAAAATTTACGGAGAGCTCGTTTTATGGCCGTTCCGGAACGGGGAGTAGTTTAAAGAGCTTTTATTTAGTATTTTACTACGGCTTAATTTAGTAGTAGCGCTAGTAGTTTTTTACGAATTACCGTATATTAGTTATTAATACTAGTTAAACGTACGACTTCGAGATTACTATTCGCGTAGTTTTTTTATTTAGATACCCGGTAAGTTTTAAGTTATAGATAGCCTGGATTACACGCGTACGGAGGGGCTTTTTAAACGGGATTTAGAACCGATCTCGTTAAATTACCCGGCCCTCCGAATTTTACTAGAACTTTATTAGCTCGAAGTTTAGCCCTTACTTTTTTAGTACCGTATCGTTTTTCTTTTAGATCGTATCTTAGAGTTTTTAGTACTAACGGTTAGCTTTAAGGGACGTATACTATAACGCCGTTAACTCGTCGTTTACGAACGGCGACTTTAACTTACTAGTCGGTTTTTTACTTGTCTCCCCGGGACCGTTCTTATCCGCCCGTATTATTTACCTTGCTAGGGTTACGACGGTCGGTTAGGGCGTTTTATCCGGCGGGGGCCCGGTTATTTTTAACTTTTTTACGGTTTTTATAAAGAGTTATACTTTTTGTTCGGTTTACCGGTTATTGTTATTATTTACTAGTATATTTTAGTTTTACCGGGATAGCGTATTTAATAATAATTATAGTCGCCCGGGCCGGTAGATTAGGGTATAGTTTATTACTAGGAGATTTTCCGTTTACCGTATTTAGCGCTCGTTAAGTAAGCGGCGGTTTAGGAATTATTATAGGTTTTAGTAATCCGTAAGTATTTCGAAGCGTTCCCTTTTTAGTTCTAGCGTTTATTCCCGTATTACTATAATAATAGCGTATAACTTTTTATTATAAATTAGGTAGTTATACTCCGTTAGCGTAAGTTTTTTTAAGAGATAGGTTACGGGATACTATGCTTTGTTCGTTTATTTTTATAGTAAAGCGGCCTTTAGAGTATACCCCGATGAATTTGCTTTTACTTTTATAGGTTTCCCCGGGACTTATACTATTAGTACTAGGCCTTCTATAGCCGTCTTTTTTAAGGTTTAGAAGCTTACTTCGTACTCCGACGTTTATATAAACTTGGCTCTTTTTTTTATTAAGTCCGTTAGGGGGAACGTATACTTGGAGTAACGAGGGATAAACTTTTAGTAAAACCCGGTAAACTTTAAGAACCCTTAGACTATACGGACCGTGCACGGGACTTTTTAGTTTCGGATTACGTTTACTTTAGCCGGGTTTATTTCGAGTTTATAGCCCGGCTTAATAATATAGCCGAGGAACTTTAGAGCTTAGGTTTTAAACTCGTACTTTTTAATGTCGAGTTAGAGGCTAGCTTTATAAAACTTATTTATTATTTCGTATATTCGCGTACAGTAGTTTGTATAAGAGCCGTTCGAGTAAATATAAACGTCGTTAATAAAGGCCGTCGTATTTATATTTAGGTAGATTTAGAGGACTTAGTTAATATACCGTTAGAACGACGCTAGGGTACTTATAAGGCCGAATAGCGTGATTAGTTATTTATAAGAGCTAGTACGGGTATTAAACGTTGTTTTTTATTTATTCTTTTCCCGTATTTTTATACGGTAGAACGCGGAGATTACGTCTAGTTTAATTACTTAGCGATGTTTAGTTACGTGGCGTAAGGTTTCCGTAATTAGTAGTAAAGGGTAAATATCCCGTTTTATAATAGTATTAAGTTTACGGTAGTTAATATAAAACCGAAGGCTTTCGTCGGCTTTGCGGACGAATAATACCGGCGTACTATTTAAGGACTTACTCGGCCGGATTAGCTTTTAGTCTAGTAGATTTAGAATAGTTTTTTAGATTACGAGTAATTTTTCTTTAGACCGGTAGTATAGTAGCGTTACCGGAAGCGGGGGCTCGGATTTATTAGGGTTTTTAATTAGTCGGATTTTATAGTTTATACTTAAACGGTACGGCGGTAGCGTTTTAGTCGTTTTAGGGTTAAACGTTTTTACTAGGTTTTTTAGTTATTTTAGTACTTTCGCCCGGATCTTCGTTATTAAGGCGAGTACTTTTTTCGTTTCGAGTACGACGTATACGTTTTTTATTATAACCGTTAAGTACTAAACCGTAAGCGTTTTTAATAACCGCCGTATTATCGCCGCCAATACTCGTATCGCTATACCGTCCGTTCGTTTCCGGGGCTTTGTTTTTAGTATTATTCTTTACTTGCTTATAAAGATTTCGTCCTTAGTAGGCTTAATAACGGTATAGTAGTAAGCGAGCTAGCCTTTGTTTAGGATTAGTATTTTTTTTTAGTTTAGTACTACGTATACTTATACCGGGGTCTTTACGCTTACGGTATTTATTTAAACCCTCGTTACCCGTTTAATAAATAGTTACTTTTTTTTAGGTTGGTTTACTACTTGCCGGAGTTTCCGGGGCTTAATAGTTAACGTCTCCGCTTTCGTTTTTTTTATATATTATTTTAAGATTATAGCGAACGCGAGGTATTTTAAGTCGGTAAAAGCTTGTATATTATAACGGTTATTAATAACTATATCGACGTATATACTTTCCGCCTTTATTTTTAGTACTTATTTTTTTTACGCCCGTTATAAATCTTTTTTACGCTCTTTACCGAGCCTTTAGCGCGGGGTTACTCTTTTTTTAGTTTAGAAGTCCCGTTTTATAACGTTTTCGACGTGTTTTTATAGTCCGAGTATATTTCTTTTACTCGAGCCTTATATACCGTAACTAGGCGGGCCGTGTCCCGTTACGGGTAAGTATTCCGGATATAGTTATAGGTACCGTACTTAAAGTAAGTGCGCGAGTCGGGGTTAGACGTTATTATAGGCCGCGTAGTAGGGCTTGTCGACGGCCGTATTACGGCTACGGTTACCGGTTTTACGTAACTAAACGTTTAGGCGTAGCTTGTACGGAGGTTTATAGGTTCGTCGGCGGTTAGTATATAGTTGTAAGATTAGGTCGAGGCCGTTTAACGTATACTATTTATATTCGAGTTTATTATTAAGAGTTAGTTTTTATACTTCGTATACGACGTCGGGGCTAGTAAGGTTAGTATCGTTTAGTACGTAGTAAAATTAATAGTTTTACGTAATAAATTATAAGTTACCGTATCGATGTTTTTTAGGCCCGACTCGAATAAATTTTTTTCGAACTTCGGTAAAAATACTACTATTTATTCCCGTTCTTTTTAACGGGCGGTTATTACTTAGTTTACGGCGTATTAACGTTTGTTTAAGTTATTAAATACCGAGTCTAGGTAAGCTAAGAATTTTTTCGGGTTTACGTTTTCGTTATCTTAAAGTTACGTATAGTACGCGTAGGTTATTACTTAGGTTTTGGAATTTAGGTTACGGTAAACGTAGGCTAGTTGTATATCCGCGCCGTTAATTATTATTATATTTACGCGTAGTTTATCCCGAATTAAAGTACGTTAGTTTGCGTACTCCCGGCGGGAGCCCGTGAATAGTATTATTATATTTAGGATAGGTCGGGGCCGCTTTTCGTAGGGTTCCGACGGTTTAGCGAAGCCGCGTCTTTTTGGCCGTTATTCTCGTTTTTAGACTAAAAGCTTTATTTATTATTAAAGGGCGGCGACTATTTGGCGTAATACCTCGTCGGGATACTTGCCCTTAATAGCCGGGGATCCGTGTCTTTTTACTCCTTTTATTTTATTGTTTTGCCGTAATATTAGGCGGTATTTTAGGCTTACTCGTATTATTTAATTTTAGTTCCGCGGTATCTAGGCTTAAGTATATTTACCCGACCGAGATAAGGTCGTCGAAAAAGATAAAGATTAGTTAAATATAAGGGTTTTAGTAACGAGGGCGTACGTAAAAACTTTTGAATTATCGAAATAATTAATTTTATAGAAGGAAAGGAAAAAAAAGGGATTTGTACTTTAAAAGTTTCTTTCCTTTATATACTTCGACCCCGTCTTTTTCGTATACCTTTACCCTTTAGACGCTCGTAAGCGTTTAACGGTAACTACCCTTATTAGGTAGTTACTTACTATTACGTATATTAAACCTAAGGTTACGTAGTTTAGATTTACCCTACCGTATCTTTCGTACGCTAGACGCCCACGGGTGTTTAATAATGTATATACTTTGTATCGCTATACTAAACGCCCGCGGGGGTCTAAAGGTATCCGCCCTCGTTAGGTAACCTGCCCGACGCCTCCTTACGTGCGCGGTCTAGGGTTATATGACCTGGGAGGGCTTTTGCCTATTGAGGTCGGCGTACGGCGTAGTCGTACGCTACGTTAGGGCCTTTGGCCTATAATAGTAGTAACGGTTTTAAAAAGTATCGATCCTAGTATAGTAATAGTTTTAAGCCTTAACGAGGGCCGGGACTAAAAGAGATACGACCTTTAAATCCTTTATAGACGTTATATAAGTATAACTTATCCGGTCTTATAAGTTTTTATTATAATAAACTTTAAACCTAGGAGAAGCGACGGGGTTTTTACGTTAGTATATCCTTAACTAGCTAGCTAAAATAATAGTCTTATAAAAAACCTCGTTTGTTTTCGAGCTAAAGTCGTTGTTACGTAAAGTTTTTTTAGTATTATAAACTACCGACTTTTAGTCGAAAAAAAGGATCGTAGTATTAGTAACGGGGAAGCTACGAAATAATAACTAGCGGATAAATAGTAACGGCTTTTTTTATAATAGGCTAAAGCTTTACGTACCAAACGAGGGTACGCTACGTATTAAGATTTTACGGAAGTACTACGAAGATTCGATAGCGGGCTACTTTAGTAGGGCACGTACGGCGGAAATTATTTAGTATAAGTTTTACTAAGAAGGTATAACTAAAAATATTAATCTTTTTATCGCATCGTACCCGACTTACTAGCGTATTAAAAAAAAAAGATATAAACCGTACGGTAGCCTTTAACTTTTCCCCGTACTATCCGAGCTATAGTAATAAATCTTTATAAACTTTATTATAGCTTTACTTAAAGTATAGTATAAAAGCGAGCTAGTTAATTCTATCCTAATAATAGTCGATAAGTTAATAAAAGCGTATCGTTTTATTTTAACTACGTTTACTATTACCGTAAACTAACTAGCCTAAGTATTCTATACGGAGATTAAGACTCGTTTTAAAACCCCTCGTAGGATTATATTAAACCGAGGTAGTATATTTACTAGTAAGTTCTAGTAAAAGTTGTACGTAATACTTTTAATTCGTCGGTAGTTCTTTACCGTATATTATTTATAAACGGATAAATAAACAGAGCGTATAAACTAGACCTTAGAATACTACCTCCGCGTATTTATTAACGACGAGTAAATAAACTAACTAAATCTCTTACCGGATATAAAGTTTGTTTACTAAAACGCCGTTAACGTAAGTACTAATTAAACGCTATTCCGTATACTATATAACTACGACCCGAGTAATAGTATAAACGTCGAGGTCGACGCTTACGAAAGGAAAGTACCCGCGGTATAGTATAAAGTCGAAAAGATCTAGGCTTTAAAATAAAAAGTAATTAAGTATATACGTAAAGCGTAAAAAGCGTAAAAAAAGTACTACGATAAGAAATATACGCCTAAGGAGTACGAGCGCGGAGATTTTATTATCTTGTCAATAAAGAATTTATCGTTTAAAAGTAAACGTAAACTAGCGCTAAAATTCGTTAGCCTATTCCGAGTAATTAAGCGTATTAATAAAGTAGCGTATAAACTCGTACTACTAAAAAAGTATAGTCGTTTGTATAATATATTCTTTATTACTCTACTAAAGCCGTAAATACTTTAAGACGGCGACGCGGTAGCGATACTACTCCCCGACCTAGTAAATAATTTAAACGAGTAAGAAATAAAAGCTATAATCGATAAGTATACGCGTAAAGGCGAGTTATTTTATTTAGTTAAATAGGTAGGATAGCCCGCCGAGTATAACTAGTAAGTACTAAATAAAAATATATCGGGATTACGAAGAGTTATCGCCGATTATAAGAAGTTAAAAGTAAAAAAGGTTAAAAAAAAAAAAAAAAAAGAAAAAGTAAAAAAA